>CM072883.1:5000-502500 GCA_036937835.1 Pampus argenteus | reverse complement strand
AACCTGAAAAGTGACTGTCCTGTGCTTAAACATAAATCTGAGTTCTCAGGTAATGCACAGGTAAAACCAGCTGCTTTGGCTGCTGCTGTTGTTTCAGCCCAGATGGCGCTCCAAACACACAATCCCTCTGGTGACCTCTGTCCTGTGGCGAGGACTTTTCAGCCTTTATTTCAGATGGTTATGTCTCCCTATTTGGGGAGAAGGTGCCAATTAAAATCTGGAGACACACTGGGGCAAAACATGGTTTTATCTGTGAGTCTGTCCTTCCTTCCCCTCACGTTCAAATACTGGGAATTTAACTTTGATGCAGGGAATGGGCATGACTATTATTCCAGTGCCGGTACATAAAATGGAGTTGGTTTGTGGTTTGTTACTGGAGAGGTGGAAGTTGGGGTCCGTCCAGCCTCGCCTGTGGAAGTTATTGACATGATTCTTGGCAATGATCTGGCAAGAATTAGAGTTTGGGCTGATGATCCACCTCATGTCATCACTCAGGTTCCTGAATTACCATCATCACAGACAGGTGGTGGAAACACATGAGGTGCTGCCTGAGGAGGAGTGGTTTCCAGTTTGTGTGGTAACTGGAGCAATGGGACGGGAAGAGAGGCTACAAAGCAGGACGTAGCTGAGTGTAAAGTAGTGGTTATACCTGCGCCTCTTGAGTCCATCTCTCATGGAGAGTTGATTGAGGAACAAAAGTCTGATCCTTCAGTTAAGGCACTTTTTGACTTGGCGTCTCCTGTGGAGGACATGGAAACTGCAGCCCAGGGATATTTTGTGCAAAATGATGTCCACAAGCAGACAATTGTTGTGGGAAAATCAGTGGTGCAAATTGTGGTGCCTGCAAAATTTAGAGAGATGGTGACGAAAGTCTCA
This sequence comes from Pampus argenteus, assembly GCA_036937835.1. NCBI lineage: Eukaryota > Metazoa > Chordata > Actinopteri > Scombriformes > Stromateidae > Pampus > Pampus argenteus. Next base: position 501,624 of record CM072883.1, on the reverse strand, counting down.
CATGATGGTGTAGCAGGACACATGGGGGTTCATAAAACATATTACAATTGGAAAAGGATGCATCAGCTTACATCAAGACATGCTACACTTGTCAGTCGACAGGTGAGACTAATCAGACTATCAGTCCTGTTTATTAGGTCAACCATTTGAGTACTTGATGATGGACTGTGTAGGTCCACTACCTCCTTCAAAACTGGGAGATTCACACGTGTACGACTGGTTTGAGGTGTTGTTCAGTGATTAATGAAGCTGATGGTGGTCCTCTTCATTGTTTGCTCCACTAAGTTGTTCATTTTCCACATGTTCCTTTGTGTTAACTAGCACGGGAGAGCCATTGTTGTAGGAGTTTTTCCCCAGACAGGATAAGGGGTGGATCTTATTTAGGAGATTCACCTTTCTCACTTCTAGGCCGGTGGTGAACGTGGGTAGAGCAAAGCTCGGGAGCACCTCCGTGGTTGTGGGAAAGTGGCCACTTGCTGGTTGCTTTCTTCTCTCCACTGGTTTCGCGTGCATAAGTACCCCCCACATGTGACTGCCAGAAGACTAGGGTTGAGTTAGTTAGGCAAGTTTGGGTATGAGGTAAAGTTAGGGGGGAACTCTCCTTATGATTTTTGGCTTCTCTGAATGCAAGTTTGCATAAAGTAATTGAGGAAATATATTGTGGATTATACTGTGCAGTTTGCTTTATTCATCTTCAATCTGGGTTTTGATAATGGCTTCGGTGGATCAATCTTTTTTTTCAAGGTTCTTCTGATCACCTCCTCACCCAATACACTAAAGAGCAGCTTTTAAAAGTAGCTGATCATTATGGGATTGAGATCAGTGATAAATAGTTAGAAAAAGAAAATATTAGAGCCATTTTAAAGGCAAATGTGTGGCTGGACACAGAGCGTACCGTGTTGCTGCAATGTGTATTTACTGGGAAAGCACAGCAAGCATATTCTGCATCAGGTCCAGCATAAATACATTTGGTGACAATATTGATGTGGTGTTCAGGACACACACAAACCTTTTGTTACTTGGGGAGGCTCGTTCCTCTACGTTTGGGCGTATCTGGAAAAAAGATGATCCCAATAAGACTTGTAATTATTGTCAGCATAAGGGACACCTGAAAAGTGACTGTCCTGTGCTTAAACATAAATCTGAGTTCTCAGGTAATGCACAGGTAAAACCAGCTGCTTTGGCTGCTGCTGTTGTTTCAGCCCAGATGGCGCTCCAAACACACAATCCCTCTGGTGACCTCTGTCCTGTGGCGAGGACTTTTCAGCCTTTATTTCAGATGGTTATGTCTCCCTATTTGGGGAGAAGGTGCCAATTAAAATCTGGAGACACACTGGGACAAAACATGGTTTTATCTGTGAGTCTGTCCTTCTTTCCCCTCACGTTCAATTACTGGGAATTTAACTTTGATGCAGGGAATGGGCATGACTATTATTCCAGTGCCGGTACATAAAATGGAGTTGGTTTGTGGTTTGTTACTGGAGAGGTGGAAGTTGGGGTCCGTCCAGCCTCGCCTGTGGAAGTTATTGACATGATTCTTGGCAATGATCTGGCAAGAATTAGAGTTTGGGCTGATGATCCACCTCATGTCATCACTCAGGTTCCTGAATTACCATCATCACAGACAGGTGGTGGAAACACATGAGGTTGTGCCTGAGGAGGAGTGGTTTCCAGTTTGTGTGGTAACTGGAGCAATGGGACGGGAAGAGAGGCTACAAAGCAGGACGTAGCTGAGTGTAAAGTAGTGGTTATACCTGCGCCTCTTGAGTCCATCTCTCATGGAGAGTTGATTGAGGAACAAAAGTCTGATCCTTCAGTTAAGGCACTTTTTGACTTGGCGTCTCCTGTGGAGGACATGGAAACTGCAGCCCAGGGATATCTTGTGCAAAATGATGTCCACAAGCAGACAATTGTTGTGGGAAAATCAGTGGTGCAAATTGTGGTTACTGCAAAATTTAGAGATGGTGACGAAAGCCTCACATGATGGTGTAGCAGGACACATGGGGGTTCATAAAACATATCACAATTGGAAAAGGATGCTCCTCCATCCTCCATCAGAGTGAAGGAGAGCAGAGGCTCCAGGAAGGACGAGGGCAGCGCCGTCAACAGGTTACTGCTTTCATAACGCTCCGATACCTGGACGCATGAAGATTACAGAAATGTTTGTTGGGCCTCGGACACGATACAGATAGTTGCTGTTTTTCCTTACTAATCGAGGGTCTAAGGACAGAGGGTGTCACTCCCTGCACAGATTGTAAAGCCTCAGAGACAAATGTAGTTTGTGACTTTGGACTATATAAATAAAATTTGATTTGATTTGATATGAAAAGGCTTCAAGGATCATGTCAACTTAGGAGATAAATGACACAAATCAAAATGTAAATTACAAGTATAGAGTTTGCCATCTATTTTAGAGGCTGAGGATATGTTTATTTATGTTGTGACGACCCCGCCCTTTCTTCTGGTCATTGTTTTTTTTCAGGCTTATTGCAGGTAGATGGGCGGAGCTACTGATTTGATGCACCTGGGCCAAGGTTAATTAACTGGCTCCTCCTTCCCATTTGTCTCACTCTGAACACCTGCTGCCTGTTTGGTTTGTGTCTTTGTCTTACTGGTACATTTGTTGGGAGATTCACACATGTACGACTGGTTTGAGGTGTTGTTCAGTGATAAATGAAGCTGATGGTGGTCCTCTTCATTGTTTGCTCCACTAAGTTGTTCATTTTCCACATGTTCCTTTGTGTTAACTAGCACGGGAGAGCCATTGTTGTAGGAGTTTTTCCCCGGACAGGATAAGGGGTGGATCTTATTTAGGAGATTCACCTTTCTCAGTTCTAGGCCGGTGGTGAACGTGGGTAGAGCAAAGCTCGGGAGCACCTCCGTGGTTGTGGGAAAGTGGCCACTTGCTGGTTGCTTTCTTCTCTCCACTGGTTTCGCGTGCATAAGTACCCCCCACATGTGACTGCCAGAAGACTAGGGTTGAGTTAGTTAGGCAAGTTTGGGTATGAGGTAAAGTTAGGGGGGAACTCTCCTTATGATTTTTGGCTTCTCTGAATGCAAGTTTGCATAAAGTAATTGAGGAAATATATTGTGGATCATACTGTGCAGTTTGCTTTATTCATCTTCAATCTGGGTTTTGATAATGGCTTCGGTGGATCAATCTTTTTTTTTCAAGGTTCTTCTGATCACCTCCTCACCCAATACACTAAAGAGCAGCTTTTAAAAGTAGCTGATCATTATGGGATGGAGATCAGTGATAAACAGTTAGAAAAAGAAAATATTAGAGCCATTTTAAAGGCAAATGTGTGGCTGGACACAGAGCGTACCCTGTTGCTGCAATGTGTATTTACTGGAAAAGCACAGCAAGCATATTCTGCATCAAGTCCAGCATAAATACATTTGGTGACAATATTGATGTGGTGTTCAGGACACACACAAACCTTTTGTTACTTGGGGAGTCTCGTTCCTCTAGGTTTGGGCGTATCTGGAAAAAAGATGATCCCAATAAGACTTGTAATTATTGTCAGCATAAGGGACACCTGAAAAGTGACTGTCCTGTGCTTAAACATAAATCTGAGTTCTCAGGTAATGCACAGGTAAAACCAGCTGCTTTGGCTGCTGCTGTTGTTTCAGCCCAGATGGCGCTCCAAACACACAATCCCTCTGGTGACCTCTGTCCTGTGGCGAGGACTTTTCAGCCTTTATTTCAGATGGTTATGTCTCCCTATTTGGGGAGAAGGTGCCAATTAAAATCTGGAGACACACTGGGGCAAAACATGGTTTTATCTGTGAGTCTGTCCTTCCTTCCCCTCACGTTCAAATACTGGGAATTTAACTTTGATGCAGGGAATGGGCATGACTATTATTCCAGTGCCGGTACATAAAATGGAGTTGGTTTGTGGTTTGTTACTGGAGAGGTGGAAGTTGGGGTCCGTCCAGCCTCGCCTGTGGAAGTTATTGACATGATTCTTGGCAATGATCTGGCAAGAATTAGAGTTTGGGCTGATGATCCACCTCATGTCATCACTCAGGTTCCTGAATTACCATCATCACAGACAGGTGGTGGAAACACATGAGGTGCTGCCTGAGGAGGAGTGGTTTCCAGTTTGTGTGGTAACTGGAGCAATGGGACGGGAAGAGAGGCTACAAAGCAGGACGTAGCTGAGTGTAAAGTAGTGGTTATACCTGCGCCTCTTGAGTCCATCTCTCATGGAGAGTTGATTGAGGAACAAAAGTCTGATCCTTCAGTTAAGGCACTTTTTGACTTGGCGTCTCCTGTGGAGGACATGGAAACTGCAGCCCAGGGATATTTTGTGCAAAATGATGTCCACAAGCAGACAATTGTTGTGGGAAAATCAGTGGTGCAAATTGTGGTGCCTGCAAAATTTAGAGAGATGGTGACGAAAGTCTCACATGATGGTGTAGCAGGACACATGGGGGTTCATAAAACATATTACAATTGGAAAAGGATGCATCAGCTTACATCAAGACATGCTACACTTGTCAGTCGACAGGTGAGACTAATCAGACTATCAGTCCTGTTTATTAGGTCAACCATTTGAGTACTTGATGATGGACTGTGTAGGTCCACTACCTCCTTCAAAACTGGGAGATTCACACGTGTACGACTGGTTTGAGGTGTTGTTCAGTGATTAATGAAGCTGATGGTGGTCCTCTTCATTGTTTGCTCCACTAAGTTGTTCATTTTCCACATGTTCCTTTGTGTTAACTAGCACGGGAGAGCCATTGTTGTAGGAGTTTTTCCCCAGACAGGATAAGGGGTGGATCTTATTTAGGAGATTCACCTTTCTCACTTCTAGGCCGGTGGTGAACGTGGGTAGAGCAAAGCTCGGGAGCACCTCCGTGGTTGTGGGAAAGTGGCCACTTGCTGGTTGCTTTCTTCTCTCCACTGGTTTCGCGTGCATAAGTACCCCCCACATGTGACTGCCAGAAGACTAGGGTTGAGTTAGTTAGGCAAGTTTGGGTATGAGGTAAAGTTAGGGGGGAACTCTCCTTATGATTTTTGGCTTCTCTGAATGCAAGTTTGCATAAAGTAATTGAGGAAATATATTGTGGATTATACTGTGCAGTTTGCTTTATTCATCTTCAATCTGGGTTTTGATAATGGCTTCGGTGGATCAATCTTTTTTTTCAAGGTTCTTCTGATCACCTCCTCACCCAATACACTAAAGAGCAGCTTTTAAAAGTAGCTGATCATTATGGGATTGAGATCAGTGATAAATAGTTAGAAAAAGAAAATATTAGAGCCATTTTAAAGGCAAATGTGTGGCTGGACACAGAGCGTACCGTGTTGCTGCAATGTGTATTTACTGGGAAAGCACAGCAAGCATATTCTGCATCAGGTCCAGCATAAATACATTTGGTGACAATATTGATGTGGTGTTCAGGACACACACAAACCTTTTGTTACTTGGGGAGGCTCGTTCCTCTACGTTTGGGCGTATCTGGAAAAAAGATGATCCCAATAAGACTTGTAATTATTGTCAGCATAAGGGACACCTGAAAAGTGACTGTCCTGTGCTTAAACATAAATCTGAGTTCTCAGGTAATGCACAGGTAAAACCAGCTGCTTTGGCTGCTGCTGTTGTTTCAGCCCAGATGGCGCTCCAAACACACAATCCCTCTGGTGACCTCTGTCCTGTGGCGAGGACTTTTCAGCCTTTATTTCAGATGGTTATGTCTCCCTATTTGGGGAGAAGGTGCCAATTAAAATGTTGAGACATACTGGGGCAAAACATGGTTTTATCTGTGAGTCTGTCCTTCTTTCCCCTCACGTTCAAATACTGGGAATTTAACTTTGATGCAGGGAATGGGCATGACTATTATTCCAGTGCCGGTACATAAAATGGAGTTGGTTTGTGGTTTGTTACTGGAGAGGTGGAAGTTGGGGTCCGTCCAGCCTCGCCTGTGGAAGTTATTGACATGATTCTTGGCAATGATCTGGCAAGAATTAGAGTTTGGGCTGATGATCCACCTCATGTCATCACTCAGGTTCCTGAATTACCATCATCACAGACAGGTGGTGGAAACACATGAGGTTCTGCCTGAGGAGGAGTGGTTTCCAGTTTGTGTGGTAACTGGAGCAATGGGACGGGAAGAGAGGCTACAAAGCAGGACGTAGCTGAGTGTAAAGTAGTGGTTATACCTGCGCCTCTTGAGTCCATCTCTCATGGAGAGTTGATTGAGGAACAAAAGTCTGATCCTTCAGTTAAGGCACTTTTTGACTTGGCGTCTCCTGTGGAGGACATGGAAACTGCAGCCCAGGGATATTTTGTGCAAAATGATGTCCACAAGCAGACAATTGTTGTGGGAAAATCAGTGGTGCAAATTGTGGTTACTGCAAAATTTAGAGATGGTGACGAAAGCCTCACATGATGGTGTAGCAGGACACATGGGGGTTCATAAAACATATCACAATTGGAAAAGGATGCTCCTCCATCCTCCATCAGAGTGAAGGAGAGCAGAGGCTCCAGGAAGGACGAGGGCAGCGCCGTCAACAGGTTACTGCTTTCATAACGCTCCGATACCTGGACGCATAAGGATTACAGAAATGTTTGTTGGGCCTCGGACACGATACAGATAGTTGTGTTTTTCCTTACTAATCGAGGGTGTAAGGACAGAGGGTGTCACTACCTGCACAGATTGTTAAGCCTCAGAGACAAATGTAGTTTGTGACTTTGGACTATATAAATAAAATTTGATATGAAAAGGCTTCAAGGATCATGTCAACTTAGGAGATAAATGACACAAATCAAAATGTAAATTACAAGTATAGAGTTTGCCATCTATTTTAGAGGCTGAGGATATGTTTATTTATGTTGTGACGACCCCGCCCTTTTTCTGGTCATTGTTTTTTTTCAGGCTTATTGCAGGTAGATGGGCGGAGCTACTGATTTGATGCACCTGGGCCAAGGTTAATTAACTGGCTCCTCCTTCCCATTTGTCTCTCTCTGAACACCTGCTGCCTGTTTGGTTTGTGTCTTTGTCTTACTGGTACATTTGTTGGGAGATTCACACATGTACGACTGGTTTGAGGTGTTGTTCAGTGATTAATGAAGCTGATGGTGGTCCTCTTCATTGTTTGCTCCACTAAGTTGTTCATTTTCCACATGTTCCTTTGTGTTAACTAGCACGGGAGAGCCATTGTTGTAGGAGTTTTCCCCCGGACAGGATAAGGGGTGGATCTTATTTAGGAGATTCACCTTTCTCACTTCTAGGCCGGTGGTGAACGTGGGTAGAGCAAAGCTCGGGAGCACCTCCGTGGTTGTGGGAAAGTGGCCACTTGCTGGTTGCTTTCTTCTCTCCACTGGTTTCGCGTGCATAAGTACCCCCCACATGTGACTGCCAAAAGACTAGGGTTGAGTTAGTTAGGCAAGTTTGGGTATGAGGTAAAGTTAGGGGGGAACTCTCCTTATGATTTTTGGCTTCTCTGAATGCAAGTTTGCATAAAGTAATTGAGGAAATATATTGTGGATTATACTGTGCAGTTTGCTTTATTCATCTTCAATCTGGGTTTTGATAATGGCTTCGGTGGATCAATCTTTTTTTTCAAGGTTCTTCTGATCACCTCCTCAGCCAATACACTAAAGAGCAGCTTTTAAAAGTAGCTGATCATTATGGGATGGAGATCAGTGATAAACAGTTAGAAAAAGAAAATATTAGAGCCATTTTAAAGGCAAATGTGTGGCTGGACACAGAGCGTACCCTGTTGCTGCAATGTGTATTTACTGGAAAAGCACAGCAAGCATATTCTGCATCAAGTCCAGCATAAATACATTTGGTGACAATATTAATGTGGTGTTCAGGACACACACAAACCTTTTGTTACATGGGGAGTCTCGTTCCTCTACGTTTGGTCGTATCTGGAAAAAAGATGATCCCAATAAGACTTGTAATTATTGTCAGCATAAGGGGAACCTGAAAAGTGACTGTCCTGTGCTTAAACAGAAATCTGAGTTCTCAGGTAATGCACAGGTAAAACCAGCTGCTTTGGCTGCTGCTGTTGTTTCAGCCCAGATGGCGCTCCAAACACACAATCCCTCTGGTGACCTCTGTCCTGTGGCGAGGACTTTTCAGCCTTTATTTCAGATGGTTATGTCTCCCTATTTGGGGAGAAGGTGCCAATTAAAATCTGGAGACACACTGGGGCAAAACATGGTTTTATCTGTGAGTCTGTCCTTCTTTCCCCTCATGTTCAAATACTGGGAATTTAACTTTGATGCAGGGAATGGGCATGACTATTATTCCAGTGCCGGTACATAAAATGGAGTTGGTTTGTGGTTTGTTACTGGAGAGGTGGAAGTTGGGGTCCGTCCAGCCTCGCCTGTGGAAGTTATTGACATGATTCTTGGCAATGATCTGGCAAGAATTAGAGTTTGGGCTGATGATCCACCTCATGTCATCACTCAGGTTCCTGAATTACCATCATCACAGACAGGTGGTGGAAACACATGAGGTTCTGCCTGAGGAGGAGTGGTTTCCAGTTTGTGTGGTAACTGGAGCAATGGGACGGGAAGAGAGGCTACAAAGCAGGACGTAGCTGAGTGTAAAGTAGTGGTTATACCTGCGCCTCTTGAGTCCATCTCTCATGGAGAGTTGATTGAGGAACAAAAGTCTGATCCTTCAGTTAAGGCACTTTTTGACTTGGCGTCTCCTGTGGAGGACATGGAAACTGCAGCTCAGCGATATCTTGTGCAAAATGATGTCCACAAGCAGACAATTGTTGTGGGAAAATCAGTGGTGCAACTTGTGGTTCCTGCAAAATTTAGAGATGGTGACGAAAGTCTCACATGATGGTGTAGCAGGACACATGGGGGTTCATAAAACATATCACAATTGGAAAAGGATGCATCAGCTTACATCAAGACATGCTACACTTGTCAGTCGACAGGTGAGACTAATCAGACTAAAAGTCCTGTTTATTAGGTCAACCATTTGAGTACTTGATTATGGACTGTGTAGGTCCACTACCTTCAAAACTGGGAGATTCACACATGTACGACTGGTTTGAGGTGTTGTTCAGTGATTAATGAAGCTGATGGTGGTCCTCTTCATTGTTTGCTCCACTAAGTTGTTCATTTTCCACATGTTCCTTTGTGTTAACTAGCACGGGAGAGCCATTGTTGTAGGAGTTTTTCCCCGGACAGGATAAGGGGTGGATCTTATTTAGGAGATTCACCTTTCTCACTTCTAGGCCGGTGGTGAACGTGGGTAGAGCAAAGCTCGGGAGCACCTCCGTGGTTGTGGGAAAGTGGCCACTTGCTGGTTGCTTTCTTCTCTCCACTGGTTTCGCGTGCATAAGTACCCCCCACATGTGACTGCCAGAAGACTAGGGTTGAGTTAGTTAGGCAAGTTTGGGTATGAGGTAAAGTTAGGGGGGAACTCTCCTTATGATTGTTGGCTTCTCTGAATGCAAGTTTGCATAAAGTAATTGAGGAAATATATTGTGGATTATACTGTGCAGTTTGCTTTATTCATCTTCAATCTGGGTTTTGATAATGGCTTCGGTGGATCAATCTTTTTTTTCAAGGTTCTTCTGATCACCTCCTCACCCAATACACTAAAGAGCAGCTTTTAAAAGTAGCTGATCATTATGGGATGGAGATCAGTGATAAACAGTTAGAAAAAGAAAATATTAGAGCCATTTTAAAGGCAAATGTGTGGCTGGACACAGAGCGTACCGTGTTGCTGCAATGTGTATTTACTGGGAAAGCACAGACCCCGTCCTTATTTCTGGTCATTTCTTTTTTTGTTTTTTTCAGGCTTATTGTAGGTAGATGGGCAGAGCTACTGATTTGATGTGTGTTTGATCTATCGGTCGATAGATTTGATGGGTAGATTGATAAATTGCAGACAGAGGTCGGCAGGTATGCAGAAGGGGAAGGTGGTACACTTTCGTACTCTGAAATTTGAAGACCTAAACTCACCTGGAGGAGAGACTTTAACAGCATCACCTGGATCATTCTGCTGCCTTCAAACCTGAGACCCACAGACAGAAAAAGACCTTTAACCTCATTTATTTTCAGTTGTTTAAACATTTAAAACATGTAAAATCAGTTGTGAAAAGGGGAACTGGTACCCAGAGTTGGGTGACCCCAGGGCGGGGTAGATGCCAGGAACAGGGATCTTTCCCATGATGAACAACATGACCTCTGACCTCTGGTAGACTGGCAGTGTGTTGGCAAAGGACCCTAGACCAAAAACAATTCAAATAAAGTGATGCGACAAGCTCAAGCAAAACTAATAAAGACGCTCAGGAGCTGACCGATAGTTTTAATGACGACGTCCTGGAGCGTTTTCTCCTCAGTCGACGTCGTTTTGTGTTTTCTGTCGTTGTCATAGCAACCGGTGAGCTGGTAGTCGACACTCTGCCTGAGCTGTCGCAGTAACGTGTTGAACACCTCCAGCACTGTGGGACCTACAAAGACCATTTAAACACCACATGGTAGTACTAGTAGCAGCAGTAAGACATTAGTAGTATGGAGGACACTGACTGACCTACAGATCCAGCAGCCTCGATAACCGCAGCTTCAGACAGAACCTCTACGATCCCGGCTCTGACTGAAGCTGGACTCCTGCTGTTGGCGTCCAGGTGACCCAGCAGCTGCTGGATCACCAGGTGGGAGTGCTGGGACTGAAGATAGTTCAGGTAAAAGTACTTCATTAGATTACCAAATACAGATAAGAATATGTAAATTAAGTTATAATACATCTTAAATAGTTAAATGAAGTCAAATTAGGTACACTTTATTAGCTACTCACTTGGATGAAGGTGAGTAGTAGTACAAAGTAGTACTTGGTGGTAGTGCAGTGTCTAACATGTAGTACTAACCTGGATAGAGTACATGATGATCTGAAAACACTGAACAGCAAAGCTCCGTCCTTCCCAAAGACTGTGACTGTCCAGGTGCCTGAAAACACACAGTACTACTGCACTACTGCGAACCACTGTGCTACTGATACTTGTAATACTATTGCTACTTCTACTACAGCTCCAGCAACTACTGTTAATACTGTACTGCTATTACTGATACTAATACTACCACTAGAGTGTGTGGTTGGTTGGTTGGTTGGGTGGGTGGGTTGGTTGGTTGGTTGGTTGGTTGGTTGGTTGGGTGTGTGTTTGGTTGGTTGGGTGTGTGGTTGGTTGGTTGGTTGGGTGGGTTGGTTGGTTGTTGGTTGGGTGTGTGGTTGGTTGGTTGGGTGGGTTGGTTGGTTGGGTGTGTGGTTGGTTGGTTGGTTGGTTGGGTGTGTGGTTGGTTGGTTGGTTGTTGGTTGGGTGTGTGGTTGGTTGGTTGGGTGTGTGTGTGTGTCTTACATCAGCACAGGTCTGATCGCATTGTTAATGTGTCCATAAGCAGCTCGGCCCAGCAGCTCCCTGAAACACACCTCCGTCTGCTCTGCTGGAGACTCACTACACACACACACACACACACACAGATTATGACCTCAGGGTTTCTACAAATAATGTCGTACCTGCAGGAGTGTGTGTGTGTCTGTGTTCACCTGTTGGTGTGTGTAGGCTGCTGCAGGTTGACCAGCAGGGCTGGGACAATCTGCTCCATGTGACGAGGCTCCCAAATATTCACCTGCAGCTCATCGTCCACCGTCTTCCTGATCACGCCCTGCAGGCCGCGGATCCCCGACACACGGATCCTGAACACACACACACACTCAGTTTAAAAAGGCAGACACAGTCGATATGTAGCTGACACATCAACAAACTGACTTGTTTTGGACGCCGGGGTCCTCGTGGTCAGAGTGACACATCTCACTGAAGCGAGACACGAAGAAGTCATAGCTTCGATGATACGACGGCGTGTCTTCCTCGATGTTTGCAAACTTCACAAACTACACAAGAAATAAAAAACACAAAATCAGCTGGTAACTGTTGACTAAGAGAAGCAAATATAGGATGAGGACCTTTAATGCAATAAAAACATAACATACAATATCTGCAGTAAAATAATAAGAGAGTGAATGAATGAGGTGGAAAGATGAAGAAGAGGAAAGAACGACAGCTGTTACACTCTGATAATCCCTGTTGTACTGTTCAAGGTTTAAGGATTATACATTTATAGACTGGCACGTTAGTAATCACGCATCTGAGTAAAATGTACAATATAATATACAAGTCATTTTAACCACTTCACTATTTTATGTATTTTAGTCCAGTGGTTCCCAACCTAGGGGTCGGGCCCCTCCAAAGGGTCAGCAGAAAAAACATTTCTGATACTTGTGTACCTTCCACCACTGTTATGTAGTACGTTGTGTAGTACATACGGAGCTGGTGGCGAGGATGTGAAGGTGTGGTTTGTCAGCCTCCAGCAGCAGACGCAGCGTGCTGAGGAAACTCTCCACCAGCAGGTTGATGCTCTGACAGTGACAGGCCAGCAGCAGCTGCTCCAGCGCCTCCATCGCTATACACACATACCTGAAAGGTTGAAGAGATGCAATCATATACATGCTAAATAGATGTGAAAGGTGTGTTGTTGTTGTGTATTTGTGTGTATTAACCCATAGCGGTGGCGGTTCAGCTCTCTGGTCAGACGCTCTGACAGATATGCAGCGATGCGGTCAAGCTTCTCTGGTGCTGACAGAGCGAAGAACGTCAGCTTCTCCATGTTGGCTTTCACCAAGCCATCCTGAACACACACACATTCAGCACACGTTACAGCCACAACACACTGGTGTCTGCAAAACACACAAGCACATGATCTGTCTTTACCTCAGGGTCTTCTGGGAAAATATTGTCGACCAGTCGCTTGTAACGGGGACGCAATGCCCAACAGCAACCACACAGACCTGAATATAAAGAGAACATTAACTTCATTAACTTCACAGATGAGGCCACATTGACTCACAGTTCAAGCTGTGATGATGTGGATGTGTGTCAAGGTAAAAGACTGACTTAGTGATGAAGACTTTTTTATTTACTATTACAATTTAATTATTCTGACTTATAGTACTGACAACACTACATTAAGATCGCTAAGAATAAATCAAAAAATGAATAAATGTTACTATTTCTCACCGTACATGAAGACGACGACTCCAGCTCACATCCAGAGTTGCTTTCATCACACACACACGTTTGTAGTTAATCCTTTACACACACACACACACACACACACACAACCCCGCCCACTTTCATTCACTATCATCCCTGTCAGGTAAAAACCTTGTATCTCCACGTTTAGTAAACAAAGTCCAAAAAACTGTTTGTTGTAATTCTTAGAACATATTTTGCAGTTTTTCATGTTAATTTCATTTGTTGAAACTAAAAACAGAATAAAAACAGATTTAGAGAGTAGTTCTTAATGCTGTGTGTGTGTGTGTGTGTGTGTGTGAGTGTGAGAGAGAGAGAGAGAGAGAGAGAGAGAGATCCGGGCCATGTGCAGCAGCTCAGCTCTATAATCTGCTCTGGATTTATTCATCACTCCATCAGAAACAGAAAAAAATATCAGAAACCTGCAGGACTGTTGCTTTAGTAAAACTGTTGCCTGTGAGCAGGAGGACATGAATCTATAGGATCAATGATAGTAATAATAACACAAAGCTAAATAACTAGATAAACATATTCCCTTGTTCCCTCTCCAGGAATCTGTCCAGTCAGATTTGATTTTTTAGTCAAATTAAGTATAAAATTCTCTCCTTGTGTTTCCGTGTTGAGCTGCAGCAGAGAGATTAACATTAAAAGAGGGAATTGATTTGACTCACTCAGACTGCTAAAGCCTTTTAATAGCTTCTTCAGTATGAACAGGAGGAATGATTACAGCAGTGAACCTCTGCTCACTATTCGCTTCAAATCCTTAAAATGTCACTCCTGCTAGTTCAAAGTCGGAGACTCGGCTCTGAAGCATGTTTAAAGTTTTAAAAAGTCCTAAACATGATTAGCAGTGTTACCATGTTAACAGTGTGAGTATTTCTGTCACCTCCGGGTGTCTGATGGTCCAACACAGCACAGCAGTCCTGCAGCAGCCTCCGAGGAGCCTGGGATACAGTTGGCATGGCGACGGCCCTCGGCAGCGACATCCCCCTGGGTAAACTGGGTAAACCGGGTAAACTGGGCATGGCGATGCCTCTGGGTATACTCGGGGGGCTGAGACCTCTGGACAGTGACACGTTCAGCATGGCGGGCATGGTCACCCCACGCGGCATGCTGGGAAATCTGGGAAAAGTCCCCGGCATCTCCGTGGCGACCTTGAGTCGAAGAAGTCCTGAAGAAGAGGAGGAAGTGATGAAGTGAAGGTGGAAAGTGAAAAGCAGGATTGGAAGGAAAAGCTTCCTCTCGTGCCTGCTCACATTCCTCTGAGTCTTAACTCCTTCAATCCACCGCTGCTCCTCAAAGGTTTTATTCACTGACACAGAAAACTAGAAGTGATGAACAGACTCCCACAAAGCTCTTTGTAACATCTGAATGTACTGTAAGCTGTTTACAGTACCTAAATGTAGTAGATAGAAGTAGAAATACTCGAGTGAAGTACTCTTACCCACTCGTCTCCAGCGTTGTTCCAATTGTTTCTGTGACAGACAGACAGACAGACAGACAAGCAGGCAGCTGCTTATGTAACTCCAATAATCAATGTGTGTGATCGATACACAGCTCTGCAGGCCAGGACCATCTCTGACATCACACACACGCGCTGCAGCAGCGCTGTCATCCCAACATATGACTTTTACAGATTTAATATGGATTAGTCAACTTAATGAGTAAAAACATCAGTGTACAGAGTGAGGCTGTCAATACTGTTTTCAAAGCAAGCACCGTCCATAAAAGCTGCACACAAGAGGAAAACAAGCGCCCCCTCCTCCCTGAACTTGACTTTTTGAAAAAGTAACAGCCTGATTTCCACAGACGCTCGATTAACTTCAATAATATATAAATAGATTCACTCTTCCCTCCTTGTAGTTTTAATCACAGTCTTTACTGTGACTGAGGCTTAATCCAACCAGACACACACACAGATGGAGAGTGATGAAGTTCGTGTGAAAAAGTTGAGTAAGTGGAGTTTGATTTCTCTACATTAAGGACGTGGAGTTTCTTTAAAGCATGTGGTGATTTTAACAGAAACATCAGATGAGGAAAGAAAGCCGACAGTGAGATTATTTCCATCTGATCTGTGATGTTTTGACAACAGGATGAAGTGCAAATATTAATGTGAAGAAATAACTTACTGGAATCAAATGATAGTAATGAACAACATTATTACATGAGCATGATTTTATTGTTGGTCCTTACTGTTCATTTTTACCAATACAGGACTTGTAATAGAGTTTACAGGTTAAATGATGTGAATATTTCCAAGTTATTGTGGTTTTTCTTTTTATTGGGAATTTTTATTTTTTACCACAGCAGGAATTATAAAGACAAATACATCCTGATACATTTATAATACATCTGGCCATATTTCCTGCAGTTAATAAGTACATGTTCTGCTGTTTCTGAGGAAAGAGAAAAGATCCAAGTGAGACGTCACAGCTTGTGTGAAATAATAATGTCCTTTAACAAAACAAATTACATTTTTTAGATCTTAACTGCTGATGTGGCGTCTGTTTATTTATTGGTTTGTATTCACTGTAAAAGAAATCCCATGAAACTTAATGGTTTAGAACTTTTGATTCCAGGAAAGAGTAAATGTTTTATTTAAGGTTTGAGTGCAATAAATGACATATTGTATTTCCCATTAAAAAGTATTTTTTTCTACAGAGACACTGCAGTGAGTGTAAGTCTTCCTCTGTGCATCATGTGCTGCTCTTCACTTCACTGCAGCTTCTTGACTCCATCTAGTGGGCTGATGGTGACATGGTGATGACAGGAGAAACGATGTAAAGATGATTTGTGTTTCTCGACTTGTCATCTTCTGCCCCATAACGCTGACTCAAGTGACATCACCAGTGACATCATCAGGCTTTATACAACTTCATGACCCTCCTACATAGAGTCCTCCAAGCTCCACATCCAGCTCCTGCAGGTGGGCGGGGTCAGATGTGTCCACGATGTCCATGTCTCCCGGTGTCTTCCACCAGGGCAGTCTGCTCGCCTGCAGCATTGCATTGTGGGCATCGCGGGCGCGAGCACAGACAGGACCCGAGGGGCTCAGGAAGGACTCTGCATCTGTTGCTGTGACAACACAGAGGGGCGGGGCATCTGTGGGAAGAGAGATGATGATTGAAGACAGAAGAAAACATTTAGAAGTTTTTTTTCAGTCTTTGTGTGTGTGTTTGTGACCTCTGAGCAGCTCAAGCTGTGTGTGTGTGTGAGCCAGCAGAGCCTCCCTCCTCTGCTCCTCCCTCCTCTGCTGCTCTCCTCTCTGCAGCTCTGATAGCAGCAGCAGCTGCACCTCTTCATGGAGACGCTCGCAATCCTGACGACACACATAGGACGACTGCAGACACAGTGATGTCAGACCTTAGCAGCAAAGCATCATGGATAATAGTTCAATCAATATTTTAATGTCTTACAGGGTGCACAGCGATGTACTCCTCCACCTGTCTCTTTAGCTCCACCCTCCGACTGTCTGTCAAACCATTCTGACCAATCCAGAAAAATGAGGTGGGTGGGGGTTTTCGTTTTTGCAGAAATCTACGCACCTGAAAGAAGGAAACATGAGTCAGCATAAACGTGCGTGCATGCGTGCGTGCATGTGTGCGTGTGTGTACCGCTCTCTGCAGAGTCCTGGCAGCCTGCTGCTTCGTGTGTGTGTCTCTCAGTGTGTGTCGGTGTGTGCTGTTGTAGCGTTGTCGTTCTCTGAAGCCTCTCCAGACGCTTTGAATTAGTACAGCTGCACGACGCTCACACTCCTGCAGGTACGACTGCACCTGGTCTGAAACGTCAAGAACAAACATGAAGATGGATGAGTGTATTGTTTTTGTTCTTTTCGCCTGTATGTGTGTTTGACTCTCACTGGACCCTGTAGAGACAACGTTTCTATATGTTTGACTTGATGTGTGGACATGTTGGTTTCTAACAGAATGATTGTTGTGTTTGAAACAGTCAATCATCACATCTGCTGTCACATCTGACAAAAAGGAACCTGGAAGTTAACCTGTGAGCACATCGTGTTATGTACAGTATGTACCTGGAGGCAGCAGCTGCAGCAGTTGTCTTTGTTTCTGATGAAACTCCCTCCTCGCCTGCTGACGCCTCACACACACCTAAAACACACATTCTACTGTTTTTATTGTTTATGATCAGGTTGGTACTACGGTTGTACTCATACCACACTCTCACCTGGTACTTCAATTCCTCCTCCCAGTGCTGCGCCTCCTTCCGCTGCTGCTGTTGTCTCCTCCGAGCCCTGACACACACACACACACACACACACAATCATCTTTTAAGTTAATATGTTAAACTTGTCAGCAAACAGTTGCTTATTTCAGAGCAACATTATCATCGTTTGAAAGTATCGTATTCCACAAACTGCTGAACTGTTCCTTTAAAGCTACCTGTATCTCTTCTGCAGTGTGCTAACTGCTCTGTTGAGGCTCTTCACTCTGCGTCTGGTCTGAAACGACCTCCACGCTGCCTGGATCACACACGCCGCCCGCACACGCTCAGTACACGTCTACATAGAGAGAGGTCAGAGGTCAGCTCAGGGTACATCTCCACACCCTTATTTGATCGTTCCTCGCTCCAAGTGATGTGATTTAAGGGAATTGAGATGCAGCCACAGACAGGTAGAGAGACACCTGGGACTGACTTACTGTGCTTTTTCCAGATTGGATGAATGCAATCAGCTGATCCACATCCTCATCAAAGCCCCACCCCCTCCAGTCTTTGTCCAGGAGGCTGTCCAAACCTGCAACCACACACACCTGTGACCTTTAACCTTCAGTCTGTTCCTACTGCTGATATGATAAAAATACATCGACATGTGACCTCTGAAGCTGCGTAGGAGGAGATGCAGGCGGCGCTCCATTTGACTGGCCATGAGGAGAATCAGTCCGATGGAGGCCCCACCCACTGCAGGCTCATTGCTGACAGCTAATTGGCCGACAGCCTCGTTGAGCAGGAGCAGGGCGGAGTCGTCACTCAACCCAGAGAGGAAGTCACTCCAGAGAGAGAGAGAGAGAGAGATTACTGACAAGACGTGGAGTGAAGTTAACATACGAAGACAATGATAGAAACTGTGTTACCTGCTGGCTGTGCAGGTCTGACTCCACATCTGGACACACAGCAGAGACATAGCGGCATCATCACACATCTGGATGTGCTCATAGTGAACTGAGCTGAGAACTGAAGAGGCAGACAGGTTGAGGAAAGCTGCTGTATTTTCTTTTCTACTATATATAGTTTCCTGAAGTCCTTCTGCACTATAATAGAGTGACATGACTTCATGTGCATTATGAAGTGATGCTCTAATAACTTTCCTTTAATCAGGAGCAATTCATGGTTTTCCAGAATATGAATCAATCTAAGAGACACCAGGCTGCATTTAAAGTGATCAATAATAAAGTATATTTTATATACCAGATGGAATAAGCTGTTTGACTGGAGATCAATAAACTGATCAATAAACCGAGGTGACTGACCCTGTGTGGTGAGCTGAGTGTGAACTCTGAGCAGCCAGCCGACCGCATCCATCAGCTTCCTGAAGAGAGACTGACAAATACAGAAAGGACAACGTCATAGAAGAAGATTCTGGAGGAATATTTGGAGGTTTTCAAGATCTCTAACCTCTGATCGCCTCATCAGCTGACTGGCCAATGACAGGAGGGCGTCCATGACTGATGGCAGGAACAGCCTATGAAAGGCCTCCGAGTGTTCACCAGGCTCCACCCCAACACAGCAGGAACTGGACAGACAGGCAGGTGAGTGTTCACATCAGGTCAGTGCTCCCTGTGAGCCATATATCTTCAGTCTACTGTGTGAATTCTACCCAATTTAGAAATAAATCATTTTAAATTTAAAATACTCCATGTCAGTAAATTCCTGACAGAATGATATGAAGAGGCGTCCCGTGAGGTGTACCTGGTGAGCTGTGCGAGCGTGGCAGCAGCGCTCCAGTTGCCCTGCAGCCTCCTGGCATCCAGTGAGAGGAGGAGGACACAGTGACGCAGGATGCCGCTCAGATACAATTGAGACTTCACTCTAATCAACACGCTGCTGCTCATCTGTACCGCCGCCATGTTCAGAGTCTCTAAAACACACAGACACGCGTTTAAAACTTTTTATTTAAGATAATTTATCATAGAAGTCCTTAAATGTTAATGCAGTTAACAGTTAGTTGGCTGCAGTCTTTGAATGCTGGTAGACAGGTGTCACACTGCAGAAAGATCAGACAGGTACAGAATAAGGTTGTGGCAGACAGGCATGAACATGAGGATGTCTCACTGTTTAAGCCGTCGTTCAGCAGTTTGACTTTCTGCTCCGGACTCAGGTTTTCATCTTCCAGCTGCCTCTTCAGCTCTGACACTAGCGGCTCCATCCTGTCCTGAAACCTGACGAAACACCATCATCAAACATTTAGTTTCTAACAGGCAGAAACTACTTTAAAACTGTAGTTTACCAAACTACTAGCTACTTCACAATGGAAACTAGTTAAACTACATATTGTTACACAATGAGTATTGTTTTGATTTAGGGACCACAGGTGACTTTAGTCAAATAGCATGTGATTGTCATTAAATGATGACTGTGCCATACTGAATATTTAGTTAGTAATTAAATACATGACAAAAAGTATTTAACTACTGAAGAAGCTACTGAGATTTGAACCAAACCTCACCTGTCACAAAATCTGACTGTTAGCACCTGTTAGCACGGAGCAGCAGCCTTGTTTGCTGTCTTATCTAGCGATTAGCTAACATTAACCTCAAGAAAAAGTGACATTCATCGGTTACACAACGGTCACGTCGACTCAGTAAAGTTTAAACGTTGGTTTAGAGACGTTAAAGCGAGAGAAAGAGTGTTGTTTACAGCTAGCACAGCGTCCAACTCAGCAAGGCGACGCTCTCCTGTTTCTATGGTAACATGACGTCATCACGCAAATCTAGTCAGCGCTTTACGTCCAGCTGTCCTCTGTTTCTACGGTCACCTGACGTCATCACGCAAATCTATCTACTTTCCGTTTAAATTCCGTTTTATTATAAAAGGTAAATATAAAAGTATTTATAAAAATAAAATACATCCTTCCAAAAACAGTAGTATTTAAAAATAAAACGGTATCACATCTAAATCTGTTCCTTAATTTATTATTCATCATTTATTTGTGGATCAAAAATAGACACGTCAAGTCAAGTCGCAGGACGCATGCGCAGTGCTCCTGTGACGCTCCATGCGTGCTGCTGAGGGCAAAGAGAAGAGGCATCACTCTGCTGTTATCGCTGGAACTAAAAGCTACTCTAATTTACTCTCGGCATGTTCATGACGGGTCATAGCTGCCTTTTGTCACAGATTTAGTATCAATAAAGAAAGAATAAAATAAATATAGAAAATTTTCCAGTTTTTGGGATTAATAAAGTATCTATCTATCTATCTAGAAAATAAAAAGGTCATACAAGAGATAAGTAGATATAAAAACAAACAAAACCCTAAACAATCATCTAAGTACACATTTTACAGCTTCATTAAAAACATATTTTTAATAATATAATAGTTTAACATTTTTATTGAATGCTATGATGCAATTTTATATATTTGTATGTACAATAAATATCGGTTTAAACCACGGTCTCTATGGTAACGGCAGCACGAAGGAAAAGCTGCGGAGTGAATCTCCCCACTGTAACGACGAGAAGACGATCTTTGTCCGGTGTGAGCAGTGTCTGCGAGCAGCGGAGAGCGAAGCGGAGAACCGCAGCGGCAGGATGGGCAAGAAACAGAAGAAATCCGGAGAGGACAGGTAGAGAAAACACCGCAGTAGTTGTCCACATCAACACCCGGCGGCAGCGAGCTTTACTGCCCGGTTAAAACCCGCAACACCGGCCCGTTACCCCCGCCGCCGCCGGTGGTGGCTGCGTTAGCTTAGCGGCTAGGTGGGCTAGCTGATGCTAACCACGAGTCAGCGGTCGCATGAGTGCAGGTGTCGGTTTAAAACGGTCTGGAAACAGCTTTAAGTCAATTACACAACAAGCACGCGGGCCGAGACACCAGCGGGGTTCACCTGGGATCACCTGGGCTCACGTGCACCGACAGGAGCTCCTCACAACTTCGTGTTTATCGGTGTTAGCCTGGTTAGCTGGCTGTTAGCTCCTTTCAGGTCCGACGTTCAAGCTCTAAAATGGTTTAATTTCACCGTGACAGCCGCTAAAACGCCGTTAAGCTTAATCAGTGTGAAGTTTGGCTCCTGTTAATTCGTTGCTAAGTGCCAACAACAGACCGTGACAGCTGTCATCAGATATAATGCTGCCATCAGATATAATGCTGCCTCGTTATTTATCTATGAAATCAACTCCAAACACACCTGAGATTCTGTAACAGTAACAATACAGTGCTGTAATACTCCTAACCCTTTAGTCAAAATATTCAACTACATTCTCTTTAAACAGACAGATTTTATTATTCATTTATCGGTTTACCATCAAAACTGTCAACTGGAAACTGAGTCATTCTTTATTTTTAGATGATCAACACTTGTGTAACAGTTTGGGAAGATTAGAAATGCTTTTGTTTTCTTCATCCATTGTTTTCGTCATCCATTCATCTTTAAATTATTTCATTCATTCACTATTTTAATTTGTTGAAGTCAGAAGATATTCAAAAAAAATTCAGTTTACTGTCATATGAGAAATAAAAGCAGCACTGTTGAGAAACTTCAACCAGTGATGGACACAGTTTTAAGATCCTTAAGTAAAAGTACCAATACAGCAATGTAAAATACTTCAATACAAGTAGGAGTCCTCCATGCTGGCTGCATGCGGAGGGCTGATGGGGAATAAAAGGTTGTGAAGAAAGTGGAGAGTCAGCAGCTTTTCATTGGCTCATATTGTCCACACACACACACACACACACACACACACACACACACACACAGAGTTCATCTTTGCCTGAGCGAGAGGTGGAAATGTCCTTTAAATGGAATTACCTTTTCATCATTTTTTCACTCGGTTATTAATTTAAAGTATTGCTTTATTGATCTCATTATTGATCCTCAGTGCCAAAGATGACGGCATCGACATTGACGCTCTGGCAGCAGAGATCGAAGGAGCCGGAGCCTCCAAGGAGCCAAAAGGGAAGAAGAAGAAGAAAGGAGCCAAGAAAGACGACTTTGAGTACAACAGTCTTTCTTTTGTTGATAATCTTCTTCTCCTCCTCTTCCTCCTCTTCTGTACTTTATCGTGTGTTTGAGCCGTCTTCTAACCTTCAGTTTCTCCTCCTGCAGTGAGGACGACATCTTGAAGGAGCTGGAGGAGTTGTCAATAGAGACTCAGGGAGGGAAAGCCAACGTAAACACTCTGGTTTATTGAAACAAAATGTCCTGGATAAATATTAATGATCATAGTTTTAATAATTCTGCAAACTGATTTAGCAGAATTTACTGAAGCATCCTTGTCTCTCTTTGTCTGTGCAGAAAACAGACGCTGCTGAGGACGAGGAGGCCGTCGAACCTCCCAAACCTGAGAAAAAGAAGACCAGGAAGGGGAAGAAGGGGGCCAGCCCCGAGGATGAGGAGGGTCACGACTGTGAAGGTCAAGCTGATGGCGAGAGGAACGGAGAGCAGAAAGACAAGAAGGTGAGTTTGTTTGGTGCTGCAGGAAGCTGTTTACTGTTACTTAAAACTTACATTTTCTGGTATGCTTTTATACATCAGATACATCATATTCTAACCTTTTCTGTGCTCCTGAAGGTGCCACCTGCTGCGCCTCCCTCTGACTCTGATGATGAGAGCACTTCATGTTCTCACCTCAAGGCCAAAGGAGCAAAGAAAGGAGGCAAAAAAGAAGAGGAGGAGGACCAGGATGAGGATGAAGGCATGAGGGCAGGAAGAGGGAAGGACGAGTCAGAGGATGATGATGAAGAGGAGTTCACTTCCAGGCAAGACAAGAAGAAGAAGAACAAAGGCAAAGCAGTGAAGGCAGAGAGTGAGGACGAGGAGAAGCAGCAGCGGGAGGAGGAAGGCGGCTTCAAGATGAAGACGGCGGCACAGAAGAAGGCTGAAAAGAAGGAGAGGGATAAGAAGAAGAAGGAGGAGGAGAGGTTGAAGCAGAAGAAGTTGAAGGAGAAGGACGCCAGCACGGAGGTCAAGCAAGAGCCAGAGAAGACAACAGGGGAGGCCATGCCCCCTCAGTTAGCACCAGTAGCAGCAATGGATGAACAGGAAGGGGCAGAGCCAGCAGCAGATGGTAAGAAAACTTCCTAACGTTACAAAAAGAAAGCAGAGACATAAACTAAGAAAGAAACTAACGTCTCTGCCTGAAACATGATCAGTCAGCAGAGAGTTTCCTCTCAGTAAACTGAACATTTCTTTCTTTAAACAATACATTTTAAAGCAGTGTCAGTTTTTCACTGTGACTCTTCTTCCTGTAGAGGAGGCCGAAGGCGACAAGAAGAAGAAGGACAAGAAGAAGAAAAAAGGAGAGAAGGAGAAGGAGAAGGAGGAGAAGAAAAAGGGACCCAGCAAGGCCACGGTGAAGGCCATGCAGGAAGCTCTGGCTAAGATGAAGGAGGTGAGGCAGTGTGGGGAAATGTGGGTAAGGAGGCATGCTGGGAGTTGTTTTTCAGTTGTAAGAATTTATGTTTTTGTAGGAGGAGGAGCGAGCCAAGAGGGAGGAAGAAGAGCGACTGAAGAGGATGGAGGAGATGGAGAAGCAGAGGCTGGAGCAGGTAAAACACTGAACACCTCCTCGTTTTTTGTTTGTTTTATGTCCTCTGTCAGTCTGACCTTTGACCCCTCTGCTGATCCTTGTCAGGAGCGACTGGAGCTGGAGCGAAAGGAGAAGAAGAAGCAGAAGGAGAAAGAGAGGAAGGAGCGTCTGAAGAAGGAGGGGAAGCTACTCACTAAAGCCCAGAGGGAGGCTCGAGCTCGAGCCGAGGTCACGCTCAAGCTGCTGCAGGCTCAGGGTGAGACGCTGCTATTAATGAAAGAAATATCTGAAACAGGGCGGACACGTGGCAGAGAGTTAAAAGTGTGTGTTGTGCGCAGGTGTTGAGGTGCCATCCAAAGACTCGATGCCAAAGAAGAAGCCGGTTTACGGAGACAAGAGGAAGAAGAAGCCCAACGCCCAAACTCCTGAAGGTATCACCCTGCTGATCGTTAGCACCGCTGCTCGTTAGCACCGCTGCTCGTTAACTGTAGTAAACTGTTTGACTGGGTTTTCTTAGAAACGTCAGAGGTGACCTCGCCAACGTCAGAGACTCCAGAGCCTGTTGCCATGGAGACGGAGGCAGAGACGCCGGGCGCAGAGCCAGGTGAGAGGGCAGCTTTTTCTTTTTTCTCCAGGACATCGTTATTGAATTTTGAATTGAGTTTCTTTCCTCCTCTTTGTCTGCAGAGATGAAGCCAGATGTTGCTGTGGATGACTGGGAGGCCATCGCCAGTGATGAGGAGAAAGGTGAAACAGACTTCAAACTGCTAATACAACCATTTTAACATGAGTGATGTTGAAAACACGAAATGTGATCATAAAAACACACAGATCATATGTGAAACGTGCATTTACAAACCTGTACACCAGCTAAAACAAAACCAAACCGCAGATAAAGTGATCCCGCTAATAGCTGCTCTATATGTAATAACAGCATTTCTGTTTGTTTGTCAGAGTTGAAGAAAGTCCACATTGAGGTGAAGGAGGACCCCGCCACCCCGCCTCAGGCCGCTGGCAGTGATGAGGATGAGGAGGACGAGGATGAGGAGGACGAGGAGGAGGAAGACGAGGAGGAGGAGGAGGAAAGTGAGGAAGGTGAGGAGGAGGAGAAGGAGGCCAAAGAGGTGGCGGCAACAGGTCCAGGAAAAAAGAGAGCAGTGAAGGAGAGCGAGGACGAGAGCAGCGAGAGCGAGGACGACGACGGGCGGACGAAGGAGGAGCGGCTGTACGACCGAGCCAAGAGGAGGATAGAGGTGAGCGTGAGGAAACCGAGAGGAGTGAGAGCTCTGCTGCATTCAGCCCGTCTCTGACTGCTGCTGTGTGTCTGTGTGTGTCGTCATAGAAACGGAGAGCGGAGAACATGAAGAACATTGATACGGACAGGCTGAGAGCGCCTGTGGTGTGTGTGCTTGGACACGTCGACACCGGAAAGACCAAGATCCTTGATAAGGTACGGACCGTTTACTGACCGTTTATTAACGGACCGTTTACTGACTGTTGTAGTATCACTGTACTAATTCTGAATTGTGTGTGTTCTGTGTGTAGCTGCGACACACGAACGTTCAAGACGGCGAGGCCGGAGGAATCACGCAGCAGATCGGAGCCACAAATGTCCCGAAGGAGACGATCGAGGAGCAGACCAGGATGGTGAAAAACGTATGGACACACACACCCAGTGATGATGATGATGATGATGATGATGATGATAAACTGTATTAAATCCAATAAAAGCCAAGCTCTGTGTTGCTGTGTATTAACACGCCTGTTGTTTGTGCAGTTTGAAAAAGACGGCATCAAGATCCCCGGTATGTTGATCATTGACACACCAGGACACGAGTCCTTCAGGTAACACACACACACACACACGTTCATTTTTTTTTTCTACGTCTTTAGTAACTCTGTGTCCTCAGTAACTCTCTGCGTCCTCAGTAACTCTCTGCGTCCTCAGTAACTCTCTGCGTCCTCAGTAACTCTCTGCGTCCTCAGTAACTCGTGTTTCGTTGTGTCTTCAGTAACCTGAGGAACAGAGGCAGCTCTCTGTGTGACATCGCCATCCTGGTGGTGGACATCATGCACGGTCTGGAGCCTCAGACGCTCGAGTCCATCAACCTGCTGAAGGAGAAGAAGTGTCCGTTCATCGTTGCCCTTAACAAGGTCTGTCACCTGGCCACCATTACGTGTCTCACCTGTTACTGTTTTCTGATTGTGTTCTGTTTTATTTGTCATCAGATCGACCGTTTGTATGACTGGAAGAGAAGTCCAGAGACGGACGTTTTCATGACGCTGAAGAAGCAGAAGAAAAACACGAAGGACGAGTTTGACGAGAGAGCCAAAGCCGTCATTGTGGAGTTTGCTCAGCAGGTGTCCATCATTTACATCATCAGCGATCAACCAATCACAGCACAGAATATAAAAACATGCCAGAGTTTTTGCAGGTTTTAGTTCATGTATGCTTTAATCTTGTGAATAAGGCTAAATATTTTAATTATCAATACCTTAAATGGAAAATAAAGATAATTTATGCATGTTTTACAGATGTTATCTAACCCTAACTGCAAGTTAAGAAATCTTATTAAATATCAGAGATGTAATGCCATTATGACTCTTTCTATGCTCTTCAGGGTCTGAACGCTGCCTTGTTCTACGAGAATAAAGACCCCCGAACGTTTGTGTCGTTGGTTCCCACCTCAGCTCATAGTGGTGACGGGATGGGAAATCTCATAGCGCTCCTGATCGAGCTCACTCAGACCATGCTGGCCCGCCGTCTCGCTCACTGTGACGAGCTGCGTGCTCAGGTCATGGAGGTAAAAGAGTTTACTCTCACCTCTGGTTGAGGTTCTCCACAGAGAACAGGTGAACATACCTGCTGATTTCTGTTTGTGTTCAGGTCAAAGCTCTGCCGGGTATGGGAACCACGATAGACGTCATTCTGATTAACGGACGTCTGCGGGAGGGAGAGACCATCATCGTGCCGGGGGTGGAAGGACCAATCGTAACGCAGATCAGAGGGCTGCTGCTGCCTCCTCCTCTGAAGGAGCTTAGAGTCAAGGTAAACAGCTAGGAATGATAAAATAATCTAATATATATGCTGAAAATAAGTAAATAATCTACTTATTACAAATTATTCCAGTCTGATGCTTTAAACGTAGCTACACTATGACTAAGGTGTAACACCCCAGTGACAGCAGCATATGAGTGAAACACTTAGACACACATAAAAATTAAATTAAATTCTTTACATTTCCTCCTGTTTATTAGTTAAGTGAAGTCAGTTGAATAAACTAAAATTTTACTGATTGATTGATTGATTGATTGATTAATTGGTTGGTTGGTTGGTTGTCATGTGTAGAACCAGTACGAAAAGCACAAAGAGGTCTCGACAGCTCAGGGAGTGAAGATTCTGGGTAAAGACCTGGAGAAAACGCTGGCGGGGCTCCCTCTGCTGGTGGCTCACCAGGACGACGAGGTCCCTGTCCTGAGGGTAAAACACACACACACACACACACAGTCGTCTCTGAAGTGATTGATCTTCATTTGTTCTGCTAGTTCACTGACTGCTGCTGGTTTTCAGGATGAACTGGTGCGAGAGCTGAAACAGACTCTGAGCTCCATCAAACTGGAGGAGAAGGGAGTTTACGTGCAGGCGTCCACGCTGGGATCACTGGAGGCTCTGCTGGAGTTCCTCCGCACCTCCAAAGTCCCTGTGAGTAACTAACTACATTTACTCAAGTACAATTTCCACGTGATGCTACTTTATACTTCTACTCCACTACATATATATTTCTAGCTTGTTATGGTGTATTTTCAAATTGCCGTACTGATACTTTTACTGAAGTAAAGGATCTGAATACCTTTCCACCACAGTTTGTCTTTCTACAGTAGATTAGTACAGCAGTAAGTCTGTGACCTTTGACCTCTACCTTTGTCTGTGTGTTTGTGTGTGTGTGTGTGCACGCAGTACGCTGGTATTAACATCGGCCCCGTTCATAAGAAGGATGTGATGAAGGCCTCGACCATGCTGGAGCACGACCTGCAGTACGTCACCTTCTACTGTACTCTACTCTGTTTCTACTCAGCACCCAGCATTTATTCTCTCAATTAATCTGTACCAATTAGAGTCTAAATTACATTTATAGATATTACATTTATACACATCATCAAATATGTTTCTGTATATGTGACTGATGTTCTTGTCGGCAGATACGCGGTGATCCTGGCGTTCGACGTGAAGGTGGAGAGAGAGAGTCAGGAGATGGCCGACAGTCTGGGCGTTCGCATCTTCTCGGCTGAAATCATCTACCATCTGTTTGACGCCTTCACCAAGTACAGAGAGGACTATAAGAAGGCCAAACAGGACGAGTTTAAGTAGGGAAACATTTATGTTCTCGAGTCATAACTGCACGCAGCATGCTCTGTTGGTGTGTTTTGTTTAACGTGTTTGTTTTTCAGAAACGTGGCGGTGTTCCCAGCGAAGCTGCGTGTTCTTCCTCAGTTCATCTTTAACTCCAGAGATCCCATCGTGATGGGCGTGAATGTGGATGCTGGAGTCCTGCGTCAGGGAACGCCGCTCTGCGTCCCGAGCAAAGGAGTGAGTCCCTCCGTGTGTGGTGGTGATGATGATGATGATGTTGTGTGTTTTGTGGGGGTATTTACAATATGCGTGTTTCAGTTTGTGGACATCGGCATAGTCACCAGCATTGAGGTGAACCATAAGTCGGTGGAGAGTGCCAAGAAAGGCCAGGAGATTTGCATCAAGATCGAGCCCATTCCCGGAGAGTCGCCCAAGATGTACGGTCGCCATTTTGAAGCCACTGACATCATCGTCAGCAAGGTGAGGAGGCAACACACGGCTACATAAATGCTTTCCATTTTCAAACATTTTGAACACAGAAAATCAACCGTGCAGTTTGTTTTCGTCGGCACACGTTGCTGCTTGTTCTGCCGCTCGCGTAACTACAAAAGCTCATTTTCTGGAGGAATCGCGTGATTTCAGAGTCAGCTAAGAATTAATTTTTAGAGGATGAGACAGAAAAGAAAGGAAAGGGAGAGATGAAGGAAGGAAGACAAGAAAACGAGGTAAGAATAGAAGTAAACGTGGTCAGAAAAAAATAACCAAAGAATAAAGAATCATAAATTTAAAAAAAACGTCAGAGGCCGTTTTACTCTGAGAGTTAGTGCTGTAGAAAGTTTTTCTGTTCGTTTGTCGTTGTTTGAATTGATGGTATTTGACTTGAGGTTGAGGTTCAGTGTTTCATCTGAGGTTCAGTGTTTCATCTGAGGTTCAGTGTTTCATCTGAGGTAACGTCCGCTGTGCGTGTCTGTGTTTCAGATCACGCGGGCATCCATCGATGCCCTGAAGAACTGGTTCAGAGATGAGATGCAGAAATCTGACTGGCAGCTGATCATGGAGCTGAAGAAAACCTTCGAGATCATCTGAGGGACTCAAACACACACGACGAGACGGCAAACAGGGGGACAAAACAATTTAAAAATCAACCGAATAAAGACATGAAAGTGTTTTTCTGTGAGAAACAAACAGTTTTTTCCACTGTTGTAAACAGTGATAGTTCAGACCGCATTAACACACACACACACACACACACACACACAGTATTCCAATGTGCCTGTTCTTCAGCTACAACGTTATTACTTTTTCTTCTTGTTCTCTGCTCTGATTTGTGGCTGTTGCTGCTCCCTCGTGTCTCCCTCCTTCCCCTTCTCCACACCCAGACCGAGGCTAACGAGCTTAACGAGGCCATTGAGTCCCTTCAGATCCAGTTTTGAGTCCGCTGAGGTGCATTGTGGGATTGTATTGAACAGCACTAGTTCTGGAGGAAGACTTTTTTTTTTAAATTTCTTTTCACAAAACACCAAATCATTGAGGCGTTGACGGTCGACTTTAAAGACTGAGAAGTTGACTCGGCGTTGATGGTTTGTGCGGTTTGTCAGCCATGTTGGAGGACGGCATGGTGACGGGTGGACAGAGGATGGTCACCTCTGAAATTTTAAACTCTGTTTTTGGTGCAAATGCTGATGTAATAAATTCCCATGATTCTGATGAAACGTGCAGTTTTCAGTTCGGTTCTGTTCACATCGGGAGGAGACTGAGCTGTCGTATGCGGAGGTTTTAAAATTAAAGCATTTAATCAAAGTGAGATTTCAGTTTGTCTGTATGATGCAAAATTTAAAAAAACCAAAACACTTTTCATGTTCACTTTTGAAAATCAGCAGTGAATCATTTCTTATAAATTTTCATGAACTGGACTTTTGCATTTTAATTCAAATTATGTCCTGATTGTTGCTCATTTCTAATGAAAATGAAATTCATGTTTAATCTGTTCGTGGTTTAGAAATGTTTCACAGTCTGACATAATTTAAACACAAAAGTCCAGTTTTACGTTTTAATTTTAAGTTTCGGTTGCATTTTGTTACCTGTTTCCAAAAATACGATTTTTTTGTTGTACATCTGCAAAGTAAGGGAAGTTTACTTTCAGTGTGATTAAGTGATTTAATTTTAATTTTGACAGCTATACTCTGTACTGGTATTAGAAGCATGCCAAATATTTCAGGAAATGTAAACGAAACTATAAAGAGATGCTGACATCTTCAGGTTCGATGGTATTTTATAGAATCTGAATCCAGATTGAACTTTATTAAATCTATTCATGTTCATTTCAACTAAAGCTTATCTCAAGTGAAAAATAACTAAGACGCAGATCTTGTTGTTTGAGAAGATTATTGTTGACAATCTTTTTATTTACTACTTTCTCCATTTTGGGTTTCGTGTCCAAACCGGAAACATTTTAAATCCAAAAATGTGAAGGATTACATTAAAGAATAAATATCAAGTCGGTTCAAGTCAGTTCGGTCGTCAGACGGTGGCGGGGATGAAAAATCCGTGAAGGTCCATGTGGACGCTGGCAGGGATGAAGGCTCGGGCGATTTCCTTGAAGGTTTTGGCGTCGAGGACGAGCATGAATGGAGAGATGCTTGGATCCGGAGAGATGACCGAAGACAAGATCACCCCTGCAGGAAAAAAAATTTGTAAAGAGAAGAAATGATGGAGTGATCCATTCATGATAGTCAGCTGTTGTTTGGTAGAAAAGGCCTCACCATCATCTTCCTCCACGGCTCCTGGTGACGCCACGAACACCGGCTCTGAAGGATAGCAGTTCTCTTGATGCCACTCGATGTGTTTCCTGTTGACGATGTCAAATTTGGCAATCTGTTGGATCAAAGATTGAAAGAGAAGTTTGTACATCCTTGATGACTTCTAATGTATCCCTAAAGTGGGAAAACAGAGCATGATTATCCCCCTAATCAAAGACGAACTGAAGAATATGGGACTGTCTCGGAGGGTTGTATGGTTGCTTTCGATAATGAAGGTGCTGCAGTTTCGAGGTGTTTCACCTTGTTGGGATGAGGCGTCCACTCCACCCTTGAGCCGTAGAAATATCTGTACTTTTTAGCATTGAACTTATAGTTGATTCCTGGCAATTCCAGACCTGAGGAGGGATCAGACTCAGACTTAGAAAATGAGAAAACAAATGTTAACAATTGTTAGTTGCAGCTGTAGCACCAATCACAAACCTTCGAACAGAGTTTCGGGCTGACAGTAGATGGATCCGTCCTCCTGCATCACCGCCTGGGCCGTCGTGTCCGTCAGTGTCACCAGGTTACTTCCTCTAGGAGTTTCCTGGAGAACAAATCATCACAAACTCTTCCTACTGTTCGTAAGATAATCAAGCTGACTGCAAAGTATTGTTAAGTCTAAATGTACCTTGTGGACGTTCAGCGGCATGACGAACCTCTGGACGACTGGCGGGGAGAAGTTGCTGTTGGACTTGATGAAGCTGCCGGTCTCCTGTTTCATGTTCTTGATGTAGAACATGTCGTACAGGTTGCTGTTTTTGTAGCTGATCAAGTCGAACACCACGTGGTCGTCGTCCTCGTAGGCGTTGAGGTGGTGGAAGACCACCAGGGCGTCGCCGTAGTAACGTGTGGAGACCGCCTTCCCTGTCTTTCTGTTGATGAGGTGAAACAGCGTCTGAGGAAGGAAAAAGAGACATATTGTGTAGTTTTACTAAAGTAAAAGCAACCAAATGTAACTAAAAGTACTCTTGTAATGTGAAAAGAAGCCACAGAGAATCAACACCAAAAACCTGCTTTGTAAACTGTACAAATTTCTTCTTTGGTTTTCATTAATTGTTGTTAACTGTCATTAGAAAAGGCCACCGGTGTTACGATCGGTGAACGTTTGGTGACTTACGGTCTCTTCCTTGTCAAACTTCAGGCAGCTGCCCCAGTTGACTCCTCTGAAGTATGCAGTGGCCAGTTTGACAATGTCAAGTTTGAAGGGCTGCTCCACAAACACAATGTAGTTTTCAGTCATGCCGAAGCTGTGGAAGTAACTTGGGAACAGAGTGGAGCGGAAAGGGATAGAGCAGATCTGCTGCACCTTCCTCAGAGCCGGCTTCTTACGCTCCTCGTCTGAAACATGCAAGTCAGTATCCTAAATGTTACTGTTGAGTTTCTAATCTGCACTGAAGGAGTCATTAAAGAGTAACACTGTCGACATCTAGTGGTTTAAATTGGGGATGTCACATTATTGTCTTTGGTACTCTGTGGTGACTTTATGCTCCTTGCTGCTGGAAAAACTGCACAAGTTGGGGTTTAATTACTCTTAAAACAAATATGTAAAGAAAGTGACGACAGGAAGGACAATTAAAACGAGCTGTACCTGAGGCATCAGCAGGGACTTTGAAGATGACGTATTTGGGCCGGCCCAAGCCCATGATGGCGGTGCCCATGTTGTATGTGTTGCCCTCACTGTCATAGTGAGGATGAGCCGTCGCCAAGTTCAGAGCGATGTGGTTCCTGTAGTTAATCTGAAAAAAAACATTGTTTTTTAACAGTTAGTTTATTGGACCAGCTTCTTCTTCTTGGTTTATAGATACTTACCCTGCCAACAGTTTCCAGGGTAACAGGGTCAATCTGGTTCATGTAGTTGACCTCAGAGGAGGCGTAGTAGTCCTGACCGTAGCGAATGATGTTGATCAGGTTGTTGTCGGTGAAGTCGGGGATAACGTTGCTGAGATGCGTGAACGCTCTAGTGAGAAAGTGACAAAAAGATTTCTACGTGACCTGGAGGGACTGAAACAGATCTCTACGTGACCTGGAGGGACTGAAACAGATCTCTACGTGACCTGGAAGGACTGAAACAGATCTCTACGTGACCTGGAAGGACTGAAACAGATCTCTACGTGACTTGGAGGGACTGAAACAGATCTCTACGTGACCTGGAAGGACTGAAACAGATCTCTACGTGACCTGGAAGGACTGAAACAGATCTCTACGTGACCTGGAAGGACTGAAACAGATCTCTACGTGACCTGGAAGGACTGAAACAGATCTCTACGTGACCTGGAGGGACTGAAACAGATCTCTACGTGACCTGGAGGGACTGAAACAGATCTCTACGTGACCTGGAAGGACTGAAACAGATCTCTACGTGACTTGGAGGGACTGGAACAGATCTCTACGTGACCTGGAGGGACTGAAACAGATCTCTACGTGGCTTGGAGGGACTGGAACAGATCTCTACGTGACCTGGAAGGACTGAAACAGATCTCTACGTGACCTGCAGGGACTGAAACAGATCTCTTTGTGACCTGGAAGGACTCTACCTGGAGAAGATGTTTTTGCAGGGATCTGGGTAGATCATGGTTCCAAACTCGGAGACGATGATCCGGTCAGCATTTATGTTTCTCTTGTAGGTCTCGCTCTTCAGGAACTTACTTCTGTAAAACACCTCACCTGAAACAACAACTCAGATCTGTCACCTGGATTTCAGCCCAAACTGAGTCAGCTTTTCTAGTACTACATACATATTGTTGACAGGGCAGTAAGGTGTGTACATTTTATTTTTTTCTCCCAGTGTGCAGAGACTCACTGTTGCTGAAGGTGAAGCTGTGGATGAGTGACATGCCGTCGAACCAGTGGTTGTACTCCGAGCTGCCCACAGAGAAAAGACCGGGCCCGTTCCTCAGCAGAGTGCCCTGCAGCCAGGCCGGGATGGAGCCTGCAGCAAGCACAGGTCAAAGGTCACACACGCTCACCTATGCTGCCACTAGCATGTTTCCATCCAAATCATAACCACCCAGTGTCTCATTATTTTTATTATAATTTCTAATAACAGGATAGAAACACACTAACCACATGGAGCTAGATCATAAAACAGGATTATATAATCTGATAAAACACTAATCTTCTAGGATAAAAGATAAAGACAAAGTCTGACAAGGTCTCTTTAAAGTACTATAAACACACAATAAGTTATTACAGCAACTACAAGAAGCAGGAACATATTAAAAGTACATTTACTCTAGTACTGCATGTAAGTACAATTTTAAGGTACTTACTTGTAATACTTTGAGTAAATCTATCTGATAATATATCTATACTTTTCCTTACTACAGTCTGTGGTGTAAGAAGTACTCAGATCCTTTACTTCAGTAAAAAGTACCATGATCTTGAAGTAGTTAAAGTACTGCAGTAACAGTAGTGACTGATATATTATTATATATGACATCATTTTATCAATATTTTAGGATTAAATTCTTCTCCAATGGTCAAACTCACCTTTCACTTGAGCTTTTACCGGCTCTGGTGTTTCCGTTCCATTTTTGGCGAATATGGACTGCATTGTGCTCGTATATATTTCCCAGCGCTCCTCAGACACGCCAGCGGACAGCTGGTCTTATGTAGCCACCGTTTGTCTACGTGATCCCAGCTTGTAGAAAACTACCTGTAAACACTGTCCATTATGTAACAGGACTGTGGTGGACTTCACTCTGCTTTTAACAATAAAAGTCTCTGTATTGGGGTCGTCTGTCAACCTCTGACCCGCGTGTGCTGTAAAGCACCACCGTGTCTTTACTAGAGAATATATACTTCACCTCACTATAAAATGATACATGCATTTTATTAGAGTTATTGTATTTTTGTTTACTTGGCACACAAATCACTTTTCTATCTAACCTGTGTTGTTATCTGTTTGCAGAAAGCAGAAGTGCTGCTGGATCAATCCTTGAACCCAAATCTAGTTGCATCAGACAGATAATCAGTGTTATAATATCAGCATGTCCAAACTCACACTTGCTGCTGTTAAAACCATGTTCATGTTTATTTATCTATTTATCTATCATAAACATATTAAACAAACATATTCATAATTTCAAATAAAGATATATTACTGAAAATCTTTAAATATAAAGAATGGAAAAATAAGTTTTCTGCTTATGTATTTTCAGAAAAGGTTAAAAATACTTGACAAGCAACAACAACCTGTTGTAGATAGTGGATGATTACGTAATGTCTTCC
Organism: Pampus argenteus; assembly: GCA_036937835.1. Taxonomy (NCBI): domain Eukaryota; kingdom Metazoa; phylum Chordata; class Actinopteri; order Scombriformes; family Stromateidae; genus Pampus; species Pampus argenteus. The sequence continues at coordinate 466,473 of CM072883.1, read as the reverse complement.
TTCGATTTCATTTCTGAATGCATGTGTGCGAGTAGTTTGACCTTTAGACTCACTGCGGTATCTCTGTGTAATTGGTTAATCAGTTTATGGCTTTACAGCTCATCTTATCAGAGATTAATTGCAGTTCATAGTTTTGTAAGAGTCATGCCAACACTGCATCCCACCAGCTGTTGCACCTGCAGCCAAACGTGCTGCAATGTTGAGCTCCAGTTACAGTAGAAACCAAAAATATACAGTATATATGGTTTGATCCTCCAACTCCTGAGAAAAATCAGCTTAAACTTCACATGTGTGTCTTGGCTGTGTTAATTACATCTTCATGTTCCTTCATCAGGACACTCATCACAAGGTTTTGATGAAACGTACATTTAGATGATAACCAGACAGGACGAAATACCACGAACACGCACAGATAGTCTTGGATGAAAAATGAAGTTTATTACAAACAACGACAGAGAGCTGTTAGCAGTCAGTTAGCAGCTGTTAGTTTTGTACAAATAACACTGTTTGATTGGTTAGTTGAGTTTGCCAATTGGCAACAAGGCTAGGTCTCAAACAGCACCCTATGCCCTCCGTAGTGCACTATTTTACATCCTAAACTTGTCATAGTACACGACTCTCCATCTGCAGTGCACTTCATAACACATAGTGCACTACTGTCCACCTTAAGCCCTTCATAGTGTGCTATTTTCCACCTTAAACCCTGCTTGGTACACTACCTTCCATCGTGAACCTTTAATAGTGCACTACTTCTCATTTTAAACCGTCCAGTGTTCATTTTTTACCCATAAACCCTTTCATAGTGCACTATATTCCACGTTAAACTCTTCATAATGCACTACCTTCCACTTGACACCTTTCAAAGTGCACTATCACCACTGTGCACCCTTCATAGTGCACTACAATCCACCCGAAATCCAACTGGTGCACTCCGAGTTCAAAGACGTGTTCAATAATGTTGGCCGTTTTTGTTCCTGGTCATTCACCTTTCTTTCTGTCCATATTTGTTGTCAGTCATTAATGTCACATGGGATAAAAATATTAGCATTTTTGCGGCTTGGTAACATTGAGTTGTATAATTGCAGAAAGATGGATTTGTTTTCTTCCGACTCTTCTGTATTATTGAGTCTTAGTTACAGTTGATATGAATGCTTTTCACAAGTTGGGAACTGAATTGCAGTATTTCCCACGTGACATGAATGCAACAATACATTTCAGTGCAACACACATTGACCACAATGCTTAACATGGCATCATTTACTACCTAGAAATTGTGTTTATGAACTGCCAAATGTCTATGGCTGCAACTACTAATTATTTTCATTATCGATTAATTTCTCGATTGCTTTCTTGATTTTGTGACTCTAATAATTGATTGACCGGTCGATGCATCTTTGAACATATCATGTTTTATCCTGTTCCTGCATGTTTTATGTCACCAGTGTGTGTTGCCCTTCACACCGAGCACTCGGCTTTAAACATACAACCTCCTGAGCTACGTTTGAAGGCAGCAATCCACCTTTAACCCTTTCATAGTTTGCTATGTCTCTCCCTACTCCCTTCATAGTGCACTACTTTCCACCTTCAACCCTCCGTAGTGCACTTAGCAGGCTGCATAGCTCCTTAAGGACCGGGGTGTTGTCTGAGAATGGCACCAGAGAAACAGAGAGAGAGAGAGAGAGAGAGACAGAGAGGTAGAGAGAGAGAGAGACAGGTAGAGAGCGTGTTGAAGGTTTAGTAGAAACAAACAGTCACAGTATGCTGCCTGTCTGTCTTCCTGTCTGTCCTCCAGGCAGGCAGACAGGCAGGTGGACAGAGAGACAGACAGTGTCCAGTGTTAGTGGAGGAGCAGTTGGAGGTCTGGTCTATATACAGAAACAGGAAATGCATATTCAGAGTATCCAAACTAACCAGAGCATGTGCACGCATGAGGCCCTCCACAGCTGGTTGCTGTGGTAACGGTGGTGGATGCAGCAGCTCTGGTTTGCTAAAAGACCTCAAAACAAACAAAAACAAACCAAAAAATAGACGGGTGTCACCGCAAACACAAGTCGTCATGGCAACGCTACACTGGGACACCACCTAACTGTCAGTGGAAAACCACACACACATACAGGACGGCGTCAGTACTCGCGCACACACACACACACACGCTGTCTCTCTTACACACACACACACACACACACAAACATTAATATGACAAACAGTTTCTCTCTTTTTTTTTCTCTACAGGTGAAAAACAGATTCTATTATTCTTAATTATAATAATCATCATAGTAATCTTCAGCATCATCTTCATCATAGCAGTAGTGTGTATGTATGTGTGTGTGTGTATGTATGTATGTGTGTGTGTGTATATGTGTGTATGTATGTGTGTGTGTGTGGATGTGTCTCCAGTCTGTTTATACACACTATTAACAGGATGACAGAGGAAAGTTCTGATTGGTCTGACGAGTCGACCTCTTCTCTTCCAGGAAACTAATATTTTTTATTTTTTATTGTCTCTTTGTTGCTAGGCAACGGCAGCTTCCTGGAATCCCCGTCCAGTGGTGGTGATGATATATGCGGTCATGTGATCTCCCTCCCACTGACCCGAAAGGTGAAACAGTTTGTGACGTCATTAGCGTGCGATTGAGCCGTAAACTGGAGAGCGACCTGATGGAGGCGTCTGATTGGACAAGGCGAGGACGGAGGTGGGAGGAGGTGTGTTTTGGCTGAATGTTGAAGCACCAGGAAGGAGGGAGGAGGTTAACAGTACCTGCTGCTGGGAGTGTGTAAAATGTGTGTTTGTAACATACTTTTTAAAACTTGCAAGCGATCAGGGTCAGAAAGCGTGTTTGAAAACTCAGCCAATCACAGCCTTGATATGTCAACAGCCACTCAGGTTACAGGTCCTTTAATCTTACACAAATTTTCTGTCTAATTTGAGGACATTTTGCTAAACTGATGCAGCAATTTGATACGAATAATAAGAAACATGGTAAAGAAAGTGTTCAGTTGGTTTATAGCTGTGTTCATATGTTATTCATATACTTTTCAGTGAAATATGTGTCAAATGATATATTAGCATATTAGGTTGTTTTTAAAAACAATTTCCTAAAAGTAGCTGCTGTGTAACTGTTGATTCTTAACATTTAAAGGGTTCTGTAATTTGGTAATATCCTGGAAATGCATGTTTAAGAAAGAGTTTAATATGCTAAAATGTATTTCTGCAAGTTAAAGACACTTTTCTATAGTGTCTGAAAAATTATCTGCAAATTACTCTTTTAGATTTTAAGGAAATTAGTATAAAATTAAAGGATCTCTGAAGCGTTCCTGTTGTTTCCCAGAGGATTCAGTAATTGAGAATAAATTTGACTAAATGTGGATAAATAAGGTGTAAAAATGTGTCTGAAAGACCAGCAGCACCATCCTGTAGCTGTTACAGGCTCGATTATTTTATTCTGTCGCTATGTTGGTTCTCAAATATCGAGGAGCACAGTGAATATTTTTCATTCCCCACATTTTATGGAGACTTTAAAGCTTCAGAGGGGGAAAATAAGATTCCTTCTCTGGGGAATGTGAATGTGCTCTGAGATTTTCCCATCATGCTTTTGGCCCAGTTAGCTTAAGTTTTAAATGCATTTCAGTGTGTGTCAGTGTGTGTTGAGCACGCTGCGCGGCACCCAGCCCTCGGCGGCCGGCGAGTCACTATTGGCCGGCCGGTACACCAGACTCTGCCCCTGCTGGTTGGATGCCAGAATCTGAACCTTCTCCCCTCGAAACACAGAGATCTCGTCCTCTCGCACCGCCACAAAGTCCTGCAGCACCAGCACCAGCTCCTGACACACACACAGGGGTCAGAGGTCACGTGGGTTCAGTAAAAACAACCATCAGGACTCATGGGTGGGTTCAAACCTGGTCATCCTGCTCGCTGTCAGGAGGCGGCTGAGTGGCGTGGCCGTTCGGCGTGGGTGGGGCTGACGGCGGTCGCCCTGACGACAGAGGGCGAGTCACTGATATCCCACCCTCTTTCCTCTGGTACTCGATCGGAGACTGAAGAGCTGCAGGAACAGAAACAAGTCCGAATGCCTGCCGATTATCTGCTCATCATTTTTAATAAAACTTAAAGATGTTTTAAGGGTTTAAGGAAAGTTTTAGGTATCTGTGCACAGCTTTGAGGATGTTTCAGTGGTTTCATCATATCTAAGGGGATATACAGCCTGCTCACCAGACAGGAAGTTGTTCTGAGCATCCAGCAGGGCGGCGATGTTCTCCACCCAAGTCATCTTGATGCTGGCGGAGGACGCCTGCAGCGTGAAGCGTTCTGCTGAGCCGCGCGACCACAACACGAACTTACAGGGATCCCCGTCCACACTGTCCTGCATCGCCAGGTAACTCACCTGAGAACATGTCAAACAGTAACCAGAGTGGCTGCCAGTACAACCAGTTTACACCAGAATAACCAAATGAAAGCAACGTAGCCCGTATAGAGCAGGCAAACCTTGATGCTGTTCTTGAACTGGTATCCCAGGTTGTTGGAGCCTTTGCGCAGCAGCTCACTGAAGATGATGATCTGCTCGAACAGGAAAACTCTGCGCTCTTTGCTGCGAGACAAAACTCCTCCGTCCTGTTCCCAAACACAGAAGGTCTCCTGCTGCAGCAACTTCCCCTGAGATGTCAGCTTCCCCTGCAGGACAGGTGAGACAGAGGAGTCTCTTTAAAGCTGCATTTGTTGCATTTGACGTCCACTTGGGGGCAGCATAGCTTCACAGACATACAGACAGACAGACGCACCTCGTATCCCTGCAGGCGTCCCAGGTTCATCATGTCGTTGCAGCGCTTCGGGACCAATGACATCAGCTCCAGTGCTTTCTGCACACACACACACACACAGACATGTAAATGTTAAATATTAATTGTGTGATGGTCTTCATGGTGATGATTCACCTTCTCACTTTAATCATTTAACAAGTTATGTCTGTTGTTTGTAACTGAGTAAACAGTTTTGCTTTTTGGACTGTTCGTCAGGACAAAACAAGACATTTGGACCAAAAGACTAATCGATAATGAAAACAATTATCACCTCGATCTCCTCACAGTCCAGTCCTGCTTTAGACGTGTACTTGAGAAAATCCTGATGTCAAGAAAAGAAGAAGAGAAATGAATAAAACAGAGCAGAACATAGAAACACAGTTTATATGGTCAGTAGCTTTAATGACCTTGAGTAGCAGCTGGTATTTGGTGATTCTCTGGATGGGTTTGATCAGATAATCGCTGATCGACATCCTGCAGCTGATTTCATGCTGGATCTCCTGCAGATAGACACAGAGACAGTTTCACTTTGCTCTGAGGTCTCCTGTAAGTGTTCTTTCTTTTTTTAAAACTTTTTGGAAAACTTTTGTATGTGTCCATTTCTAACCTTTAAATGTCTCGAACTTAAAGCGCTGAAGACAACAACAACAACAACAACAACAACAAGCTGCAGGAGAAGAAAATAAGTGATGTTTTACCTCAAAGAAGGTCTCATACTCGATGACAATGAACTCCGACCTCGGCTTGTTCTGACAGTAAACCACATACATATGGAGGCGACGCTCCTGCAGCGCACACACACACACACACACACACACCCATAAATATCTGCATAATTCACAATCAATCACTGACTGACTGACAGATCAATAACCTTCATGTGATAAATCAGCAACTGTTGGTCCTGATGCTGTTACCATGGTGACAGGAAGTCAACCAGTGTACTAATGCAGTGTCATTCTTTAAATTAGATATGAAGCAGTCTGAGGTATTTAAATGTACTTGTCTGAATCAAACTGAAGACTTTTATTTGCTTCATTTTCTAAGATCCTTAAATGTGAATATTTTCTGGTTTCTTTAGTCTATGACAGTAAATGAATATGTTTGGGTTGAAGACGTCATTGTGGCCTTTGGGAATCATTTTAACCATTTTCAGACATTTTTAATAAGTTGTATCTGTGTTTGAAACAGGCTCACGTGTCTGATGAAGAGGTCGGCCAGCAGGTCGTGATTCTGAACGCAGCGCTCCAACTCCACCAGGAAGAAACTGGAAGACAAAAAACACTCAGTGAGTCTGATGAGGTGTGTGTTTGTTAGCTGTGTTTACTAGTGTGTGTGTGTGTGTGTGTGTGTGTGTGCACGGACTCGCGGTGCCAGTCGTAGATCTGCTGGATGTTGCCAAAGACAATCTTGTCTTTTCCTCTCATGTCCTCTGGGATCCCTCTGACCTCCAACCTGGACATAAAGCCCTGACACACACAGACACACACAGTAAATTACATATTAAATATTGTATACATACATTGTTTATTTAACAACATCAGTTTAAATGTGCCAGCGGTTCCTGACACGACTAGAAAAATGTTATATAATGACAGAAGAAAGAATCATGATACAATAAAACATGATAAACAACAGTTAAACTGTCTAATTAAGTTTAAACATTCTTATATTATATAAACTAAATAAATTAAGTTGTTGGTTGGATAAAACAAGTCATTAGATTAAATTAATTTAAAGATTCCCTTTAAATCCCACCTCCTCCCACCTCCTCACCTCCACAATCACACCCAGGTCCTTTACATAGTCCTTCTCTGATTGGATCATCTCGTTAACTACAAACCTGCACAAACACACACACACACACACACACACACACACACACACACACAGCAGGTTCACAGTTGCCTCTTGTTTTTCTTGTTTTTCTTGTTGTTATTTATGTTTTTAGACGTGTGTGTTTGTCTTACATGCGTCCTCTCAGCGCTTTGTTTCGCTGTTCGGTGTCGGACTCATTAGATCCCTGATCTGAGTCCAGAGCCTGGAAACAAAGCCGGGATCCACATGTCAAAGATGACAACTAAATATCATCAAATCTACGATATTAACACTTTCCAGAAGCAGACCGACCTCAGGGTTGTTGGGGTCTTTGATGATCTGCATGGGAGGTGGTAAAGGGGTGTGGCTTTCTTCCTCTGGCTCCTCCTCACCCCCACTTTGTCCCGCCTCCTCCTTCCTCACCTTCTGCAGAACAACAAAACACACAAACTATGACTTTATCCTGGTTGTGTGTGTTTGTGTGTGCGTGTGCGTGTGTGTGTGTGTGTGTTTGTGTGTGTGTACCGTCTGTGCATTGCCAGTGAGGGGTGTGGTCAGCTCTGGTCTGTTGTCCCGCCTCCTGGTTCTGATTGGAGGTTTCTTCTGTCCGTCTGCTTTTCCCTGACTCAGCCTCCTGACAGGACTTGTCAGCCAGCGCTGCAAAAACACACGAAACCTCTGAACGTTGTACTAATACTAATATACAGTATACTGTGTGCTGCAGGAAATAGTCCTATAGTACCAATACAGCATGAAGAATCCTATTTCAGTAAAAGTACATCAGTATTGTGCTCTTGATGTAGTAACAGTAGTGTTTTGGTCCCTGTGACTAATGTCAGATAAATGTAGTAGAGTGGAAGTATAAAGTAGCATCACATGGAAATACTTAAGGAAAGTAGAAGTACCTTAAAGCTGTACTTATATATAGTACTTGAGTAAATGTATTTCCACCACTGCTTGTACTAATGATAGTAATAGTACAAAAACAGCTAAAGTGAAAACTACACTGTGGTGAAGAAACAGGTGATATACTATCATAAATACTACTAATACTACAGCTTGTACATGGTGTAGTACTCATAGTACTTCTGCTGTTACCTTCAGGGTGTTTCCAGTCCCAGAGCCGCTGCGTTTTGGCCCCGGCGAGCCCACGCCCCCCCCTGGAGCCCCGCCCACTCCATACACTGTTGGAGAGGTCGCACCTGAGAGAGGAAAACAAGGCGGGGTCAACGATGTCATGACGAGCTCGCCGTCTGTACGGTGAGATCTTTCTGTTCTGGTTATTGTCTCACTTTGGTTGGTTGTCTGAGCCTGGAGTGCCGAGCCTTCAGAGCCGTACAGCCCGGGGTCTGCAGACACACACACACACACACACACACACACTGAGCGTTAACACAGTGTCTGTGTGTAGTTATCTTTCCTGTCGACCTGCCGTCTGCTGTCATAGTAACAGCTTCCCTGTACTCGTGTAGAACGGTGTTCAGGCACCCAGCTGCATGTACGCATGGCTGTGTGAATAATGACTGAATGAAGCTTCTTTAAGAGATAAAGAAACCTGCATGTCCTGTTTGACACACACACACACACACACACACTGAGCGTTAACACAGTGTCTGTGTGTAGTTATCTTTCCTGTCGACCTGCCGTCTGCTGTCATAGTAACAGCTTCCCTGTACTCGTGTAGAACGGTGTTCAGGCACCCAGCTGCATGTACGCATGGCTGTGTGAATAATGACTGAATAAAGCTTCTTTAAGAGATAAAAAACCTGCATGTCCTGTTTGACACACACACACACACACACACACACACACACACATTGGTGACATTCCTACTTCATCCGAATAGTTTTGCTCTGATGGTGGAGATACAGTCACCTTGTTCTGTCACTCATTAACCAACACACTCCAACTCTCTCTCTCTCTCTCTCTCTCTCTCTCTCATATCAAACCCACCTCGCTCGTCCTCTCCCACAATCCATCCCCAAACAGCAGAACAATCCCAGCATGCACCTCTGCCCCGCTGCATGCTTCAACATCAATCCATTTAGAAACAAAATAAAAAATAAAAACAAGAGAAAGACACAGACGGAGGTAGAGATGTTGTTTCCCCTCAGAGCGATTGAAACTACAGAAGAGGCGGAGAGGTGTGGGGGCGGGGCTACACGATGAAGGGTGTGGTTTATTTTATATGATTTTAAAAATAGAAAAAGAAATGAGTAAATTATAATAAAACCAAAAAACTTATTATAAATGAATAAATTAAGATCAAAATTATTACAAAACTAAGTTTGAATAAAATAAAATGAAATAATAAAAAAAGTTTAAATTAATGAGAATAAATAAAATCACTTAAAATACATAACAAAGTAATTATATTTTGTAAAATATATGAGTAAGTGAAATATGTTAAAATTAAATGGCAAAATGAAACAAAATTTAATAGAATGAGAATATGATAAATTAAAATAAAATTAAACTAAATGGAAGAAATGAACATACGAGAAGATCTGACCTGAAAACTGCTGCTTTATTTTTAAACAGCAGCTCCCATTGTTATCTAACACACACACACACGCACACACACACACGCACGCACACACACACAAACACACACACACACACACACACAGTCAGGATGTTAAACTGGTTCCTGTTGAGTCTGAAAGTCCTTCGGTTTAATGTTTAACCCTGCAGCTGTGTCAGAGGGAACATCTTCACAACAGCATCAATATGAACTATACAGGTGTAATAACTACAGGTAAATAAACATAAACATGATGTTTACTCTCTGCCTGTAACTGGTTGCCCTTGTTTAGGTTACCTGTGGGGACATTTTGTTGATTAAAGGTGTTACCTGTGACACTGTGATATGATGAACAGTAGACCTCAGCAGGTCCAACTTATTTATTACGCTTCTTTAAATGTGTCCTCATTAGATCATGACAACAACAAACAGAACATGCAACGTTTTTATGTCGAGCACACAAGGACCTGAATGTGTTTATGACTTTACAAACATTTAGCGGACTTTTAAATATTTAGGGGACAGAGGGACAGACAGGATGTCTCAGTGCTCATACGCTGCAGTGGCTGAGGATGTTTTTAAAGTTCCCTCTGTTTAAACAGGAAGTGACATCAGGCCAACACGTTTCTGTCAGGAAGTCATCAGGTCTGACTGCTTTGCATCATTTAGACATATTCTTCTGTCTAAATGCTAACCCCTAACTGACTGTATGACTCACCCCTCCCGGCGCTCACAGTAGAGGACGAGTTGGAGGAGGAGTTGCAGGACGAGGAGGTGGTCGTGCAGGTGGAGGAGGTGCTGGAGGAGGTGGTGGAAGCCAGGATGAGTCCCTCCATGTCGGCTGCACTGTGGGAGTGTGACAGACAGAGGGCGCTCATCGGCAGTAAACCCTCCTGTAAGGAAAACATATGGCTCATATTAAATATCTTTTCAAACATTTGATTCATGACCTGTGAGGGTGCATTTGATTTTTACCTGCTGGGGTGTTTGATCTGTTGTTCTGACCAGACACCACCCGGGCCGGTCGGCTGAACGCTCCACCAGCTCCACAGTCTGACCACAGCGCACACTGAGCTCTCCGGGTGCGCCGGAGGGGAAATCCAACAACACCACCACTAACTCACAGCCTCCTGATAGCTGGAGAAACAGACGGGTGAGTCATTATTTAATGAAGATACTGTTATTAATAATAATCCTCAAAAGACTGAATGAATTACCCTCAAAGCTGATTACTTAGGACTCTAAACTGTCTCTCAGACAACAGCGCCATCTGCTGGTTGAGCAGTGGTGCTGTACTGAGATCAGCTCCTTGTTGTCTAAATTAGATGAAATCTTTCTTAATTTAACTGACTGAATATTTCACACAACAAGACAAATGACCCAAATATAAACCATGAAACCAACATGTATCATCTTCATGTGACCAATCACAGCAGCAGGAAGAACAAAATGAGACAAGGTCGCCATGGTTACCAGTGACTCTGTGTGTTGACTGATAGCTAACTGGAGCATGTGGAATCCAGCTGGAAACACACACACACACGCTCGGTGTCTGTGGGGAGCAGCGGGGTGTTCCCCGTCCTAATCAAACACAGCTGTGATGAGCTGCACGGCTAATCCCAGCTAGCATCACACTAAACATACACACGGGACACTAAAACAGGCACAGCAGTCACATACAAGCAGCATGTTGACTGCATGTAGTATTCAGAGTACTCATATACTTTTACTTAAATTACTGTTTAGCTTCGTCACTGTGGTGTTTGCAACAAAACAAACGTACCAGCATCATTTTCTTTCCAAGATTAAACCCCCTGCCTGAAGATGTCAGAGCATAACATCAGAAGCTTTGTGTCTTCCAGCCTCCTCACATCCCTCACAGCCTGACGTCTCCTCATCAGGATGTGTATTTCTGTCTTTCTGCTCAGATACATCAGTGGTCTAACCATAATATTACATTTTCTACCTAGTTTTATGTAATCTATCTCACTGACAGACATGTTTTTCACATGCTGCTCTCACAGTAACATTATCAGGGGTCAGAGGTCACAGCCCCCTGCCACTAACCCCACCATCAGGTAAGTAAGCACAGGTTAAGTAAATCAAACGTACCTTGTCAGGAGAGCAGAGAGGCGAAAGTTTCTAGAAGGAGTCTGACGAGGGATAGAGGAAACTCCCTCATACACAAACATAAAACACACACACCCAGACAGCTGCAGCAGTGGTGAGGTCATGAGACTGCAGACACACCCCTGTGAACGCACTGTGTGTGTGTGTGTGTGTGTGTGTGTGTGTGTGTGTGTGTGTGTGTGTGTGTGTGTGTGTGTGTGTGTGTGTGTGTGTGTGTGTGTGTGTGTGTGTGTGTGTGTGTGTGTGTGTGTGTGTGTGTGTGTGTGTGTGTGTGTGTGTGTGTTACCTTGTCGCTGTCAGCGGTGTTTTGTGATGTGCGGGAGGCGATGGAGACGGTGTCAGGCTGACTGCTGGCATCTCCCAGACTGTCTGCATCTTCACTGGTCTCCCTGACAGATGAAGTGTGTGAGAGACAGATTTTACTGTATAGATCAGAGTCACCAACTATATTTGTCCAAAGGGCCAGACAGTCATCAGACAGTCACCTCAGGGGCCAGACCCTCAAATAAAAATTAAATAAAAATCTAATTTTGACATAACATTATTTGATGTTTATTGTTTATATATTTTTTCCATTTCATAACACACCTGAAGGCATTTTAGCCTTTATGAGTCAGGCTCCTATCACCTAGCTATACCACAGTCAACCACCAGGAGTGATAGAGATATTTTGCCTTTGTGTTGTGTGTTCTGACCTGCGTGTAATGCTGCGCTGTCGTCCCAGAGTGGGGTTTGGTGTCTTCGGGAGGGGGATGGGCTCCCTCAGCGCCCCCCGCAGGTGACCCCTCCTCTCCTGGATCACCTGGCGAATGCTGCGGACCCACTCCTGTTTTAGCTCCAACGATGACGCCTTTGTGGAGAGAGAGCGACAGGTAGATGGCACAGAAACATTTACAGAGTACCGGCATCAGAGTCTCATCAGATGGAAAACGGTTTACCTTCAGAACGGTTTTGTTGTCGGAGGTTGGCGTTCGTCCAACCCACAGGGCAAATTTACAGGGATCCCCCTCGATATGCTCTGTTACACCCAACTCTGAGGTCTGAGTCAGACAGACAGGTAGCAACAATGAGACAAAAAGAGGTAAACCCTGTCTTGTGTTTGGTTTGACCTGACTGTCACTGGTTTACATACCAGCTTGTGCTTTGAATTATGATCTTACCCTCAGTCTGCTCTTGTAGAGGTATTTGGTTCGTCCCGATGAGTCTTTAATCTCCTTGCTGAAGATAAGTGACAGTTCGAAGAGGAAGAGATGCCGGTCCCGCCCCTTCCTGATCAGAGACTTTGGCTCCCAAACCAGGAAGGAGTCCTGCAGGAGGAGCTCGCCCTGCACCTCCAGGCCCTCCTCCAGACCTGATGGTGACATCACAACAAGAAGAGGTTTAATGTCACCTCTGATCATCGGTAGGAGAGAGGAACTGAAGTCACTTCTGCAGGAAATATCCTTAAATATTATAATGCAACTTTTATCTTTTAGTGCATTTCAAGAGTCCAGCAGCTGCTTCACAGGTAAACAGCTGGAGGCGACAGCATAAGGCACACGGACCGAAGACTAAATCAAAAATAATGTGTTGTGTATGATGTGTGTGTGTGAGTGGGATTGTGTCCTGACTTCATGTGTGTGTTACCTTCAAGCATGCTAACGTGCATAGCATCGTTCGCTCTCTTTGGGACACTCAGCATCACGTCCAGGCCTTCCTTTATCTCGCCTTTCCCCTCCTCACAGCACGCCAACAACTCCTACACACACACACACACAACAATTATCGACTAATCTGTCAATAATTTCCTTGATTATTTCATCAATTATTAACTGAGTGAGAAACATTGGTAGGTGTTACCTTGAGCAGCAACTGGTACTTGGTGATCCTCTGCACTGGTTTGATGAGAGCTGAGGAGATGGAGTTAGTGAGACCATGTCTCCTCTGGACCTCCTGCAAACACACAAAATATAAACCACTGGACTGGAAGCTTCTGTCAACCCTTAAATGATTGTTAGATATTCAAATAAAGCCAATACGAGATAATTCAAGATAACAATCTTTATTTTCTGCAATAATTTGGACTAAACATAAAGTGTTATCCAACAAATTCTGCTATCTGAGGCAGATACTAATAAAGATTTGACATCCTGACCTCGAAGAATCCCGCGCCGTGCTGCTGGATCAGCAGACTGGAGTCTGGCTTGTTCCTGCAGTACGTCACGTACATGTGAAACTTATCAGCCTGAAACACAAACACACATTCAGGACACACGTTTATCTGACAAGTCGACGTTTAGTTCGTATCAACTCAACCGAGCTGGTTACCCAGGTAACGAAACAGTGTCCAACGTCTTCAGGAAGCTGTTCGTAGTTTTCTAGCTCCTTCAGGAAAATACTGCAAAACACAGAGTACTGCATTACTACGCTGGTAAAGTATAATACAATACTGTATAATGCTTCGCAGTACATTTTGCAGTACCTCCACATTGTAGGTTAGATAGTATACATTGCTGGTGTAGTATATACGCAGTATGATTTGCATACTGTGTAGTACCTGTTGTGAAACTCGTAGATGTCCTGGATGTTTCCGAACACAATGTCGTCCTTGTTGCTGAGACCGGCGGGAACGTCCTCTGAGCCGCTCGTCATCTCCCACAGGTACGTCTAGATGTTAGATGTTTTCAGATATGAAGATATTAATTTGAATTTCTATACAGTAAATAGTACTGCAGTATTGTGCTGTTATGATGAAGTACCTCTATGCACTCCTGCAGATCTCTGACATAGACTCTCTCTGTCTGCAGCAGCTCAGCCATGATGTACCTGAGAAAAACACACCTGCGTGTTACCAATGCATGTGCAGCATTACTATGATCACTAACACAACACTCATGTTACTCACTCTTTCTTGCGGGCGGAGCGTCTCTTCTCGTCGCTGACCTGGTGGCTCGGGTCGGACAGGTTCACCTCGGGGTCCGAGTCAGACAGACTGTTGGGAATCAGCTCCAGCTCCAAGTCCTTATTGTCCTAACAGGGACACCGTACAGGTAAGTCTTTAAAGCAAATGTTCAGTGTTTTTATTAAAAATGTCACTGACACTAAACCCAACCTGTGAACACCCTCCCAGCGCCGTCTCCAGCAGGTGGCGGTACTGTCCCATCCTGACAGTGAAGTCCCGGTAACGTTTGTCCACCGTGGAGACGCAGCGGCGAAGCTCGGCACGGTGGGCGTGGCCTTTAGCCAGCATGCTCTCAGCCAGCTGGATCAGCAGGTGAACCTTTTCCTGCGTGTGCTGAGAGAGCGAGAGACAGGTAGCTAATGGTTTTAGGAGATATATTTTTTTTGCTTGTGTGTTTGTGTTTTTGTGCTCACCTTGGCAGAAACACAGAATTCTCGGTGTTGGTTCAGCAGCTCTTGCGTCTCAGCTGCCGCTGCCCCCGGTGACGTGTGCGTGGCTAGGTAGTGGTCACCTGACTGCTGCAGCCAATCCAGAGCCTGCAATCGAAACACACATTATTCACAAGGTGCTTTTTCATCCAGGATGTCACAGTCAGGTAGATGAGTCTGTTCTGTTCTTGTAGTGATATACAATATAAAGTGTCTATTGGTGTTCTTCCTATCAGTCATGAATCTAATGAATGAACATATCCTGTTTGACACTAGTGGGAATAAACTAATGATCCTCCTCAGTTTGATAAAGAGCGTCTGTAATGACAGGAGAGGTGCAGTCTGGGTCTACCTGCTGGGCATGACTCTGGAACATCAGGTACTGCTGACACTGGTCCAGTCGACGTTTCTTTAAAGTCCAGAAGTGAAGAACTCTGTTTTCCCTCTGGAGCAACTCACTGAGGATACCTGCACTCACACACACACACACACACACACACACACACACCTCGATCAGTAAACACTAACCTGCACATGTGTGTTAACGGCAGCTGTCCTCCCTAGAGGATTTAAACTCACACTAAATCATACATGTGTACTTGTGCGTGTTTGTTCACCTTTAACCTGTTGCTCCGGTACCCTGGAGTGCCCAGTGACCTCAGTGACTCCCGTCACCCCAGAAACGGTGACACTGTGGCCGGAGATGTTTGCCATAGTGACGCTGTTGCGGTGGATATACTTGAGGAAAACTTCAGCGTTACGCCTGGCCAGTGTGCAGGCCTGTCGTCATGGAAACAAGACTGTTAGATTTCTGTCAGGTCAAAACTTAAAATGGGGATAATTTCCAGCTCTCCTCACCTTTAGAAAGGCCTCTTTCTGTTCCATGTGTTTGTTGATGAGAGGCAGCAGCTGCTCTGGCTGTCTGTCTCCTCCTCCACACCAGTCCTCCTCCCGGCGGTACTCCTGCTCCAGACTCTCCAACACCCCACACACCTGCAGACACAGGCAGACAGGTGGTAGTACAGGTAGATACTCAGACAGACGGGTAGAGAGACAGACAGTCAGTGGTACCTGCTGGGAGGTCCTGTAGAAGGCGGCGGACGCGTTAACCAGTTTGAGTCGGTCTTCTATCCTCAGCATCAGAGTCTGCCAGTGCAGCGCCACCGTTTGGGCACAAGACCTCACTGCATCTGGATCATAGTGACCTGCCCTGGAGGGGGAGGGGGAGGGGGCAATGTGTTTACTCAGGATGAATTACTTTCATCATAACCAAAATAATATTTAGTATTTAAAGGTAATGGTTCAGTAATGTGACATGAAGACTCCAGCTGTAACTAACCTGACCAGCAACTCTGCTCTCTGCTGCAGGGCCAGAGCCACCTGATGAGTCCTCTGCAGGGAGTCGGCATGGAGGAGAGCCTGCATACACACACACAGGTATGAACACCTCTTTAGTGCCCGTTGCCATGGTAACCATCACATCTGTCTGAACATTAACCTCACCTCGACTTTCCTATTTGTAAACGAGACCTCAGCAGAATATCAAAAAGTAATTTAATCATAATTAAGTCATATTATTTCTGCAAACAGATGTATGCTGTGTGTGTGTGTGTGTGTGTGTGTGTGTGTTTGTGTGTGTGTGCAGTAACCTCGATGGCCTGCTGGAGGCGCTCGTGCTCCCTCTGCAGCTGCTCTGCTTCAGACAAACAGCTGGAGTTCAACATGCAGGATGACAGCATGACCTCCCCCTCTGAGATCCAGCCCAGCACCTGACACGTAGACAGACAGGTGATCAGTCTGAGCTGCAGGTGTGTGTGTTACCTGTCCAACCTGAGCTGCAGGGGTGTGTGTTACCTGTTTGACTTGGTTCTGCAGGTGTCTCAGCTGCAGGTTCTGCTCCAGGTGTGTGTGCGTGTGATCTGCGATCTGCTGCAGCTCCTTCTGTTTGTCCTGCAGGAGACGCTGCAGCTCCTCCACCTGAGAGGAGAGATCGCCCTCCACCTCAGACAGCTCGATACCTGACAAACACACACACACACACATAGCAGGAACACCATCAGATTGTGTGTAATGCATTACATCAGTGAAGGTCCTTAGAAGTATAGTTATCACTGTGTGTGTGTCTCCATGGCAAATTCAATACGCTGGTTTCCATGGGGACCAGCTGTGTGCTTCGGAGAGCAGTTTCCATGGCAACCCCATCCCCCATTCCCCCCTCCCCCATTATCCTCTCTTCCCTTGAATATCATGAATTTGATACTGAACTGGACAGTCTGAGGCTGGCTATATCTATTCTATTCTATTCTATTCTATTCTATTCTATTCTATTCTGATCTACAGTATGACTGATGGTTTGACAGATTCAATCCATCCTTTCAATCTCGTTCTTTTCTGTTAATACAAGCTTCTCATTAGATTGTCATCATTGGTGCATGTTTGTGTGAATATGCAGATGACACCCAGCTCTACGTTGTGCTGCAATGGAACATATTCAAAGTACTAATCATACTGTACATACTACTATACCAGTGTATAACACAGTATTAGTAAAAGTGTGACTTACCTGATGCCTGGACCTCAGTGATGTACTGCTGAAGGTCGTGACCTTGCTGGATGACCTCGTAGATCATGTTGTTCATAGCCAGCCTGCGCTCCATGTGCCTGCAGATCAATCAGTCAATCAATCAATCAATCAATCAATCAATCAATCAATTATTTAATCAATCAAAGCCTGCCATTGCTTCTTTCTTTAATGAAGATTTTTTGCACTAGTCAGTTTACCTGTGGATGCGCTGCTGTGCTAGCGTTAGGGCCTCTGGGCTAGCCTCCACCAGCCGGGACTGGCCCAGTGCTAGCTTGTCTTGGTTTGCCTCAGCTAGCCGCGGCGCTGCTAGCTTCTCAGCAGAGAAGTCCTGGGACTGTTTCTGGAGGTCCTGCTTCCAGGCGTCAATCTCCCCGGTTACCTAGGCAACATAAACCAACAATAATACACCACCCTGATAGTGGAAGGTGGAGATGTGTTAAATAATAATTTATAACTGATTACTTCCAGCGTGCACTGTTGCAGGATGCGGAGCTGCAGGTAAATGTCCAATCGGATCTTCCGCTGGTGGAAAAGTTCCTCCAGCTGAACATGAGACTCCTCTAGCTGCTGCAGCACCGACTCCACATGGCCCACCGAGCTGCCCTGGGGCCTGAAACAAACACAAGAGCTGCCCTGTTTAATGAAACCAATGCACACCAACACATATACAAACAAAAAGAAAAGGAACCCAAACATGAAAACAAACGTGCCCACACATATGTATTCTGTGTGTACATCCCAAGGGTCGCAGACCTGCCCTGAGAATATGAGTTGAAAACACACGAATAAGGGTGCAGCAGCGAGCTGTGAACCAAACGCACCCACGCTCTCTGTGTACCTGAGTTGCAAGATGAGGTCTTCTCCTTCCCGGATGACGCTCATTGCAGCTTCCTGTGGGCGGGGTTAGAGGCAGGGTTAGTGTGAGGGTTAGAGGTCAGAGGTCAGGAGGGTGTTAGACTGTTATGACTGGGTTAGAGTTCAGGTCAGATGTCAGAGGTACCTGTGTGTTGGCCTGCTGCTGCTGCTGCTGACCAATGAGAGTCTGCAGAGATTCAACTGTGTCCGGACAAACACACACATCTGAGGACAGCTGCTTCTGGAGACCCTCCATCCACACTGATAACTGGAGAGGGGAGGGGAGGGGAGGGGAGGGGAGGGGAGGGGAGGGGAGGGGAGGGGAGGGGAGGGGAGAGGACAGGAGGGGAGAGGAGAGGAGAGGAAAACTCATTCATATAAAAAATATTACAGTATATCATAGTAGATATACTGTGTGTGTGTGTGTGTGTGTGTTACCTCCTTGGTGTGTGTGTAGAAGGACACAGCAAGGTCCAGCAGCAGCTTCCTCTGTTCAACCCTCTGAATGAACGCCTGCACACACACACACACACAACACATCAGTAACATACAACATAGTAACAACATGTTACCTGATGAAGACGACCTCATCACAACAAAAGGTCAAGGTCGACACTTCCTGTCGCTGCTTTTCAGAGTAACCTCATGGTGACCTCGTCTCCTCTTCTCCCACATCTTTTTCTGCTCACATTGAGTGTAAAACAACAGTATTGATTCACTCATTCATTGATTCATTGTCAGGTCTGTCAGGTGGTTACCTGCATGCGCAGCTCCAGGTCTCGGGCCGCCTGGTAGATCTCCTCCTCCTCACACTCCCCGGACTGAGCCAGTTGATCTGCTGCCTCCAGGAGCTTCTCTGCATTTGTGTAAGTATTCTGACAAACACACACAGGTACGTTCAAAGTGTTTAATCAGTATTGATATTCAGATGATCACGCATCAGAAACTACAGAATGTAACCCCACCTTAAAATGTACAGGTGTACTTTAGGACCCATGATGTCACTGTTGGGTGTATTTAAAGGTGCAACAGCGTAAAACGCGATTCTGCTTAAATCTAATACCCCCCAAATGTCGAGTATCTCTAACACACAGCGCTAGTTGCTGTGTTACCTGGGCGACCTGCTGGAAGTCATCGTGGCGTTTCTGCAGCGCTCGCGCTCTGTGCAGCGATTTCCCCACGCCGCTGTGTTTGTTCAGGAAAACCTCACCATGCTGCTCCACCCAGTCCAACACCTGTCTGACATCCTGCTGAAATACACACAGCTGCAGGCGCTGGTGGAGGCGGAGCTTACGGTGCTGCCACGCCCCCTCCACCTCATGGTGACCCTGCGACAGAAACCAACTCAGATCAGTCCACCTGTCTGCTAGTCAGCGACAGTGAGACAAAAAGATGTGAGACAGGTTAAAGGGAGCCATACCTGCATGACGTGGTGCAGAACTCCCATGATGCCGTGCGTGGCAGCAGTGAAGTCTGGTTTGGTCACCGAGTCATCAGAATCAGTCGCCGGGCAACGCTGAAGGACGTCCAATAAGGCTTTACCACTCTCACTGATCTGCAGACAGTCAGGTAGTCAGACAGACGGGTGATCAGCCAGACAGACAATTGATCACGTAGACAGGTGTTGAGATAGACAGACAGGTGATCAGGTAGACAGACAGGTGATCAAGTAGACAGGTGTTGAGATAGACAGACAGGTGTTGAGATAGACAGACAGGTGATCAGATAGACAGGTGTTGAGATAGACAGACAGGTGATCAGGTAGACAGGTGTTGAGATAGACAGACAGGTGTTGAGATAGTCAGACAGGTACCTGTGTGTAGTTAGCAGAGATATCCTCATTCAGCTCCTGATGTTTCTTAACAGCAGCTTCCAGCTCTGCCGTTGCCGACGGCAACAACCCTTCAGAGCATGCCTGAGCCCAACCCTCCACTCTGAGCAGGAACTGACAGACAGTCAGAGAGACAGACAGACAGTCAGAGAGACAGTTAGAGAGACAGACAAAGAGAGACAGACAGACAGTCAGAGAGACAGACAGTCAGAGAGACAGACAAAGAGAGAGAGAAGTTTCAATCCAGTGAAAGTTTCCTTATTGACTTAATAAAGTCTGGAGGTAGACAGACAGATAGACAGACAGCTAAAGAGATGAAGGTAAAACAGGTAAAGACAGATATGTTGACAAAAAAATACATATAAACAGGTAATCACTCAGGTAGGTAAGTAAGTTGTGAGACAGGTAGACTGACAGGTTGAGAGATAGACAGGTAGGCAGTGGTTAGACAGGTAGATAGAGAAGAAGACAGGCAGGTAGACAGATATATCCATGTGGTGGGTAAACAGGTGTACAGAAATGGTCAGGTAGACAGATACACATGACAGGTAAACAGGCAGACAGGTAAAAGACAGACTGGCATGCAGGTATATTGACAGTGACAGTATATTGGTATAAAGGTGTACATCGGTACAGTATATATTGGAGGTGTATCGATCACCTGTTCTGCCCCCTGGTGGAAACCGGTTGCCATTGCGAGTGTGTTGCTGCGCTCCTCCAACATCGTTGTTAGGGACTTCCAGTCTTCCTGTAACTGTGACGACACCATGGCAATCCGCTCCGACCCGTAGTGACCGGCCTCAGCAAGTCGTGCCGCCACGGTAACCACGCTGTCCACATTCACGCTGCCGTTCTGTACACACACACGTAGCAATGTTTTGTTTAAAAAGCCATTACATCAAACACAGTGTGATATCACACACATACACACACCATGCAGTTGGCGGTGAAGTGCTGATGTTGTGTCTGGAGGTCAACGGCGTGCTGATGGTTCTGACCGACCTCCGCCAGACTCTGCAAGAACAATTCCTTACTGTGAGCGATCCACTCTGACATCTGAGAGAGAGACAGAAGAGACACCTGAGCTTTATTTCAGTTCATTAATTCCAGTTTTCGATTTGATGATGATATTAGTTAGCCCCTCCCACCCCCCTCACCTTGGTGGCATCCTGCTCAAACAGGTGCAGCTGCAGCGCCTGGTCCAGGTGCAGCTTTCTGTCACTCCAGCTCTGCAGAAGTTGGCTGCGAGCTGCCTGTAGCCGGTCAAGCAGAGACGAAACCTTCGGCGCCACGCTCTGGAAGTCCGCCCCGCCCGACAACCAACTGCCGTGGCTACTGCTGCTGCCACTGCCGGCTTCGTTAGGGGCATCACTATGGGAGGGGCCCAGGCGCATGCGTTGGAGCAAGCTCCGTCCTTCTCGCTCGAGGGCATCCACCGGCGCTGTGGCGATGGCGTTACGGAGACGACCGTGTTCCTCCAGAAGTCTGTGGAGAAAATATCATCATTAACAAAAGTAAGTAGTTTGTAAATACTAAATAAGTATTACTTATTTACTACTTATATTACTTATAATACGTCATCATTAACAAATAATCAATAAGTATGACTGAGGCTCTTCCTCACTTGCGGGCCTCGTCAACATCCTGGGGTTCTGGTATGCGGCTCAGCCCGGTCTCCAGCTGCTCCAGCTGGGCCAGCAGCTGCGTGGCGGCCCCCGAGAACTCCTCCAGGCCAAGACGCAGCTCGGTCCACTCTACATGGTCATACTCCAACGAGCCGCCGAGGTCAGAGGTCAGCTGGGAGGGGTCGACCAATCGGGACAGGCCCTCCACCGACACCAGGCTGGTCTGAAGGTGTGTTACAATCAGTTCTAATCAGTAACAATATTATAATAAATAATAATAAAATGAGCTCTACTGCAGTAAAACTACACACTTCTACCTGTACTGAAAGAGAGCCAATTACATTAGCAGTACTAAGACAGTCAGCAGCAGTATTAGTACTGCAGTAGTACCTCGAAGCTGAGCTTGGCACTGCCCAGGTTGGTCTTGTGTTTCTGCCAGAATGTGTCTGGTTTGATGAGCAGCGCTGAGTGTATGTTGGAGGAAAACGACTCCTGCAGCGTCCGCAGCACCGGCTTCACACTGTCCCACTTACTGCCGCGCATGTCCACCACTACCGTGAAGCCCCGAGCGCGCACGTCCTCGCTGGGGGACAGACAGGCAGTGTTAATACAGCCCTGTTTTGTTCTTGTTTAGGTCCACATCTGCAGAGTGGGACGTACCTGGGTATGGTCGACAAGTAAGTGACCAATCGACTGAGGTCTTCCTGTTTTATTCGATCATGATTGGTCCTGGCAGGGAAGGTCAGGATCGGTCCACCTCGTTTGTCCCGTCCACCTGGAAAACAGACGCAGTCGGGTTAAAGACGGGCCGGGGCAGGATGGGTTAAACTGTCTATGTTTGAGTGAATTACCTGAGACGAAGGCCACTTTCTCTCTGAGCACCGTGAGGACGTCGACCGCCCGAACACACTCTGCTGTACCAGAACCTGACAGAGAGGAGAGAGACAGACCTATGAAGACTGGAGACGAAGGTACCAGCTAGCGTCCACCTACTAATTACCCGTTTGACTCCTACAAAAACCAAAGAGTGAAAATGACTCCAGGCACATATTTAATGTGAAGACATGACAGTTCTTGGTAAGGAAAGTGTAGATAAAAAAGGGCATTGCAGAACAGCCCCGCCCTCCCCCCTAAAATGAGCCAATCAGGTTTCAGAGAGAGGAGCTGACAGACATTTCAATTAAAAAGCTGACTCCTGCAGCTCAGGCTGTGTGTGTGTGTTGCAGACAGATATACAGGCAGATCATCCAGCACAGCAGGAGGAAGCTAATCCAACACACACACACACTGAGAGCATTAAACGTCTCACATTAGCAGCTTGCCGAGCAGTGATGACCCTCAGAGAGAAAACCTCAAAACAGGAAGGAGATGAAGAAGTGAAAGGGACCAATGTATAATGAAGACAATATATATGGCTGTTTCTCCGTCATTAGTGTCCTTGAATCTTGTCCTCCTCAAAGCCCACACTGACTGTTTTTGTCCTAATTATTATTAATTATTTGGCTTATGTACACTGATGGATTATCAGTGTACATAAGCCAAAACCTGATTTTCCATTGAGCCTAATATGGTGTCTGCAGAGAGAAAGTGATAAATGATCAGTTAAAATATGAGAGCAGGCTGTTCCTTATTGGGATCATAACCAGTTAAACACCCATGCATCACGTTGGCGTGTGTTTCCTGTGTGACTGAAGATGATGTCCGCTTGTTTTCTATGCAGGTAGACCTCATGTTCATGTTAACCCTAACCCTGAAAACAGAAGAGTAAATATGATGTTGTACTTAACTCCAGCAGTTCATCTATACTGCTGCAGACCGACAACTATCAGAAAACTCAATAAGAAATCTGATTAATCCTCAATCAGCTGTCTGTCAGGCTGCTGACTCCAGACCAACTGTCAGTCGCAATGACTCCGCACCACAGAGTTAGAGAGGAGATCTCCATTCAGATAAAGCACACACACACACACACACACACACACACACACACACAGTGAGTCAGTGTAAAGCTTAAAATAGCTGCTGTACAGAGCAGATGAAAAGCCTTCAGAGAAACTTGCTGTCAGTCTGTCAGGATTCATCACCCCGATTATACAACAACAAATAATGAATACGTTTCACCACAATGTCCTCTGAATCTCCAAAATGTCACTTACAAAATGAACTTCAGAGACTCATACTGGACATTTAAAGCCAATACTGGTGTTAATATTAGAGATCTTAAACACCTAGATGACCATATATCAACCAATCATTATTTCCATGTGTTGCTTTTTGAAACATAATAGATCAAATAAAGTAATAGTAGGTGATGAATTCATAAAAAATTAAAAACCAGCTGGGTTTTAACAGATTACACAGATATCCACATCGTTATCAAAGCCTCTGCCTCAACAGACAAACTTTTCTTCTCAGATATACATATTAATTAATTAATAAAAGCACATTATATCATTGCTAAAGACAAAAATAAGCCCATTACAGCTCTTAATAATCCCCACCTGGACTTGAAGAGAGAAGTGTAGCTTTTAGCCACATTAGGGTGTGGAGATCTGAGTCACACACATATTTCAACTTGATGATCATCATCTATCTAACGGCTTCACACAGTCAGCCAGACGTTCAATCTTCTTTATGAGCTTCCTTTGTTTTCTGCACATCATTAAACATCATTTGAATCATATAGCAGGTCCATCCTCACAACTTTTATAATACAGACTCCTTTAACTAGTATCTAGTTTGTTTCTGTCACCCTTCACCAAATTATAGCTTGTTATAAGCATCAATAACATGTTTGTTATTGATTGTCAATAACAGTTTTTAAGCTACAGTAAAATATGAACCAGATAGATTAAAACATTTATAGAGTTTAAAGGCTGAACATGTTAGATCATAACATCATTTATGATACAGTATCAGCTCTGTATGCATATAGAATGATAACCAATTAATTCATCAATTAAATGTCGATTTGGTCACTTGTGTTGCTATGGTTACCTGCAGGTTAACAGAGGTTGGGACCTACATACAGTATTTTTAATCAGACAGCAGCTGTGGTATAAATATTAATATGAGGATGATAATGCCCCATTGAAATAAATGCAACATGGAGATGTCACGTGACCACACGTGAACAGCTAATATTATCTATAACGTTATTACTACATCGCGCGCGCGCGCACACACACACACACACACACACACACACACACACAATAACCAGGCAGGCCTTCCCACAATCCTCCTTGATAGGACCCTCAACCCCCAACACACACACACACACCTTTGCACAGACGGATGCTGACACACACACACACACACACACACATTTATAGCATATAGCCTGCACACACACACACAGTCAATGGGTGGATGTGGAGGCATCATGGCGACAGCGGCTCCTACTACACACACACACACACACACACACACCCTACCTGCCGTCGCCAGGCCGTCCGGGCCCGCTTCTCCTCCTCCATCCACCGTATTCATCCTCCCTCCTCCTCGCGCTGCTCCTCCGCCTCCCTCCTCTTCCTCCCTCCTCCTCCTCCTCCTCCTCCTCCTCCTCGCGCTCTCTCCTCCGTTATGTTCCGTCGGTTGCTCCGCTCCTCGCGCCTCCTCCCTGCCTACCCGTACATCCCTGCGGGGTTTACATCAGATCGGATGTGTGCAGTCGCTCCGTGTTCCCCTCCTCCGGGTACCGAGCAGTCCGTCACTGCTGCATCCTCCTTTGCTCAGCCTCGACAGCCCTCCTCCTCCTCCTCCTCCTCCTGCTCCTCCGCCGCCGCCGCCGCTGCTGCTCTTACGTTACCGTGATCCCGCGCGGCATCACGTTACCGTTACTGGCAGCGTTACCGTTAGTGCGTGCAGGTACCGTTACCGTTAAGTTCACAGCAGCCCCGGTATCCCTCCCGCTCTCCCCCGTCCTCTCTCCTCCTCCCGGTCCAGTGGTCGCTCAGTGAGTGTTTCAGCACGCAGGCGCAGAGGGGCGCTGTGCACGAGGGCTGCTGCAGCTGCTGCACTGATTAACACACACACACACACACACACACACACTGACTGACAGCAGAATAACGAAAAATGAATAAATAAAAATGTAGCTGAACAAACAAAAATCAATCAGAATAAGAGTTAATTATCATAATATACAATATTATAATTAAATAATATTCATTCAAAAAGATGTGGATGAATGATTGTTTTTATTCAGGAGGAAACTTAGTGTATTAAAAATTAAATTTAAAATAAAGCAGAAAGACAATAAATAATATGTAATGAATGAAAATAATAAAGTTGGTGAGCTAAAATATTGACAAGAATGGAAAATATGGGCTTTAATTTTATTTTCTTGCAAGATACGAAACTATAAGAGAAACAATCACATCATAAAAATAACAATTATTAATAACAATATTCATTTTACATGCAAACACTTGAAACGGCACCAAAAGACAAACAGCAGGAATAAAAAGTGAGGTGAGCTGAATCAATAAATGAATCAATGAATGAAGCTGCAGCGCCGCCCAGAGGCCATATGAGCTCACTGCAGCCTGAAGTTTATTCTTCCATTTCTCTCTATTCAATAAAAACCCTCCAGAGACTAAAAATACACCAAACACTTCCGAGCTCTTCCTTTTATTCCATCTACACTGTTATATCCATAGACATATATATAATGTATATATGTTTATGGTTATATCATATTTATAATTACCAAACGTGCGTTTATTAAATGTATTCTTACAACCTGTTGTTCTATTTAACTTTGGCCATAAATACTTTTATATTTACCTTTTATAATAAAACCATTTAAACGGAAAGTAGATTTGCGTGATGACGTCAGGTGACCGTAGAAACAGAGGACAGCTGGACGTAAAGCGCTGACTAGATTTGCGTGATGACGTCATGTTACCATAGAAACAGGAGAGCGTCGCCTTGCTGAGTTGGACGCTGTGCTAGCTGTAAACAACACTCTTTCTCTCGCTTTAACGTCTCTAAACCAACGTTTAAACTTTACTGAGTCGACGTGACCGTTGTGTAACCGATGAATGTCACTTTTTCTTGAGGTTAATGTTAGCTAATCGCTAGATAAGACAGCAAACAAGGCTGCTGCTCCGTGCTAACAGGTGCTAACCGTCAGATTTTGTGACAGGTGAGGTTTGGTTCAAATCTCAGTAGCTTCTTCAGTAGTTAAATACTTTGTGTCATGTATTTAATTACTAACTAAATATTCAGTATGGCACAGTTATCATTTAATGACAATCACATGCTATTTGACTAAAGTCACCTGTGGTCCCTAAATCAAAACAAATCTCATTGTGTAACAATATGTAGTTTAACTAGTTTCCATTGTGAAGTAGCTAGTAGTTTGGTAAACTACAGTTTTAAAGTAGTTTCTGCCTGTTAGAAACTAAATGTTTGATGATGGTGTTTCGTCAGGTTTTGAGAAATTATAACTTAGAGTGTAGTTTATGATTTCACACAGATTTTATGTCCTTGTGTATAAAATCATCAAATGCTTCTAATGATGAAGAGAAAAATGGTGATAAATGTAAAATGAGGTATTTATTCACTAGTAAACAGCCTGATGAAGACAGAGTAGTGGCTGCATCTTTAATGAAGAAGGAAGTAGTGTAGTTTGAGGTTCATTCAGCCCATGGCGGACACCACAGCGTCACACAGGTTGTGCAGTCTGTTGTGCAGCTCGCCACTCTCAGACCGCAGCAGGGCAGAAACTCCTGCAGCCGTCCAGTGAGGACAGAAACGCTCTCCGACCAGCAGGCTGCTCAGCTCACCACTCAGCTGCTGAGGCAGCCAGTCTGCAGGGATGTCCAGCTCGCAGCTCTCGATCACGCCGTTCTTTACCTCCATATGCAGCCGGCCGGAGCTGCGAGCTGATGACCAATCGTCTCTCAGGTCCAGGGGCGTCTGGATGCTGAACTTAGGTGTCTTCCCGAACATCCACTCCCAACTACGCAGCTCTGTCACCGCTCTGCTCAGACCAGGAAACGCAAGCTCGTCCGCGGGGTTAACGAAGGTCGCCGCAGAGCTGAAGCCAAACTCTGAGGATGAAGGAACAAGTGGATTTCAGCAGATTCATTTTCAATATATTTAACTTCAATTCCTCATTATTGTCACATCATGTAAGCCTTACATAATGCTCATACTGTGACCCTTCAAACTACACATCTAATTCACATTAATCTGTCATTACATGACCGTTTTCCACTTGTTTAAACCAGTACCAGAGTTATACTGGTCCGCCAGTGCGTCCAGTAGCTCCTCCCACTGCAGCGAGGGGGCGTGTTCAACCAAGTTGGCAACAGGTGAGGGGACGCTGGGTGTGGCGTTGCTGTGGATAGTGGCACAGGAGGGGCGGAGCATGGTGGCGAGGGCAGCGCGGTCAGCAGAGTGCAGCAAAGTGCAGTGATGGTAGGATGACTTCCTGCTGAGTCTGGATGCACTGCCTGGAGACAACAACAACAAGAGCTCAGAGAACAGAAACTGCACAATCTTTCAAGCAGATTTTATTTTTCATTTCTTCAGCTCTCACACTGAAACTGAATTCTTCTTTACTTATAGATGATCAAAACCAACTCTTTCAGATTACTAAAGTTCACTTTTTAAAAACAAGTTTAAACAGATAAAGATGTATGAATGTGAAGATGATCCTAACGTGTTGAACCTGTAAATGTTTCTTCTCTTAAAATTCACTACCTGAGATCTTGTAGCGTCCTTTCAACAAAATGTCAAGTCTGTCGGTGGCTTGGACGTCCAGCTCGGGCCGCAGCGTCCTCAGCGCCTCAGTGACCACCTTCAAGTTCCTCTGCCGGTCGTACGCCTTCTTGGAGGCGAAGAAGGTCAGGTTGAGGTTCCCGAGGTCGTGGAAGACTGTCCCACCGCCACTCCGCCTGCGGGCCAGAGGGATCCCCACCCGCCTCATGACCGGCAGGTTACACTCGGTCCAGGGGTTCTGGTGGCGTCCGATGACCACAGCTGGCCGGTTCCTCCACAGCAGCAGGATGCTGCGCTGCTGCAGGTCCACATTGGCATCGATCCAGTCCTCCAGAGCCAGGTTCTGGTACACATCTGTGGACCGGGAGAGCAGGACGAGTCCCGACCCGTCGCCGCCAAAGGCTGTCAGACTGCTGCAGGTACGAATCTGACACCTGCGAACACCTGGACAGCCTCTCAGAAGAGACACTGTCCTGCTGATGTGTGACATCGTTTACAGCTCGTCTTCACTACCACATGATGGTCATATCTAGAACAAGAAAATGATGAGTGAGATGAAAACTACAATACTGGTCATAAAAAATTCAAATCATTAAAGCTAACTACTATGAAAACAGACAAAATAAAGACACTTGAAGAGAGAATTTTTATTTTTATTTAGTGTAGTTAAACTGGTTGTGCTTTCATCAATGTGTTTTTTTTTCTAACATACGATTTCAAAGTTAATTTCAAGCTCTTTTGTGCAAATAGTAACAAAAATATGTTGTTTTTTTCTGTAGAAAAATGATTTCTGAACAGAGGTGTGTGAACTGATTAGCCATTTATTAAGTAAATACTTATTATAATATAATAATTACAGCTAGAGCTGAAACTAACTAACACTTATTCTCATTATCAAACAATCAGACAATTATTTGTTGAGTTTCTGTTTTTAGCTTTAGCATTAGCTGTAAACAAGAAGAAAACAGTCTGATAGAACATGAAAACCATAGACATATATACATATGTATATATGTCTATGATGAAAACAGCTGAGGACAGTTTCTCTCGTGCTGACCTGAACCGAAGAAGAAGACGACGCGGGCCGATGACGTCACTAACGATCAGCAGAACTCAAACAACTTCCGGTGTCAGCCTTCAAATAAAAGCGATGATATAATGGCAGCTACTACAAACTCCCAGATGTTGTTGGTTTGTTTCAGCGTTGCATCCGACATGGTAAGTTTTTATGTGCGTCAGTCTTCTTGTTTTTTAGACCAAAACTTGAATACAAATAAAGATATTTGGTGTTTATTCAGCAGACGTCCCAGTTCTCTGGATTCAGGCTTAAAACAGCGTCTTGACCGACTCAGATGGACAGAAATACATTTTAAAGGTACGTACAGTAATGTTTTCTAATGACAAATTATTATGATGCTCAAAAGTGCCCCAAATAAAAAGTTTAAAGTTATTGTTATTATTGTAGTATGTATGTACATTAAGTCGTGCATTATCAATTACATGTTGAACAACTCCGTGCCTTGATTGTGAAGCTTAAAATCTAGCTAACAACGTGTTTCCGGTTTGATTGCATGTAGTTTGATACTTGGCTGTGACCTCGGTCCCACACCGTAAAGTCGCCGTGCAGCGCTGGAGGGTTCCGACCCCAAGCAGTCTGATGAGGACTGTAGGTTTAACATGTCTGGGTATAAATAGAGCTGCAACAATATCATCAAATTAATCTGTCAATCATTTTCTGGATCCCTTGATATGAAAAATAATATAAACTAACTAATATAAAACAATGAAATAAAAATAGATTTAGAATATCATATCTTTCTACATGAAAGGGTCAGTAAAGTAAGAGCCCATTCATGTGTTCACTCCTACAGATCTCATAGTTTAATAATCAGACAACAAGAGAAACTTTCCCTTTGACATTTCTGTTTTAATTCTGAAAATATTATCCATACTGATAACATTATATAAATAACACAATTCTGTGATTATAACTATATGTCCATTATATAAATTAGTTTAAATCAGAATGTAGTATTTTTAAATATAGTTGAGTATATTCTGAATCATTTGATTGTTTTTTTAAAGCTCTTTTGTCTCTTCAGCCTCTGAAATCATCATGAGACGAGGAAGAAGCAGAGCTTCGAAAGACTCAACTAGAGAGAGAGGAAGAACATGTGACCACATCCTGACAACACACTCACACACACACACACACACACACACACACAGTCAGCGTCAGACATCTGCCGTTGATGTTTCAGGTGAGAAGTTATTTTCCTTTAGATTTTATTTCAAGCTAAATGTCAATTTTATATCATTGCTATGACTGTCTACCTGTTTCTATTTACTGATTACATCTTTAATTTATGAGATACAACACCATAAATGTTATATTTTATGTGATTCTATACATTTAATTTTAAATTACGTCCATGTTGCAGACGGGCTGAAGAGGAAATGACCAAAATGTGACCATAGTTTCACATTCAATTTGAAAAATTTAAATGATTATTAATGATCCTGTACAACTGAGACTAGTATTAGTTTTCATGTGTGAAATGTGTGATAATGTGACAGGCATTGAAATATATATATTCACCCACAGCTACTAAGTACTAAAGCTGGAAGATAATAAGACCAGTTTAAACATGCTTCCGGAAAGTCAAGTGCTGTCAGTAAACCAAAGAAAGTGGTGTCCACGTCATACCAGATCACCTTGGGGTATTATCACAGATACATTATTGTTATTAATCAGTCTTCATGTGTGTCATTTTGCAGATCACCTTCAGATCCATGTAAAGGCGTCGTCGTGACGATAACACATATTTATGCACATGAACACGTACACATTGAATGTTAGCAGGTGTGTGTGTGCTTGACATCATGTCTGACATGTGGACATTTTCCTCTTCCTCTCCTCCTCCCATCATCCATCACTCCTCTGTGTCACAGTCGTCACCTTTCACTCCCTCACCTTCTCCAGTTTTCTCCCCCTCATCACTCAGGAATCGCAGTAACCATGGTAACCGACCTCATGACAAGGTACTTACTCTTTTCTTATTTACATTATTTATTCATGCACTCATGTATTTTTGTACTTTTTTTCAAACTTACTTAAGTATTTAAGCCCTTTCTTAATTAATCATGTATTTATGTATAATTACTCATACATTTACTTACAGTATTTATGCACTTATTTGCATACTTACTTTCTTATGAATTTACGTATCTACTTATTAATGTTATTTTTATTTATTACTTACTTATTAAAGCACTCACTTATTGACTTCAATTACTTATGTACTTTCTAATTTACACACTTCGTGTACTTACTTTATCATTTATTTGTGCACTTCGTTTTGCCCAGGTGACCTCACATCACCTCCCTCAAACCCAGGTGACCTCCCCTCACTACCCCCATCAGGAGCAGGTCACCTCCCCTTATCTTCCTCATGCCCAGGTAAACTCCCCTTACCTTGTAAGCCAGTTCCAGATGTCCTCCCCTCCCCTCTGTCAGCCCCAGGTAACCACCCCTCATCACCTCGTCTCCAGCCACAGTCATGATGCAGGTTTAGATCATTCAATCTGGAGCGGATCTGAACCGTTGTCTGATCCGTCCTACCTGCTCAACAGCTACAGTTACTACTACCAGGTGAGACGGTTATTATCAAACAAAAACAGACCCAGAACTGCCACAACTCTGTAATAAGAGGTGGAACATAACTGAGTACATCTTTGAGGTACTTGTACTTTACTCGGGTATTTCCATGTGATACTACTTTATATTTCCACTCCACTACATTTCAGAGGAAAATTGTACTTTCTACTCCACTACACATCTACATTTCTTACACAACTGACTGTAATCCAACTGTCTTTGACCCGAAACAGAACCAGGATACTTCATACTTGGATTTCCATCTCGAGAACCAGAACCAGGTCAGTGCTGATCTGACTCACTACAGACACAAATTGGAGAACCCAGCTGCTCTGCCCTGTGAGTCTCAACACACACATGTTTCTGATGGTGTGTATGGACAGGGCCACTCACCTGGTCCAGATGTGGACACCTGGGGGCCTCTGGAGCCAGCTGTGTCCCAGCTGCAGTGCTCTCCACTGGGCTCTGTGTCTGAAATCCCCCTGGAGAGACGGAGCTCCATGGAGTTCATGTCATCGTCTGCAGAGGACTTCTCCAACAACCAGTTTTTCCCGTATAGTTACCATGACAGTAATGCCACCCAGCCTATCTGTAGCCCCTCTACCCCTGGTCCAAGTCCTCATTACCCTCAGACTCCTGCCATCTCCAGTCCTGGTCCTCAGATGCATCCCAGGACAGAGAGACGAGGGTTTCAAACACAGACCCCCACACAGCTGAACAGAGATAAGACCACCAGCTGCTGTCTGCATAAGTCTGACAGCTACCCTGCATGCTCTGACCCTGGCCAGCACCAACTGAGCCAAAACATCGTCCCTAACCAAACCAAGCTGATCCACAGTCAGTCAGAGCTCCCCAATGCTGCCAGTAGCATACAGAGCTGTTTCCCTCCACAGGGAAGAGGCCAGGATGTGAGCAGCACTGCCCAGCCTCCAGGCCTCCCTGCTGGGCTGAACTGGGTGGAGGAGTGTACAGGAGGAAGAGGAGGAGATGGAGATAGTCAACCTGACTTGACCTGGAACTGGGTGAGTTATCTGACTGTTGAGTAAATATGTTTGTTAATAGGTATATTGACCTTATTTTATACACAAATGTTAACATTGAAATTTATCGATAGTTTGTTTTCTAATCGAATAGCCTCAACAAGAAAACTGCACGAAGGCTCCAGACTGCAGGTAACTTGAATGAAGGTGATGATGATGATGATGATGATGATGATGTTTGCTTTTCTGCATGTGCAGTGTAAACTATAAAAGTATGAAATGTTACATATGCCTAACATGGTGCTTTACTGCTGTAAATGTACACCGTGTGTTTGTTACAGGCTGCTGTGTACAGTGTGTAAACGTGAATTCAGGAGTTTGCCGGCGTTGAACGGTCACATGCGTTCACACAGTGGCTTCAGATCAGCTGCATGGCTGAACAAGGTTCAAACACACACAATGAACTTGTTTTTGTCACATAAAAGGAATTTAAATTGACTTTAACCAGAACTACAGTGAAAGAAGTATTCAGATCCTTAGTACCAAAGTACCAATACTACCATGTAAAAATACTGCATGAAAATGTCTATTATAGTAAAAGTACAGTATTGTGATCTTGGAGGTGGAGCTAGTTTCAACTACTTTATATACAGTTAGATAGTTTAGTCCAGTGGTTCCCAACCTAGGGGTCGGGGCCCTCCAAAGGGTCACCAGATAAATCTGAGGGGTCGTGAGATGATTAATGGGAGAGGAAAGAAGAAGAAACAAAGTTCTGATACACAAATCTGTTTTCAGCTTTTGGACTTTTTCTCTAATCTTTGATTTCTGCTGAAATATTGGATCATTTGAACATTTATTGAAATGAAACCATGTGAGAAGCTTTTAGTAAGATGTCAAAAGACAAAAAGATTCTTTCTACCATGATGTCATTGTGTAGTTTAAACAGCTGTTGGAAAGGCTGCAGCCCCTTGAGAAACTTCTATTTTGCAAAGTGACCTCATTTGTGTTTTGTTTCCTTTCTGTCTCCAGGGCAACAACTGCTCCCCTCCTGTCCAACCCTCTGTCTCCATGGTGATGCCCACCTCTGTGCCGGTCCAATCCAGAGGGATGTCCAAGGTCTGCAGGAGTGGAGAACAGCGGAGTTGCACTCGCCAGTCTTCAGCCCCTGGAGGTGCTGTGCTGTATTGCAGCCTGATGCGTCTCAATGCTGCAAAGGAAGAAGAGGAAATGGTTGCTTGGGGTGATAGGGTAGTTGTTGTTGGTGGTGAAGACAGTGGAGGAGTTGTCGGTGGTAACAGAGGTCACTACACTCCTCCGCCCATGCTGTGTCCTGTCAGGGCGGGGCCGGGGCTGTATTTCTCCCTCACCACCAGGAGGCAGCGGAGAGTACAGACGGTGCATCTTCACAACTCGCTGAGTGAGTCACACATCAGTCATCGTTAAATTAAACAAGCCATTAAACCTGATTGGATTGGAATAGATGTTTGAGTCTCTGATTGGCAGATGGACTCGGGGACCTTGTTTCCATGGAGAGAGCCCCTCCTTCCCCTGGGACACTAACCACAGGAATCAATAAGCCGTAAGCAGAGTCATACTCTTGTTTTTGTGATGATGTCACTCTCTGATCACCTGTTAACCCTGAGCTGTCAATCACAGACGGATCAATGTGGGGCCGGGCAACCAGGCTGAGACCCCGCCCCTCCAGGACAGGAAATATGTCCTCTCTGACTCCCATAATGCACTGCTGCTGTGGACACCATATGATGTACTGGAGCCTCCTGATAATCAACAGAGAGGTAGACACATGCAAAAACACACAACAATAATTATTATTATTATTATATTAATGATTCCTTAATGATTGACACGTTGTTTGTCCAGTGGAAGCTCTGCTGTCGATGGCTCAGTCCAGCGTGGTACCAGGGGGCGGGGCCAACCCAGAGCACGCTCTCCACATCCTGTCAGAGAGCAAAGGAGACTTTCTGGTAAAATCCACATGAAATCCTTTTAGATTCAGTGTTCAGTGAAGTCAACAAAACATGACAATATCAAATACTAATAATAATAAATATAACACAGAGTGGGGACATTTTGCATAAGTACTTTTACTTTCAGTACATTTATAAGGCCTGATAAGGAGTGACAGTGATAAGTTAACCACATCCTGACTCCAGCTCTGCCCTGAGCACACACACACAAGATAATGAGATTATTTCTTGATGAGTATATCTTTGCTTACAATTTTAATAGTGGAATATAAATATAATATTTTCTGATTCAAGCATTGCTGCTGCTGTTGTTGTTGTTGTTTTCCAGCTGACGGTGGAGAAGCTGCTGTCATCTCCGGAAACCTCCAACAACAAGCTCTCAGGTCAGCTGCTTCTCCATCATCCAGCTACACAAAACACACAGAAATTACAAATCATAGAACGTCAGTATCACATTAACAATGCCAGAAGTTTTTGAAATGAATAAATATTCCCAATAAATGAATCTTCAACCCGACTTGCTGAAGCAGCTGGTGTCAGGTGGAGCCCAGCGGAGACGAGGCTGCTGGTTAAATCTCTGCAGCTTCATCACAAAGACTTCAGCAGCGTCCAGAGACACGTGAGTTTTCACTTCACTCATCAGGATGAGGCTGTCAGACTTTGTCTGATGTGTGATTTGTTCAGGTTCAGACCAAGTCCCTCTCTCAGTGTGTGGAGTTTTACTATCTGTGGAAGAAGAAGCTGAGTCTGAGTGGACTGAGGACGCCGGCCGTACTGACTGACACTCTCCCCGAGAAAAATGTAAGAAACACTGTTTTCACAAATACCTATTTTAACATCTTCTTGCAAGGTCAACCTTGTTGATCCTGCGGGAAGCAACAGAGAAAAGGCCACACTTGATCAAGTAGAAGCATCAGTACCACAGTATAGACAAATGCGTAAAAAATGATGACTATAATATAAAGCTATCGGTCAATTATCCATCTCATATCATATCAAGGCCTTTCTGTCTTTATAAAAGCAGTAAGTGAGTGAAGAGTCGACCCAGCTTGAGTGTTTTTCACTGAAACTAAAGACCGACCACTGAAACCAGATTCCTGTCATCACACACACACACACACACACACACACACACACAGACACAGACACAGTCAGGTCACAGTTTGTTCTGAAACGTGACAGCACTGACAGGAAGTGTGTGTGTTTTGGTGTGTGAAAACACTGTGTGTGTGTGTGTGTGTGTGTGTGTGTGTCTGTGTGTGTGAGTCAACTAATTTTCCATCAGAGTCATTGTGATTGTCTTTATGGTGGTTTGTATCAGGTTTATGTTCTAGGTCATTTAGATTTGGATCAGTTTAGTTT
This sequence comes from Pampus argenteus, assembly GCA_036937835.1. Taxonomy (NCBI): domain Eukaryota; kingdom Metazoa; phylum Chordata; class Actinopteri; order Scombriformes; family Stromateidae; genus Pampus; species Pampus argenteus. The sequence continues at coordinate 430,220 of CM072883.1, read as the reverse complement.
CCTGTTGATCAGCTTTGGTTTCAGTTCTTAATTCTGACTATATGAAACATAAAACACTTTGTTCACTCTGGTTTGTGAAGACTCAAACTATCTTTGTGAGACAGAAAATCCAGGATTAACCCCAAAATTAGCCAGCGAGCATCACACTCTGTCTTTTCATCTGCAGGGTCAAAGGTCGTGAGGACTTCACAAACCACCAGACTGTCAACCGCTGGAGCTACACACTACACACACACACACACACACACGTATGTAGGCTTACATTGCAAAAACTGCGACTGTTACCAAGTTTACTTCCAGGTTTAGTGTTTAAATCTTCACTCAAATAATGTTTTAATGTTTATTACCATCACATTATCTATTAAAGCAAAACACCAGTAACTGAAGTCTGTTTCTTCTTTTCAATCATGATGAAATGAATAAGATTTGCATGGGGAACAGTTTATGTTGTAAACTATCACATCGAGCTCTGGGCTGCACTTTGGTATGTTGGATATTGTTTTTCTGTCCTCCTTGCTTTCTATTCTCCCTCTGGGTCCTGCTCAACAAATGTCTTATTACTGCCTGGATAAAAAGAAGACGGAGAAGAAAAGCAAACATGAGACGCCTCGAGCTTTCTGTCTGACTGCAGCTGTTTATGTTACATTCACTGTCATCGTTTCTTCCTTTAATAAATGACTACATGTCCACAGGTATGTGAGCAGCCTTTTGTGAAAGCTGAATACATATAATAATTGTAGTTTTATGTCAGAGGGCCAAATCACAACAAAAGCCGTTTCATGACACTTTTAATCTTGAGCAGATCTAGACTGTACTCTTTAATTTACAGACACCCGCAGGATCAAGCACAAGGAAACAGCCCCCTTTAACAGGAAGAAACCTGGAGCAGAACGAAGCAGAACTGGGCTCAGGTGGGCACCAACTGCCTGGACAAAACCACAGGTATTAATCTGCTGCGATAAACACAGAACAAGGTTAACCCCTGCACACATGCTTTTAGTCATATGGTGTTTTTTCATTTTAATGAATCATTTCTTGCTAGATTTTAAATATATGTGCTGAGAACAGTGTTTTCTATAATTCTGCATAATATTTAAAGCTGAAACAAAAGCATCACATGCAATACTAACTTCATTTAGAAAGGAAAAATATATTCTTATGCAAATGATGTTTACATGCGGTTGTGTGTAACACTGTAAAACACATAAAACCTTGTTAATTAACATGTTCTTGTTTGTTCAGACTTTAAGCAAAGAGAAATGACAGTTTGTGCTTTCAGGTGGTCCCCCTGCTTAACAGCTAAATGTCAGTATGTGGTCTTCATTATATACATTATACAAACCACATACAACATGTTAATTAGTTAATTAGCTAACATTATATCATCATTATATCGTGTTTGTACGTTCAGTGGAAGTATAAAGTAGCATCAAATAGATATACTCAAGTAAAGTACAAGTACCTCGTACATGAGTGAATGTACTTAGTTACCTGTTGATATCCATATGAACACTCAGAATGTGTATTTCTATTGTATAAGTGTTGCTTTAAAACACTGAGGAGCCATAAACTGATACTCATGAGGTTAACTGTCAGTATCTGACACAACTTCCACTTTTTCTACATGTTTTTCTAGTTTTTTGTGTTGACTCTAAGTGTGAAGTTTCTGTGTTTATTCTGCAAAACAAACAAAAGAGAATCAAACTGGAGTAAAAACACACTGCTGCAGACTTCAAGGTTCAGGTGAGAACAACTTTAACTTTAACCCCACATTCTTCTCCTAATCCTGCCTTTAGTGTGTTTATATGTCAAAGCCTCTTGTAAGAGTTTCCTGTGCCTGAGAAGAGCTTCAGGCAACTAATAAAGTTTGACTCCTCCTCGTTCCAAAGGTCCTCCTGTCTGAAAACAAGGAGGTCAGAAAGCCACAGTGGCAGAAGGAGAGGAGCAAGGGATGGGAGCGCAGGAGGGGGAGCACGCTGCTCCACCAGCGGAGAAGACGCACCAGAAAACCTCCAAAGAAGTTTTCTTCTCTGTCCTGCCAGATAAATATGAGCCGCTGATCGAGGAGGTGGAGGAGGAGACAGAGGAGACGCCGGAGGAGAGGAAGAGGAGGAAGGAGGAGAAGAAGAGCAAGAAGAAGAAGAAGTACAAGAAGTACAGGAAGGTAAGAAGAACTGACCTTTGACCTCTGCAGGGTCACAACATTTGGCTGCTGTAATGTGCTTCAGTTGACGTCATGACGTAGTTGTAGCTGTCGTGAACAGCTGAAGTCACAGGTTTGAATCCCGGAGTCAGTTCGACCTCTCAGCTGTTAAACATTGACTCAGCAGTGCGAGTTTGACCTTTGACCACAACACGCTTTATTTTCTCTTCCTATAAATGTTTTCACTTGCTCAATAACTTTAAGCTCAGGACCATACATGCTTCATATACATCGCTTTACATCATCATTTTTGTCACATTTTTCCATGTCAGCCAACAGAAAAACTTTTTCCTGATATTTCAAGATTTTTTTTAATCATTTGACTTTGCAAAGTGAAAATGCAAATAAAACCTGTTGGTTGAAACGCTTGTTGTGAGAGTGAGAGCAGGTTTCAACGGAAAAAGTACTATAAAAATACAGTACTGTGCTAAAAATAAGTAAAGTGAGGATGCTTGAATAATTTGAAAATTGATTTATTTTCTGATAAAGTAATAATGTATGTACTCTTTTTGTGCCTGATGTAATTGTTTGTATTACAGTATTGTATTTCAATCACATATTTATTCATTTACTGTGAATATGAATCAGTTGCTTTATCTTCTGCTCCACAGAACGTCAGGAAGGCGTTGTGTTTCAGCTGGCGCTGTCTGATGGCCGGCTTACAGAGCATGGCGTCCACGTACTCCACGCCGCTGGCTGCCATGGCTACCGTGGCTACCGTGGTGACAGAAACTCAACGTGCAACTGGCAGCAAAGCGTGATGGGAACGGAGGACCCTGAGCACCCCGAACCATCGAGTTATCAGCTGCTGATGAATGAAGAAAGATTTTAGTGAGATTAGTTGAATGTAAATGTTTATTTTAGTGGTTTGGACACATCGTATAAGTTATTTATAAGGATGAAATAATATGTAGAATAGATGCTTTCAATTCACCACCAACTTTGAACTTTATTAACAAAACAAACAAATTCACACATTTTTAATCTGGAACCAGGAAATTTTAATAATTTTTGCTTAAAAAACGTCTTGAAAGATTAATCAATAATCAATATAATTGCAGACTTTTATTCAGTTTTTTACGTATTCTGTCATTTTTTGTGTCTGAAATGTTTTATATTATCTGTTTATAACAAACATATGTAACACATGTAATGTGTACGATTACCTTCTTCTTTTACTACAATATTAACATGTTTACAGGATGTGAAATAAATTCACTTTTAAACACACTGGTTGCTTTGTGTTGTCTGTATAATATGTGTTTGTGTTTGAGACACTTCCTCCTGTTGGAAGAAGTATTCACAACATTTACTTCAGTAAAGTAGCAATACTATAAAATACTACATTACAAATAAAAGTATTTGAAGCATTCAAAGTACACAAGTATTAACAAGTATTAACTAAATCTCATCACTCGTCTAAGCATTCATTCAAGCTGGTAAAGGTGGGACTCATTTTAACTACTTTATATACAGTTAAATCTCATTTTATTTGTTGGTTATACTTGTGTTTGATTATATTTATGTATGTATGAATAATGTGATTAACAACAAACAGAAATAGTAGTTTTATAAAGGTGTACTGCGTGTACACGGCCACAGGGCGGCGCTGTGCCCCCAGACTCGCCTTCAGGGCCTAATAAGGAGAAGGAGAAGGAGGGAGAAGTTGTGGTCAAAGTTTCCCTGTGAAGCCTCTGCTGCTGCCCGCCGGGTCACCACCACCCCGCTGTCAGCGGCAGCTGTTCAGTCGGCTCACAGACAGCCGGCAGCGCGATGCGGAGCTACTGAAGCTCCGCCATCTTACAGCCACATTCAGCCGCAGCTTAGCAGCAGAAGCTAACGGTGATGTCTCCGCTACAGCTGTCCGTCTACTGGCGCCTCTCTCTCGTCTTCATCTTCAGCTCCTTCCTCTTCTTCCTCGACATTTTCACGGCCGCCATCGCCGCGGCCAGCTGTCACCATGGCGACGGAACAGGTAGCTCGGACCCTCTCCGTGGAACGTTGCCACCGAATGCACAGAGCAACCAATCACAGCTCGGAAAGGTTTCAGAGGGCGAAGCCGATTGGAGGACGGAGAGCGGGAACCGAGACGTGAGTGACGTTTCTGTGTGATATTATATCTTAAAATATTTCCATTTTATTTAATTATCTATTCAGTAAATATACAATAAATACATTTTTTGTGAATTAAATACTTATAAATAAATTAAATAAATAGAAATGTTAAGTAACACAAGATATGAATAAATACTGTTAATGTGCAACCTATTGTTGTTAATGCTAACAGTGACTTCTGCTTCATCTCTGTGAATGTTTAGCCTAGTTAGCACAAAGGAAACGGCTAGCTAAGCTAACAGAGCTCCAACTGTGTGATTTACACACAGCTTGTTTTAGCTAACAAGCTAGTTACTGTTAAGTTGAATGTGTTGACTCTACAGCACACAAACAATTAGTTTGATTATTGATCAGGTGTTACAGCTACTTAAATATAAAACCAATTACAAGACACTAATTTACACACAAAACCTGGTTTCAGGAAACAGTTTGTCATTTGTAATTTATTAGTGTGTGTGTGTGTGTGTGTGTGTCAGTCAGTGTGTGGTTGGACAGACTGGTTGTCCTATGGTCAGACTCTCTTCATGGTCGGGCTGCTGCTGGGGTCTCTGGTGGGGGGAGCGCTGTCTGACCGGTACAACACACATAACATAGTATTCAGTAACTTTAATGTGTCACTGCAGTACTGAATTATTATATATATATTATATATATATATATATGTATGTGTGTGTACAGGTACGGGAAGCGTCCGGTGCTGCTGGTGTGTGTGTTCATACATGCTGTGTGCGGGATCGTGCCTGCCATTTTTTCTCAGCCATTCGTCTTCCTCACTGTTCGCTGCCTGACGGGCGTCTGCTGCTGCTGCATCCATATCTGCTCCTTCAGTCTGGGTAACAACACACTCCAACTCCAACACACACTCCAACACGCTACAACACTGTAACCGGTTTGACTGTAACCTTTGACGTTTGAGTTTTATCGCACCACAGTGGGACACTTGGCTGATAAAGAGCACGTGTCCCAGCTACAGTCATCCTGACCAGGCAGAGTGCTAATGAAGCAGGACAGCCTCCTGCAGCTCCCTGACCTTTGACCCCTGGTTTGAGGACTAAATGGCTGTAGGTTCAGTCCGGACAACAATCCGAGGGGTTATAGAGAAAAAGTCATGAGGTCATTAAAGGGTTCATTTCATGTCAACTTCAGCAGTACCTGTTGAAAGAGGTTTCTAAAGTATTGGAGGACATTACCTCGCAGACAGTGAAGTCGTATCATAAAGATATGTTTGAGTTCACATAGAAACGACTGTTTAACAAGTTTATTTTCTACTCACTACTCATCTTCTTTAGTAACTAAAGTTTGTATTTATAAAATGAATATCTGTAAATCTGACCCTTGAAGACGTGTTGATGTGTGTTGCAGCAGTGGAGTGGACTCCTCCTGCCTCCCGGCTCTGGCCGCCGGCCTTCCTGCCGTTCTGCTTCAGTTTGGGAACGATGGGTGGAGCTCCACTGGCCTGGCTCAGCCCCACCTGGAGGCAGCTGCACCTGTCTTTGGCCCTGCCGCAGCTCGTCTGTCTGCCGCTCTACCTGTAGGTGCACACACCTGTCCACCTGTCTCATTTGAAACGTGTTAACAACTCAGCATGTGTGTTTGTGTGTCTCTCCCAAGTTCAATTCCAGAGTCTCCTCGATGGTTGTTGCTAAGGAGGAGGACGGATGTTCTGGACCGTTACCGCAGAAACAGCCCTGCAGATGAACAGTGCCTGGACCTGGTAAACACACACACACACACACACAGATATTTAATGTCTAGAAATCCCAATGATTAGTTGATTTAATAACTAAGGTGGATTCATCTGAAAACAGTCCGTCCGTTGTTCGTTCTGTGTGTGTAGCTGTTGGACTTGCAGACTTGGTCCGACTTGCAGAAAGCCACCGAGGTTCAGAGAGAAAAGCCTCCTGGAGGCCACGCCCCGTCTGACATCATCTACCTCAGACACCCAACCGTCCTGCTACGGCTGTCAATCATGAGTTACCTGAGGTTTTATAACATCATTTTATGAGATATGAAACTTAAATATCTTCATTTAGAGATGTTTAATGTTTTTTACATGTTGAGACAGTTGTTTACTGTGTAACTCTGAATGATCTCCCAGTGAGTTAAACATTATTAGGAAAGACTAAACCTCCTACATACAGACTTTAACCGATAATAACTTTCCACTTATATCTTCATACTCAGCACTGTATGTTTGTTCGTCTCACTCCTGGTCCTGTCACAGCCAAGGGTTTTAAAACAAGAGCTTTCCTTGACGTTCTTCACGTCTCCAGACGTTACCACCCCACTGAAAATACATAATTCTGCATTTGCTGATATGTACCTGTTAATGTTTTGCTACTAATTACTGATTAAATGCAGAGTCAACTCGTGTTTGTGATCCTGTAGTGCTGCGTCGGCGCTGACGTACTTCGGCATCTGTATGAACATCGGCTCGTTTGGCATCGGCGTCTACTCTGCCCAGTTCTTTTCAGGTCTATCAGAAGCTCCCTGCCTGCTCGTCCCATTGGCTCGTCTGGGACGGCGACCAATCAGCATGCTCGCTCTATTCCTGAGTGGAGCGACATGCTTCTTGTCATTACTGCTGTCCAGATACCACAGTGAGAAGGAACCAATCCTGTCATTGAAATCATTAACTGCTCAGTTTGTCTATGTTGCAGGTTTGAATTAGTTTTCAATGATTTAGTTTGGTATTGATGGGTGATCAGATATTGATAGGTTTATGTGTTTTATGTGCAGGTGAGCCGGCGCTTGTGATGTTTTTGGCTCTGCTGGGGAAACTCTGCATCCTGGCTGCCATCTTCATCTCTACACTGTACAGCATCGAGCTGTTCCCCACAGTGGTTAGGTGCCTGATGTTTTTATATTGATCGTTTTATACTCTTTGTATTCTTTTTATTTATAGATTTGTTTAATTGTCTGTTAATTTCCACGTCCAAAAATCACGATGGTGCATCGACGAGGCTTATCCTCAAATTTAAAGTGTTAAATATTATACTGCAGACAGCGGTGCGTGTCTCTGGTCAACTTGTCTTTCCGGATCGGCTGTCTGGTCAACACCTTGGTCACACCCGCCCCCAATGGAGCGATCTCATTGGCTGCCATGGTTGTGTACAGCAGTGGACCAATTGTAGGCTGTGGCTTGTGTGCGCTGCTGCCTGAGACCAGTGGCGTCCCGCTTCCTGATTCGGTGGAGGACTGTGACAGGCAGCCTCAGCCCCGCCCACCCAGTATCAGAGCCCTTTGGTGCACACGGTGAGTCATTAGAGAGAATGCAGGTTTCAGGCACTTGTCTGAGGACAAATGTTGTCAAAACTAAAGCAAAGTCTCCATAAAGACAGCAGAGTGCGAATACTGCCCCCTGCAGGCTGCTCTGAGCTAGTGTGTCAGTAAACACTAATCTGACAGGTGGATCTGGGTGATAATCAATCAATCAATCAGTCAATTAACAACACCTGCATGCAGCATGTGACACACACAAGAAAGTCAGTTTCCAAATTAACTGTAGTTTGATAAAGACAAGAAAGTAAACAAAGAAATAGGAAAGTGGAACACTGAAAAAGTCCAATAAAAATTGTCCTCTGCTGGTGTAAAACTTTGTGTTTGTGTTTTAGGGTTGTGGGTTCGATCCCAGGTCACTCTGACTTTTGGAAGCAATGACTCAGAGGAAAAGTTTAAATGCGCGCAGAGAAGATCCCTGAGTGTGAAAAAACACTGGTGGAGTGATGGTGTTGTCACAGACCAAACGTGTCTGTGCATGTGAGGTCACTGGTTCAATTCTCTTTCCTGCATCAGTAGACTCTGGGTTCGATCCCAGAACAGTTGAAAGTTATAATTAACTTTTTGCTGAACTAAAAACACTGAAACACCCCCAATAATGAAAGCTATGCCGACACTCCTACTGTAGTCTGGGCTTACGTGGCGTACGTACCTCTGGGGCGTGGTTACCATGGCTACCAACGTAGCGTTGGTGCTTTATGGTCAGTTTTACTCTAAACCCTGGGTATAATACCTTCAGTACCTTGTTCAGTTACTTCACAAACTACTGCCATGTTGTCTTTGTTTTTTAGTCATAAGTGGGTGTGTTTCAACTCTCTATATTTTATTATATTTGCATATACAAAAGTTCACTTGTCTTAATTAGACATGTAATTAACCCCTAATGGCTCCCTGTGATGTGTATGACAGAGAGGAAATAAATGACACCACACACACACACACACACACACACACGTTAACAGATGTAAAGTGAATAATTCTGTTAATTAATGTGTGTTTTCAGCCGAACCAGGAAAACAGAGACCCTCCCTGCAGAGAAAGACGACACACACACAGGACTGATGTGAACACGAACTCCTTCATAGTATATCCATGATACTCTGCAAACAGCTGATTCAGCAGATATTAATGGAGACAAGTGTTAATACTTAACGTTGTAATATTTGGACAACATTTAACATTCAACACAGTCTCAGTGAGGCTTTTGTTTGCTTTAATGATCCATTTTTACTTGTTTGTGGTTTTGTTTTATGTAGTTCTGATTTAAATTCAAGACTAAACCACTGGACATTGATCGGTATGTGATTCACCGTTATGCCTCAGATTATGTGAGAGAGGAGCTGCGTGTGTTATTATCACTCTGTTCTGTTTTCATCACTGAAAATAAACTAACCTGAAGTGCCGTTTTCCTCTTGGTCGTCATTGGTCAGAGTGTCACATCTAAAGTACCTCAAACTGTCTTTGACTGAGGTTGCATCTGTGTTCAGCTACATCATCATTACTACACATGATAACTAATCAGTTTTGTCAGATTTTTATTCTTAAAGCGCTCTCAGCAAAACACAGGAGGAAGTGAAGTTTATAGATTTCATGATTCTGATACACAAACAATCCCTCAACAGTGTGACGACCCCGCCCTTTTTCTGGTCATTGTTTTTTTCAGGCTTATTGCAGGTAGATGGGCGGAGCTACTGATTTGATGCACCTGGGCCAAGGTTAATTAACTGGCTCCTCCCCCCCTTTGTCTCTCTCTGAACACCTGCTGCCTGTTTGGTTTGTGTCTTTGTCTTACTGGTACATTTGTTGGGAGATTCACACATGTACGACTGGTTTGAGGTGTTGTTCAGTGATTAATGAAGCTGATGGTGGTCCTCTTCATTGTTTGCTCCACTAAGTTGTTCATTTTCCACATGTTCCTTTGTGTTAACTAGCACGGGAGAGCCATTGTTGTAGGAGTTTTCCCCCGGACAGGATAAGGGGTGGATCTTATTTAGGAGATTCACCTTTCTCACTTCTAGGCCGGTGGTGAACGTGGGTAGAGCAAAGCTCGGGAGCACCTCCGTGGTTGTGGGAAAGTGGCCACTTGCTGGTTGCTTTCTTCTCTCCACTGGTTTCGCGTGCATAAGTACCCCCCACATGTGACTGCCAGAAGACTAGGGTTGAGTTAGTTAGGCAAGTTTGGGTATGAGGTAAACTTAGGGGGGAACTCTCCTTATGATTTTTGGCTTCTCTGAATGCAAGTTTGCATAAAGTAATTGAGGAAATATATTGTGGATTATACTGTGCAGTTTGCTTTATTCATCTTCAATCTGGGTTTTGATAATGGCTTCGGTGGATCAATCTTTTTTTTCAAGGTTCTTCTGATCACCTCCTCACCCAATACACTAAAGAGCAGCTTTTAAAAGTAGCTGATCATTATGGGATGGAGATCAGTGATAATCGGTTAGAAAAAGAAAATATTAGAGCCATTTTAAAGTCAAATGTGTGGCTGGACACAGAGCGTACCCTGTTGCTGCAATGTGTATTTACTGGAAAAGCACAGCAAGCATATTCTGCATCAAGTCCAGCATAAATACATTTGGTGACAATATTGATGTGGTGTTCAGGACACACACAAACCTTTTGTTACTTGGGGAGGCTCGTTCCTCTACGTTTGGGCGTATCTGGAGAAAAGATGATCCCATTAAGACTTGTAATTATTGTCAGCATGAGGGGAACCTGAAAAATGACTTTTGGCTGCTGCTGTTGTTTCAGCCCAGATGGCGCTCCAAACACACAATCCCTCTGGTGACCTCTGTCCTGTGGCGAGGACTTTTCAGCCTTTATTTCAGATGGTTATGTCTCCCTATTTGGGGAGAAGGTGCCAATTAAAATCTTGAGACACACTGGGACGAAACATGGTTTTATCTGTGAGTCTGTCCTTCCTTCCCCTCATGTTCAAATACTGGGAATTTAACTTTGATGCAGGGAATGGGCATGACTATTATTCCAGTGCCGGTACATAAAATGGAGTTGGTTTGTGGTTTGTTACTGGAGAGGTGGAAGTTGGGGTCCGTCCAGCCTCGCCTGTGGAAGTTATTGACATGATTCTTGGCAATGATCTGGCAAGAATTAGAGTTTGGGCTGATGATCCACCTCATGTCATCACTCAGGTTCCTGAATTACCATCATCACAGACAGGTGGTGGAAACACATGAGGTTGTGCCTGAGGTGGAGTGGTTTCCAGTTTGTGTGGTAACTGGAGCAATGGGACGGGAAGAGAGGCTACAAAGCAGGACGTAGCTGAGTGTAAAGTAGTGGTTATACCTGCGCCTCTTGAGTCCATCTCTCATGGAGAGTTGATTGAGGAACAAAAGTCTGATCCTTCAGTTAAGGCACGTTTTGACTTGGCGTCTCCTGTGGAGGACATGGAAACTGCAGCCCAGGGATATCTTGTGCAAAATGATGTCCACAAGCAGACAATTTTTGTGGGAAAATCAGTGGTGCAAATTGTGGTTACTGCAAAATTTAGAGATGGTGATGAAAGCCTCACATGATGGTGTAGCAGGACACATGGGGGTTCATAAAACATATCACAATTGGAAAAGGATGCTCCTCCATCCTCCATCAGAGTGAAGGAGAGCAGAGGCTCCAGGAAGGACGAGGGCAGCGCCGTCAACAGGTTACTGCTTTCATAACGCTCCGATACCTGGACGCATGAAGATTACAGAAATGTTTGTTGGGCCTCGGACACGATACAGATAGTTGTGTTTTTTTCACTTGAATCGAGGGTCTAAGGACTGAGGGTGTCACTCCCTGCACAGATTGTAAAGCCTCTGAGACAAATGTAGTTTGTGACTTTGGACTATATAAATAAAATTTGATATGAAAAGGCTTCAAGGATCATGTCAACTTAGGAGATAAATGACACAAATCAAAATGTAAATTACAAGTATAGAGTTTGCCATCTATTTTAGAGGCTGAGGATATGTTTATTTATGTTGTGACGACCCCGCCCTTTCTTCTGGTCATTGTTTTTTTTCAGGCTTATTGCAGGTAGATGGGCGGAGCTACTGATTTGATGCACCTGGGCCAAGGTTAATTAAGTGGCTCCTCCTCCCCATTTGTCTCTCTCTGAACACCTGCTGCCTGTTTGGTTTGTGTCTTTGTCTTACTGCTACATTTGTTGGGAGATTCACACGTGTACGACTGGTTTGAGGTGTTGTTCAGTGATTAATGAAGCTGATGGTGGTCCTCTTCATTGTTTGCTCCACTAAGTTGTTCATTTTCCACATGTTCCTTTGTGTTAACTAGCACGGGAGAGCCATTGTTGTAGGAGTTTTCCCCCGGACAGGATAAGGGGTGGATCTTATTTAGGAGATTCACCTTTCTCACTTCTAGGCCGGTGGTGAACGTGGGTAGAGCAAAGCTCGGGAGCACCTCCGTGGTTGTGGGAAAGTGGCCACTTGCTGGTTGCTTTCTTCTCTCCACTGGTTTCGCGTGCATAAGTACCCCCCACATGTGACTGCCAGAAGACTAGGGTTGAGTTAGTTAGGCAAGTTTGGGTATGAGGTAAAGTTAGGGGGGAACTCTCCTTATGATTTTTGGCTTCTCTGAATGCAAGTTTGCATAAAGTAATTGAGGAAATATATTGTGGATTATACTGTGCAGTTTGCTTTATTCATCTTCAATCTGGGTTTTGATAATGGCTTCGGTGGATCAATCTTTTTTTTCAAGGTTCTTCTGATCACCTCCTCACCCAATACACTAAAGAGCAGCTTTTAAAAGTAGCTGATCATTATGGGATGGAGATCAGTGATAATCGGTTAGAAAAAGAAAATATTAGAGCCATTTTAAAGTCAAATGTGTGGCTGGACACAGAGCGTACCCTGTTGCTGCAATGTGTATTTACTGGAAAAGCACAGCAAGCATATTCTGCATCAAGTCCAGCATAAATACATTTGGTGACAATATTGATGTGGTGTTCAGGACACACACAAACCTTTTGTTACTTGGGGAGGCTCGTTCCTCTACGTTTGGGCGTATCTGGAGAAAAGATGATCCCATTAAGACTTGTAATTATTGTCAGCATGAGGGGAACCTGAAAAATGACTTTTGGCTGCTGCTGTTGTTTCAGCCCAGATGGCGCTCCAAACACACAATCCCTCTGGTGACCTCTGTCCTGTGGCGAGGACTTTTCAGCCTTTATTTCAGATGGTTATGTCTCCCTATTTGGGGAGAAGGTGCCAATTAAAATCTGGAGACACACTGGGGCAAAACATGGTTTTATCTGTGAGTCTGTCCTTCTTTCCCCTCACGTTCAAATACTGGGAATTTAACTTTGATGCAGGGAATGGGCATGACTATTATTCCAGTGCCGGTACATAAAATGGAGTTGGTTTGTGGTTTGTTACTGGAGAGGTGGAAGTTGGGGTCCGTCCAGCCTCGCCTGTGGAAGTTATTGACATGATTCTTGGCAATGATCTGGCAAGAATTAGAGTTTGGGCTGATGATCCACCTCATGTCATCACTCAGGTTCCTGAATTACCATCATCACAGACAGGTGGTGGAAACACATGAGGTTGTGCCTGAGGAGGAGTGGTTTCCAGTTTGTGTGGTAACTGGAGCAATGGGACGGGAAGAGAGGCTACAAAGCAGGACGTAGCTGAGTGTAAAGTAGTGGTTATACCTGCGCCTCTTGAGTCCATCTCTCATGGAGAGTTGATTGAGGAACAAAAGTCTGATCCTTCAGTTAAGGCACGTTTTGACTTGGCGTCTCCTGTGGAGGACATGGAAACTGCAGCCCAGGGATATCTTGTGCAAAATGATGTCCACAAGCAGACAATTTTTGTGGGAAAATCAGTGGTGCAAATTGTGGTTACTGCAAAATTTAGAGATGGTGATGAAAGCCTCACATGATGGTGTAGCAGGACACATGGGGGTTCATAAAACATATCACAATTGGAAAAGGATGCTCCTCCATCCTCCATCAGAGTGAAGGAGAGCAGAGGCTCCAGGAAGGACGAGGGCAGCGCCGTCAACAGGTTACTGCTTTCATAACGCTCCGATACCTGGACGCATGAAGATTACAGAAATGTTTGTTGGGCCTCGGACACGATACAGATAGTTGTGTTTTTCCTTACTAATCGAGGGTCTAAGGACAGAGGGTGTCACTACCTGCACAGATTGTAAAGCCTCAGAGACAAATGTAGTTTGTGACTTTGGACTATATAAATAAAATTTGATATGAAAAGGCTTCAAGGATCATGTCAACTTAGGAGATAAATGACACAAATCAAAATGTAAATTACAAGTATAGAGTTTGCCATCTATTTTAGAGGCTGAGGATATGTTTATTTATGTTGTGACGACCCCGCCCTTTCTTCTGGTCATTGTTTTTTTTCAGGCTTATTGCAGGTAGATGGGCGGAGCTACTGATTTGATGCACCTGGGCCAAGGTTAATTAACTGGCTCCTCCCCCCCTTTGTCTCTCTCTGAACACCTGCTGCCTGTTTGGTTTGTGTCTTTGTCTTACTGGTACATTTGTTGGGAGATTCACACATGTACGACTGGTTTGAGGTGTTGTTCAGTGATTAATGAAGCTGATGGTGGTCCTCTTCATTGTTTGCTCCACTAAGTTGTTCATTTTCCACATGTTCCTTTGTGTTAACTAGCACGGGAGAGCCATTGTTGTAGGAGTTTTCCCCCGGACAGGATAAGGGGTGGATCTTATTTAGGAGATTCACCTTTCTCACTTCTAGGCCGGTGGTGAACGTGGGTAGAGCAAAGCTCGGGAGCACCTCCGTGGTTGTGGGAAAGTGGCCACTTGCTGGTTGCTTTCTTCTCTCCACTGGTTTCGCGTGCATAAGTACCCCCCACATGTGACTGCCAGAAGACTAGGGTTGAGTTAGTTAGGCAAGTTTGGGTATGAGGTAAAGTTAGGGGGGAACTCTCCTTATGATTTTTGGCTTCTCTGAATGCAAGTTTGCATAAAGTAATTGAGGAAATATATTGTGGATTATACTGTGCAGTTTGCTTTATTCATCTTCAATCTGGGTTTTGATAATGGCTTCGGTGGATCAATCTTTTTTTTCAAGGTTCTTCTGATCACCTCCTCACCCAATACACTAAAGAGCAGCTTTTAAAAGTAGCTGATCATTATGGGATGGAGATCAGTGATAAACAGTTAGAAAAAGAAAATATTAGAGCCATTTTAAAGTCAAATGTGTGGCTGGACACAGAGCGTACCCTGTTGCTGCAATGTGTATTTACTGGAAAAGCACAGCAAGCATATTCTGCATCAAGTCCAGCATAAATACATTTGGTGACAATATTGATGTGGTGTTCAGGACACACACAAACCTTTTGTTACTTGGGGAGTCTCGTTCCTCTACGTTTGGGCGTATCTGGAAAAAAGATGATCCCAATAAGACTTGTAATTATTGTCAGCATAAGGGGAACCTGAAAAGTGACTGTCCTGTGCTTAAACATAAATCTGAGTTCTCAGGTAATGCACAGGTAAAACCAGCTGCTTTGGCTGCTGCTGTTGTTTCAGCCCAGATGGCGCTCCAAACACACAATCCCTCTGGTGACCTCTGTCCTGTGGCGAGGACTTTTCAGCCTTTATTTCAGATGGTTATGTCTCCGTATTTGGGGAGAAGGTGCCAATTAAAATCTGGAGACACACTGGGACGAAACATGGTTTTATCTGTGAGTCTGTCCTTCTTTCCCCTCACGTTCAAATACTGGGAATTTAACTTTGATGCAGGGAATGGGCATGACTATTATTCCAGTGCCGGTACATAAAATGGAGTTGGTTTGTGGTTTGTTACTGGAGAGGTGGAAGTTGGGGTCCGTCCAGCCTCGCCTGTGGAAGTTATTGACATGATTCTTGGCAATGATCTGGCAAGAATTAGAGTTTGGGCTGATGATCCACCTCATGTCATCACTCAGGTTCCTGAATTACCATCATCACAGACAGGTGGTGGAAACACATGAGGTTGTGCCTGAGGAGGAGTGGTTTCCAGTTTGTGTGGTAACTGGAGCAATGGGACGGGAAGAGAGGCTACAAAGCAGGACGTAGCTGAGTGTAAAGTAGTGGTTATACCTGCGCCTCTTGAGTCCATCTCTCATGGAGAGTTGATTGAGGAACAAAAGTCTGATCCTTCAGTTAAGGCACTTTTTGACCTGGCGTCTCCTGTGGAGGACATGGAAACTGCAGCCCAGGGATATCTTGTGCAAAATGATGTCCACAAGCAGACAATTGTTGTGGGAAAATCAGTGGTTCCTGCAAAATTTAGAGAGATGGTGACGAAAGTCTCACATGATGGTGTAGCAGGACACATGGGGGTTCATAAAACATATCACTGCATCAGCTTACATCAAGACATGCTACACTTGTCAGTCGACAGGTGAGACTAATCAGACTAAAAGTCCTGTTTATTAGGTCAACCATTTGAGTACTTGATTATGGACTGTGTAGGTCCACTACCTCCTTCAAAACTGGGAGATTCACACATGTACGACTGGTTTGAGGTGTTGTTCAGTGATTAATGAAGCTGATGGTGGTCCTCTTCATCGTTTGCTCCACTAAGTTGTTCATTTTCCACATGTTCCTTTGTGTTAACTAGCACGGGAGAGCCATTGTTGTAGGAGTTTTCCCCCGGACAGGATAAGGGGTGGATCTTATTTAGGAGATTCACCTTTCTCACTTCTAGGCCGGTGGTGAACGTGGGTAGAGCAAAGCTCGGGAGCACCTCCGTGGTTGTGGGAAAGTGGCCACTTGCTGGTTGCTTTCTTCCCTCCACTGGTTTCGCGTGCATAAGTACCCCCCACATGTGACTGCCAGAAGACTAGGGTTGAGTTAGTTAGGCAAGTTTGGGTATGAGGTAAAGTTAGGGGGGAACTCTCCTTATGATTGTTGGCTTCTCTGAATGCAAGTTTGCATAAAGTAATTGAGGAAATATATTGTGGATTATACTGTGCAGTTTGCTTTATTCATCTTCAATCTGGGTTTTGATAATGGCTTCGGTGGATCAATCTTTTTTTTCAAGGTTCTTCTGATCACCTCCTCACCCAATACACTAAAGAGCAGCTTTTAAAAGTAGCTGATCATTATGGGATGGAGATCAGTGATAAACAGTTAGAAAAAGAAAATATTAGAGCCATTTTAAAGGCAAATGTGTGGCTGGACACAGAGCGTACCCTGTTGCTGCAATGTGTATTTACTGGAAAAGCACAGCAAGCATATTCTGCATCAAGTCCTGCTGATAGTAAAGTTTATGTTGAAGTGAAAGCTGCTGTATTAAAAGCTTATGAGTTGGTACCTGAAGCCTATCGACAACGTTTCAGAGGTGTGAGTGTGTTCTCCAGTTTAATCGCTGGTGTTCGGCATCAGTTGTCACTTTAACAGCTTTGTGATTTAGTAGCACTTGAACAATTTAAAAACTGTACCAGAGAGTTGCTACTTATTTAAATGAAAGTTAAAACGCCCCATGAAGCAGCGCCGTTGGCTGAATACATCCTGATGCATACAAGTACATTTGGTGACAATATTGATGTGTTCAGTACACACAAACCTTTTGATGCATGGGGAGTCTCGTTCCTCTGATCCTTCAGTTAAGGCACTTTTTCACTTGGTGTCTCCTGCGGAGGACATGGAAACTGCAGCTCAGGGGTATTTATACCATAAATGGTGTCCACAAGCAGACAATTTTGTGGGAAAATCAGTGGTGCAAAATTTAGAGCTCCAAATGAAACATAATCAAGCATCATCGTATCATCTTTAAAGTCGAGGTGCTTCAGAACGTTTCCATCAAACGAGTCACTCTTGACTGGGAGGAGGGTTTGCCTTGGTTGTTGCATTCAAGGGAACATTGCTTCTTGTCCAAATGACTTGGTTTTGGGGCGTTCGGTGCTTGGTCCTGTGGCAGTTTTGCAGACTGGTTGCCAACAGTCAGAGCCACCATCAAACTTGGTTGATTAACGGGTTTAGAAACGGGGAAAAGATCACAGAAGATGATCACTGAAAAGCAAAACAGCAGTTCAGTCTGGGTGATCGGGTCATGTGACTGCTGCGGGTGATCGTGTCATGTGACTGCTGCGGGTGATCGGGTCATGTGACTGCTGCAGGTGGTGGGGTCATTTCAGGTGAAATGTGCTCCTCCTTTCCTGGTTAAAAAGTTTCTGAGCAGGATTATTTGATTTCAAGGCCAAATGGAAAATATAAATTGTGTCATGTAAATGTGTTGAAGCCATATTATGCCCGTATGTCGCCATGTCCTGGTCTCAAGGAGGCTCCTGGTCTCAAGGAGGCTCCTGGTCTCAAGGAGGCTCCTGGTCTCAAGGATGTCTTCTTCAGGGGGAGGTTATGGGGGAGGGGGAGCGACCACTACAGGGTTTGCTACAGGTACATTTTAAAAACTGAGGCATTGAAGTCTTTGCCATCAGTACTTGCTCATTTTGATGATCAACTAGTTTCATTGATCCATAGTTACCTGACACATCTTATCAAACATGATATCGATCAGCGGTCTGCAAACCAAAATGTTCAATGAAAAGCCTGATAAAAGCCTAAAATAAAGGCTGTCAGTATATCATCTAAATAAGCCGACTATTAAAATGACCACAAATACAAAATGAGCATTCATGATCAAAGCAGACAGCATATCATCATTATATATAAAGTTTAATCACATACTGTCCATAAACTCATTGTTGCTGAGTAGTGATGGGTCGACGCCTCATGAAACGTTTCAACACATTGTGAAACTGTATTGATACTATTGATCACTGAATACTGACACCAGCTGGAGGCGCTGTTGCTGGACCATCACTGAGGACACATTATGAGGACAGTAGCTTTTAATACTTTATTATTTATATTTATTCAAACATTTCAAGTAAAAAAAAAATACAATTCAATTAAAGTCAAGTTATAATTGATTTTAATTTTCAAATCTGAAAAGGAAACTGAAATAATCTAATTACATTAATCATCACTGACCTCCACAATAACCTGTTGACATAAACAAAACAACAAACACGTCACCGTTGAACAAAGTCTGACCCATAAATCAGATTTCCAGAGGTCCCTGAACCTCACATATTTAACTTTAAGGGATTTCTGGAGCCAAATAATTTAGTTTCTTTATGTTTTCATTTTAAATTGAGTTTTTGAACTAGAATTAAAAATGATTTTCAGACACTTTGTACCAAATGACATTTTACAGAAGATTATAAAGCAATGACAGCCCCTTAAAATAAAGCACCATCTCAAAGCTCCTTGACCCCTCCAGGCTCCTGTAGAAACAGTCAATATGTGACAAAGTTTGCGGGGAAGATCCCGACCCGCCCGTCGTCCAGTTGCCCCTCCCACCAGTCGTACTGGGACTCAGTCTTGGTGATGACGGTGATGTGATCGCCGGGGGCAAAGCTCAGGTCACCGGGCTGCTGACCCGTGAAGGGATGGGTCGCCGTGACAACGAGATGCCCGCTGGCCCCACCCACTGATGGTCCTCCACCGAGAAGGGAAGAAACAACTTTAACTTTGATACTTTCATGTAGTGCCCACTAGAGGGAGCTGCTGCCTTAAAACTCACTCAAAATACTGCATGTGTGTGCGCGCCCACACACACTCGCCAACAGATTAATGTGTGTGTCTATTGGCTGTTTTATCAAGGTTGCAAGTTAATAACAGACCTGAGTACACACACGCAGACACACACATTAACTTCAATCTTCAAACAAGGTGTGTGTGTGTGTGTATGTATGTGTGTGTGTGCTGCAGCAAAGAAAACACTAGTTGTCTGTTGGATGAGAAGTTACAGAAGAAAATGGGTAAAAGGTGAGAAGAGATAACGAGATGATGGAAGTTTTATCCACATGAAACTATTTGAGTTTATGGTGTT
The DNA here is from genome assembly GCA_036937835.1 of Pampus argenteus. Classification (NCBI taxonomy): domain Eukaryota; kingdom Metazoa; phylum Chordata; class Actinopteri; order Scombriformes; family Stromateidae; genus Pampus; species Pampus argenteus. The sequence goes on along the minus strand of CM072883.1, from coordinate 410,735 downwards.
TTCAACCCACAGAGATGAATAAAGGATGGAAAGAAAGAAGAGATGAAGAGCAGCTGTGGGGTAGAAAGAAAAGAAAGGAGGAAGTGAGGTGAAAACTCACCTGAGGTTGCAGATTTATACATGGAGACACTCGGATAGAGAGCGTTTCCACTTCCTGTACTTCCACCTACACACACACACACACACACACACACACAGTGTCTACATCATACAGTAACACAAACACTGTGAATAAAGTGTGTTTTACTGGAGCTCTACCAGAGCTGGCTGGTCGTTGCTGGAAGCTGCTCGCTGACTTCTGCACAGGAGAAGCTGGAGGTCTGGATGGAGGAAGACTCGACTGAAGACACAGAGAGGAGTAAGGAAGAGGAAATGAATGATTACAGGAAGAAGAAAGGCTGGAGCTGAAGCGGTTCTGTCCATCAGACACAGTTTGTGTAAATGGTGTCATTTACCTTTACACGCATATTCTTGCTGGTCCAGTCGGTGGTGTAGGCCTCGCTGTACGAGTCCAGGATCTGGTAGAGGTCATAGCACTCCGACGGCGGCTCCACGTCGCCATTCAAGATGGCAGACGCTCGGATGTCCTGGGAGTAGAACCTGCAACCATCCAAAACTATTTATGTGTTCAAATTCAACAACAACAAGTGGCAGAGAACAACAGTAAACATTCAGACGTACTTGCGGTTGGTGTCTTTGCGTTCGATCAGGTAGGATCCTTCCAGAGAAATACCAGCAAACAAACCTCTGGACCTGCAGTAGGTGAAGACCGCCGCCGTGCTGCGCAGCGCCACGTCAGCCTCCACGTTCCTGAAAGAAACACCGTTATCACTGCAGCGTTCCACACGACGAGGTCAATGTGATCCACGACTGTACCCGCTGGTAAAGACACCAACATGTCAGTTCAGCTTTTACCTGTTACTCACCTGCCAACACAGACACGCTCACCAAAACCTGTTCAACTGCCGTGAAACAACACCGACGTCTTTCTAAAATTAACACCACACACATAAATCACTGCCTGTAGAGTAAATCTGATGCAACAGCTTCAGAGGTTGAGCTGTCATTAAACGCCTCGCAAACCTCGAGATGAAACATGAAAGTCAAAGCTGTAACTGACATCAAAAGCCCAGATTGAGGAGAGTGAGTGAGTGAGTGAGTGAGTGAGTGAGTGAGTGAGTGAGTGAGTGAGTGAGTGAGTGAGTGAGTGAGTGAGTGAGCGAGTGAGTGACTGAGTGAGTGAGTGAGCGAGCAGGCTCTCACCTGCCCATCGGGCCCACAGCGACCGTGCAGTTCCCGCCCAGCGTCAGGTTCCCACCTTTGGTGAACGCCTCGATGGCCCGCCGCTGGTTCAGGATGATCACCAGGTCCGACACCTGAAGGTTTCACAAATGCACCTTTGTGTGTTTGTGTTTGGCCGGTGCTACACTGGTGCATTCAAGACAATCTGACATGTGACAACTGCATTCACAATTTTAAACTGGGAAATTAGTTAATCCATCTGAAAATAATTTTAATAATTCTTCTTCTTTGTATTGCCGCTGTGTGTCTGACCCGAAGGATGAACACCAGAGTGAGGTGTGGCTCTGTGTGGCTGAAAATTAATCCATTCATTACTTAATAGTGGAATCTGGTGATTGAAGCACAGTTACCTCCTGATACTCTGCATACATTTAGACAGTCAGCTGATTGTTTATTGGAAATCATGTAGAATATAAATACAGAGCTGGACATGTGCAGAATATGTGTGCTTTAAACATATCTCTCATTCCTCTCATATTTTTGATCATTTTTAAGTGTTTTTGTGTTCTCACCTCCACCCCGATCTCAAAGCCTCCTCCCAGACCTGCGATGCCGATGGCTGAAGGTGCCGACCAACCTGAACACAAACATACATGTTGCTTTGATCAAACTTCCCACGTTTTGTCTTCCTCTCCTGTTCAAGCATTAGTTGACAGCTGAGTGTCCATAGAAGTATTTTACAATATGTGAATGTCTTTGTGTACACATCTAATCAGGTTTTATAATTCAACAGTTGGATGAATGTCTGAATCATGAAGTCATTGCTGCTTTTGTCACACCGGTGTTTTCAGACTCAGTTGAACTGCTCCTTTAAACAGAAAAACAGCAGCAGGCGACAGAATCATCCAGCAGTAACCTGAACACACATCAGATGACTGCTCCCGATGCTGCGGGGAGCTTTGTTTGTTACCACAGCAACGCAAAAAGTCCCCAAAATACAAGAGATCACCGTCTGAAAAAACAGTGAAACCCGAGCAGACGACCTCTGACCTCTGACCCCCGTGTTTTAATAGAATGAGAGAAAGTCGTACGTCTGTCAGCCAGCCGGGCGATGACGATGCCGCTGCCTCCTCTGGCTGTGATCATGAAACCAGCCTTGATGACGGAAATGATGGCCAGACCCTCCGCCTTCGCTATCACATGGGCTGCAACACGCGCGCACACACACACACACACACACACACACACACATTAAAATCATTTTATAATTTCAGAGACAGTCGATTAGTTTATCTGATATTTGCTTCTCATATGTGACGCTTTGCAGCTTTTCTGTGTTATAACTGACAGTATGATTGTCAAACTAACTTTGTGAATCGATTCTACTTTACAAGGAGCTGAAGTTTGGATTTTGGTGTCTGAATGTTGTAAACTATTAAAAGTTGAAGCTTAATTAAGTTCATATGTAATCAGACTTTGAGGTGTTTGCTCTGGTTTCTGCAGTAAATGTTTCAGTGAAACATCAGTGACTGCAGCTTGTGGTTGAATCAATGACACAATAAGAAGAAATCCACAAATGAAACATCTGAGTCTTAAAAAACAAACGTGACATTTCTGTAAAAGATGTTTTCCTGTTAAACTTGAACAACAGGACGTGCAGTCACTCCTCCAGCTGCTCGCGTTAAAGGGTTTTCCTGCTAAAAATAAAACTGAATGGAATGAAAGCAGCATGATGGAAAGTTGGCTTTCGTGCTTCGTCACATTTTTAACCTTGTTTACTCTTTCTAAATCAATGACTGTATTCTTAATGATAATGTAACACGTGGATTGGTCAATATGTTCAATGTTCATTCCTCAGGTAAGCAGTCAGACGTACGGGGGATGAGCTTGTCGGGGCCGTTCCTGTTGGAGATCTCGGTGAAGTCTCTCAGGATCTTGGCAGCTTTCTTGGCCTCCGACTTCAGATTGGACGGGATGGGGTTACTCACTGCACACACACAAAACCGTGATGAAGGCAGTTTGAGCTTTTCCAGCCACACAAAGTAAAGAGCTCTTTGTTATCTGCAGCTTATCTGATCTACATCTAAACTTTAGAGAAAAGGCCGATTGTGAGGCTTTTATTGGAAAGACAAACAGATGTGAAGGGTGTCATGATGATCGACACTCACATGCAGCATTTTAAAATCACTTTCAAGCTTCTCTTCATCGTACATGATGATCAACTTGATGTCAGACCAAACAGCATATTTGAAGTTTTTAACTAATATGTGATTGACAGGTGTCTCCGCCTGTAACCTCAATCCTCTTGTGTAACAGACATTACTTGTGTGCAACATGCGTGATCGGTGGCGTGTGTGCTGTAGCTGCGGGGCGAGGCGGTGCCGTGGTGTAGCTCAGCTGAGGATGAGGCGTGTGTCATGTGTTAGGAATGTGCTGGCTGCAGCAGGCGGCATGTTGGCACACTGAGCCTCCGTCACCGTGTGACAGCAGATACTACAGGTCACCATCAACAGTTAGAACGTAGAACCAAACAGGTTCTGTTTTCACTCTCACCTCTTTTGTTTTGCATCTCTCAAAAACTTGAAGACATAAAACAGTTTATTACAAACAGAACGGCTGCTAGAACCACAAAGAAGAAGAGAAGGTTCTGTGGGCGGTACATGAAGGGTTCTCTGAAGAGGTTCTTTGAGGATGTTCTGGTCATCTAAGAGGAGGTTCTAATGTTGTGTATGTGTCTCAGTATTTTTGTTTTTGTGTTGTGACTCAGTCATTAAGCTAATTTAAACATTTTAATTAGTTTTCATTCATTTAAATGACATCAAATCAGCAGCTGCCTCGAACTGAATGAGTGACATCATCACTGTTACCATGACAATGTCTCACTCAATTTTATCCCAAGCCAATTACCTGATTAATTACTAATTAACCAATCACCAGCCACAAGACCAAACTCAATCACAGCAGAGCTAATTAACAGCTAATGAGCTGTCAGAGATTCACCTCAGCAGCGTTGCCATGCCGACAGCTATGTGCAGTCCATCATATATAACTGAACACCCATCGATGACTACACCCTGAAGGACCACTAGAACCTAGAACTAGAACAACATGACTAGAATCCACTCAAAGACCAAGAGAACCTCATTAAAGAACCTCCTTATAGTTAAAAACTCACTGATGACTAGAGTCTAAATATTATAATTATAATTATTATATAAACTAGAACTACAGAGAACAGACCAACACACCAGCAGAACCTCGTCAGAGAACCTCACAGTCTGACATCTGTCCTTCTGTAAAGACAACTTGTTCTACTGTTACTGACTATCAACATGCTAGAACCTGTGAGAACGTCAACATGTTCTGTTAGAACCATAGATCCAGTTAGAATAGAACAAAGACAAACGCTTACTTTTCTTTTGCTGCGTCTCCTCTGTTCTGGATGTTTACCTGCGGACAGGTGAGCTGCGCGCGACTCTCTCCCCCCCGTCACTTCACTTCCGCCTCACCTGACGTCGGCCACGTTAGAAAAAGACAGAAGTAGTAATAAATCGAGCCCACCTGGACGCTGAGAGCAGATGGGCGGGGCTAACAGTTGGTGATTATTAGTGAGGTCAGACATAAACAGGTGAGGATGGATTCATTCATACCTGTTGCTAAGAAGACAGGCGCCGCGCGGACAGCCCTGACAGCTGCTGTCTGACATCAGCTGGGCGCGTTCCCGTGTGAGACCGCTGCTCGACTGGGCGCGTTCATGAGCCGTGGGGCTTGTTTTCCCTGAGTTTAGTCTCGCCGGCAGGTTAGGGTTAGAGTTAGTTAGGGTTAGGGGTAGGGTTAGAGTTAAGGGTTAGGGTTAGTAGCTGCTGGTTTTAACAACATGCACAAGGGAAACATGGCAGGTTGTCATAATCAATCATAACTATGATAAGATATTAATAGGTAGCAATGATAATAAATATTAAAGTAACAGGTAAAAATAGAAATATAAAGGCAAAATGTTAAATATGAGATAAAGATATACAGATGTAACATCTGTCTGTATTTTACCTGATTTATAATTTAATTAAAGCTTTTAAATAGGAATGAATGAGATCATATTATTGACACTGTAGGGTTGTTTGTAGTTTTCATCATCACTCAGAATAAACGTGTTTGACGTATGTGAACCGTTAGGGTTAGGTTAGGTTTCTCCAGACGGTTCCCATGTTCGGCCCGAGACGTTTTCTCACAGTTAACATGATAATCTCACGTCTTATCATTAAACTGCCTTCAGGGAAATAAGCGGCTCTCAGGGAGGTCAGAGGTCAGGAGCCCAGAGAGGAGCAGCCGTATCAAATAAACAGGTATTAATTTGTTTCTTCACACAGACTTCAAAATAAAACTGTTGAAACGCTGAAAGTAAAAGCTGCAGTAATAATAGCTGAAGTATAAATGTGTACTTTGGTGTAGTATTTGAGTAAATACTTTCTGAAGTTCAGTTATCTTTTTGTAAAGCTGCATTATAGGAAGTTAAATGAACATCATGTTTACCGAAGACGCCAGTCTGTCCGTCACAGCTGAAACGTCATTGTGGAGGGGGCGTGGTGCATCAGCTGCGGGAGAGCAGCGCCAGGTGAGAGTGATTGCCACACCGGTTCCCAGGTGGTTAATCACTCTCACCTCCCGATATAGTGGCGTGCTGGACCAGAGAAGCGGGGCAAATACACGGACAAAGACACACGGACACACGGCAGCAACACGCCTGTGATCGGCTGCCGTGTGGATGATTTATATGTGTAAATAAACGTTTAAGTTGAGAACAAGCTACTCTGTGCTGAAAGAACCCACGAAGACGGTGAAACTGTCACAGTCATTAAACGAATGACGCCAGAACGAACAGTCGTGAAAATGTGATTTGTTTCAGAGAGAACCAGTCTACAATAAACAGGAAACATCATCCATCACATCTTTACATGTCACAACAAGCATTTCACACGTTTCTCTCCTCAAGAGAAGAAATCTAAATGTGCTTAAACTGGAACAGTGAAAAGCAGTCAGAGGGTTCTTCAATGTTCTCCAGACTGAAGGAACGTCGTTCTGCTGTCTGTCTCGTATTTATGCAGCAGAGTGGCTCTTATAAGCCTCCAAACCTGCTCTCATGGTCCAAAACATCAGCTGATGAGAACTGAGATAATCTTTCTCATGTTATAATCCTCTGAAATCCAGTGGTGACACACGTTTACAGCATTACTTTAACTGCAGCTCAGACTTTACGTACTTCTACTGCAGCAGAGGTTCAGTTTATATCAAACCTAAAGCTTTAACTGACAATCACATGAAATGTTCCTTAAATATAAATGAATGTGAAAACAAACCTGTGAAGAGGCAGAAAAGATAAAAAGGATTAAACAGAAGAAGATGTTTTCTTCTTCCTCTTATGTCTTTATCTTTTGTTCAATCGCTTCTCTCATTCATCCCTCCTCTCTCTCTTTAAATAGCCTGCTGAATAAACATCAGTGTCACTGCAGCCATTTGTCTTCTTAATGTGTTTCCACTGTGTGTTTGCGAGGCCACCCAGTCTCCATAAACCAGTCCAGTCCGCCTCCAAATCCTTCACATCCACTCATTTTTCATGTTTTCCACTCTGAAATCTCTAGAAATGTTTTCCCGTCCTCGCAGGCCTCCGACTTGTCCAACAAGTCCCTGTAAGGCCTCGAGTCAGCGGCAAGTCCGTCTCCAATCAAGTATTGGAAACCTTTCAGTAATAAATGTTTTGGGAGAAACGTTGAGCAGTGAGTAACCCTAACCCCAACCCTAACCCCAACCCTAACCCTAACCCTAACCCTCATCATATAGTTTGATAAAGGGACCAACATGTGGATCACGACTAAACGGAAACAACGTTTACAGGCTGCTTTGTTGTATGGAAACGTATTGTTGAGTCTCCTCATGTTTCCTCGTCTTCGGTCTCTCGTCTCTCTACAAACTGGCTTCCAGTTCTTAAATCTTACACGAGTCCCCTGAGAGTTATACTGATATTTATATTTCCATTCCTCTCAGTTCCAGCTGCTTCCAAATAAGGTGTAGACATGAGCTGCAGTTAGACCGCGACATTACGATCACGTAGCATTAAAATACAGTTAATAAATAACATCTGTCAACCCTCACAGCAGTCTTCAGATCAACAAAATGACCACCAACACACACACATCACTTTCATTTCAAGCCGTGGTTCTTCGAGTTCTTTACAAGAACCCGACATGAGTCAACTTCAGCTCCCAAAGAGACGTCTTCAAAGTCCTCCGGTTCCCTACAGTCATGAAGTGCCATAACATTCATCTTTTTGACCTTTGGAGCAGTGGTACCCAACCTGGGGGTCGGGACCCCACAACGGGTCGTTGGATTACTTTATTTCTTGAATATTTCTGTGTTTTACTTCCTCAAACCTCCAGAAAGTAAAAATGAAATAAGTCATCTATCTAGATCTGCAATTAAATAATCACTTTAGTCATTAAATAACCTGGTTTCAGTTTCTCAGATGTGATAATTTATTGATTTTTTTTGGGTTTTGATGGTGAAACTTTATTGGATATTTATTTTCTGACAGTTTAGGAACAAACAATGAATCAAGACAGTCTTCAGTCCTCAGGAGAAACATGGTAGTGATGGACATTTTCCACAGATTGTTTGTTTGGTTGTTTGTTTGTTTGTTTGTATAACGGCTGAAAGGTCACCTGAGAGCGCTCAGACGGTGACCAAGCTGTCAATCAAACATCCTCGCCCGGGCATGTTCCACACGTGGTGTACCTGTGTATAAAGGTAATAAGTGTGTGTTTATTTAAAGTACATGTGAAACACAGTAGCCGTTCACACCTGGCAGTGGTTCAGGTGTAATTCATCACTGATTAGTCATTACCTGCCACAGGTGTTAGTCACCTCACTGCACTGCTCCGCCCACACTGCTTCTATTGTCTCTACTGTCATTTTATAGGGACTTCATTTAAAACCAGTTTCCACAGAAAACACTTGATGTTCCAGGAATGGTTATTACAATTACTCAATTATCAGGAACCAAAACAACCACAGCAGATGAAGACATCAGGAGCATGTGACCCCTGAGAGAAACGTGTGACCCCTGAGAGACACGTGTGACCCCTGAGAGACACGTGTGACCCCTGAGAGACACGTGTGACCCCTGAGAGACACGTGTGAACCCTGAGAGACACGTGTGACCCCTGAGAGACACGTGAGACACGTGTGACCCCTGAGAGACACGTGAGACACGTGTGACCCCTGAGAGACACATGTGACCCCTGGGAGACACACGTGTGACCCCTGAGAGAGACACGTGTGACCCCTGAGAGACACACGTGTGACCCCTGAGAGACACGTGTGACCCCTGAGAGACACGTGTGACCCCTGAGAGACACGTGTGTGACCCCTGAGAGACACGTGTGTGACCCCTGAGAGACACGTGTGTGAACCCTGAGAGACACGTGTGTGACCCCTGAGAGACACGTGTGACCCCTGAGAGACACACGTGTGACCCCTGAGAGACACACGTGTGACCCCTGAGAGACACACGTGTGACCCCTGAGAGACACGTGTGACCCCTGAGAGACACATGTACATGGTGATTATGTGAAATTTATTTTCTTCTTTGTGGTTGTGTAGAAACCAGCAGGTGATGTCTTCATCACAGTCTGAGGTGAAACTGCAGACGAAGAAGAAACTGAACACATTGTGTGTTTGCAGTCCAACCAGCTCTGCTGCAGTTTTGGCAACAGCTCTCACTCACACACACACACACACACACACACACACACACCTTTCCTACAGTTTGCCTAATTGCTATAAATGTCTGTAAGCAATATTTTGGACTCACTGAGCCAAACTCAGACAGACAGACATATCATTACCTACAATGGTTAAAGGCAATCTGGGTAATCATGCAAACACATGTATGATTACAGTGGTTACCATGGCAATGTCAATGTCATAAATTCAAACTAAAACTCAGTTCCCATATTTGACATTTCTCTGAAAATATCAGACCTCTTACCCCTAAACTTCTCACATGGTTTCATTTCATTCATTCATTCATTCATTCATTCATTCATTTTCACCTTGTTGTATTGGTACCTTTAGTGAAGTAAAGATAATAAACAGAGCTGAAATATCAAAGTGGAGTCTTTATTCTTGTCAGTATGTACATATTGCACACGAGGCGGCAGCTTTAATATAAATATACTGGAATATTACTATAAGTATCACTGTTGTCGTCATACATCATGTAACATTAAACACATTCAGAATCTCTGAAAGAGTCGACAAAGTCCGATCAGAGTTTGTCCGTTTATTTCCTCCGGCGGCTTCAAACGGCGTCCATCTTCCAAAATAACACGGAAAATAAGAGAAACACTGTTTTCCTGCAAGACGAGGAGACGTCTGCTCCCAGGAACGAGAAAGATGAAACCTGCGTTGGTTTCCAAGTCACATCAGCCATTTCAGCAGAAAATAAATCCTGCAGCTCCTCCAGAAACCAGAAGAAATCGCTCACAGTCATCAGAGGAAGAAAGCAGAAACCCATGTTTTCATCAGTCTGAATGTGAGTTTTCCTTCAGACGAGTAGAGTCCAGTAGAAACAGCGAGTTGACTGGATTCATGACAAGTAGAGTCCAGTAGAAACAGCGAGTTGACTGGATTCATGACAAGTAGAGTCCAGTAGAAACAGCGAGTTGACTGGATTCATGACAAGTAGAGTCCAGTAGAAGAGAGGTGAGATCAGATCAGAAAGCAGGGGAAAGAATAAATACACATTTTCTTTAAGAATAAAGTTACATCAAACAGTTTGAGGTAAAAGTGTGCGGTATGTTCAGAAACAGACGAGCTGATTTCATGTAGCAACAAATCTATGAAACCTTTTATTTCTAATTTTTTTATGATCTAAGATCAATAGAAAAGCTTCTTTGTTTATCTGTTTATCTCTCTTACCACTCGGTAACATCACTGTACGGCTGCAGGTGGGAAAACTAAACTAAAAGAAACAGGAGGAAAGTTAGCGGCCATACGAGACTTTAAAAAACAGGAATCACTGTCAGCTCATTTCATTGGCTGCAGACGACGACTCAGAGGAGTTTCTATTGGCTGCAGAACTCATTAGGATGCCCCGCCCTCCTCGTTGTCTTGACAACACTTTCTGTCTGGAGGCTGTCAAATGAGAAGACAATAAAGTTCAATCAAACACACGTAAATGTTCCTGCAGTGACATCGAACGCAGAACACAGGCGGTCAAAGGTCGTCAAAATGGATACTACGTTTCCCATCATGCACCGCAGCTCTAAAAGTGTTACAGGACACAGTATCTTCAAAACATGAGTACTACACACTACCACTCTGTGTTCTACTCTAAAGACTACAGATATACAGGTACTACAGACTCTATGTTCTCCATGTTCCACTCCATGTTAGGGTTACAATCTAAAAAAAATGTTCTGTGGGTTCTACTGACTGTGTTCTAATCTAAAAAATGTTCAGTCAACACATTCCTCTTAGAGCTTATGGGTTCTTCTGGTTCTACAGGTTAGGCTTTTTACTATACAGGTTCAACACCCTCTGGGTTCTACAAGTTCCTCATGTCATCTACAGGTTCTACAGGTTTACATGTTCTACAGACGCTATGTTCTTTTGGTTGTTCTGGCTCTACACATTCTACAGTCTACGTTCTCCAGGTTCTCCTGAGGGTACTAAAGTTTTGTTCTGTTCTGACCTTTGACCTCTGTGCTTTATGACGCGTTCTGTGATTACGGAGCGGTTCCTCACCATCCGTCTGTTTATCGTTCCGTACAGCGAGGACTGTTGGCCAGTCGAGTCAGCAGACGAGCACATCGCTTATAATCTGCAGAGGAACAAACAAATCATCATTCACAGGTTAGAAAGTTCTAACAAGAACCCAATAAAGCATGAATAAAAGGTTCTTAAAGGCTGCAGTCTGGAGATTTACAACCTAACAACAAAGTTAATTAATAAATGAATAATGAGAACATGCAGAATGTGGTACTGGATATTTCTACATATTAATACAATAAATATATATTTTATTAAAAAGTTGATCAAATCTCAAATCTAGTGAAGTTAAAGCATCAAAAGAAACTATTGTGTAAACAACCAGAGGACATGTTTGAACGTCCCCGCTGCTGCATCAGTGTGATCATGTCAGAGCTTCTGATCTGAACTCATGCGTGCAGCCCCCTGTTTGTCTTGGAGAGGAGTGTGTGTGTGTGTGTGTGAACACAAAGGTGTTAAAGCAGGTCTTAACCTGTTTCTGTCTCAAACTAACTCCTGCAGCAACATGACGCCATAACGCAGACGGGGATCGAACCAGCGACCCAAGTGCGTGTGTGTGTGTGTGTGTGTGTGTGTGTGTGTACTCACAGGCTGGTATTGTACAGTCCCTGGTGTTGTGGTACAGTCTGTTGAAATGTTTCTTGCACTTTGGGTTGAAGTAAAGAGGACCTAAAGTCAGAATGAACACACACACACAGGTTATTATCATTTCTTTATAAACCTTCTTCATCGTAATCACAATAATCCATAAATGAATGTTTACACACGTTCAACCAGACGTTTTCCTACCAATTCATATTTAAAGGATCTGTGTGTGTGTGAGGATGATATATCGAGTTTGGTCACACCTATGCGTCATGTTGTGCTTCATTTTTGTAATTTCACTGAAGAACGATCAATATTTGGTTAAAATAGCAAATAAAAAGACAAAGTGGAGTTTGTACCCGTCAGGTGTTTGATGAACTTCTCCTTGTGTCGTGGATCTCTGGGTTGACCTTCTGAAAGAAAAAAGAAAAGAAGTTAATATGGAAGTTAATTAAAGTGAGAATGATGTGAAATTTAATCTGAGATATTATGTTAGATTTAAACGCATGTTGCTTGTTTTGTCCTTTGTGTTTTTTGGGTGAAATGTACGAAATCAACATGAGTATCTTTGGAGATATTTGGACAGTTTATAGTATTGTAGTACTGGAGGATCATTACGTAGTTTTATTTCAAGGCTCTCTGTATATATAATAATAACAGAGGAAACATTTCACTCTGTTTGTCTTCACTTTCACAACCACAAAAATCTTTTTGAATAAAAGCAACGATGAGAAATGAAACTCGTGTAGGTCAAACTTGTGACATCGGAGCAATAAGAGGAGCGATGATGATGATGATGATGATGATGATGATGATGATGATGATACAACAGCACTATTGTTTTAAATCACTTCTGAGCCTGCAGGACGTAGAGAAGGTCAAACGCGTCATACAAGCCACAATAATTTCAACCATTACCACAAGAAATGTGCTCAGGCTGCTTCCTGGTATTCCCTTAAGACTTTCTGCCTTTTAATATGATGTTATAACTATAATTACCAAACAGTTTGCTTATTGTTAATTTCATTTTTGTTTTGGCACTTTGAGATTTATCTACGGATAAAAAATGTACAAATGAAGTTATTATTAATGTGAAACTAAAAGTGTTAACTAATGTTAAAATGGTCATAACATTTCCTACTCTCCATACTGACCCTGAACACAACTACATGGTAAGAAATTTGGGACCAAATTCACAGCTCTTCAAAAGTTCAGCTGATGACATGAGTCTCAGTTCGATGTCTTCCAGAGGTAGAACCAACGTCCCTCTGGGTATCCCACTGACCTCGCAGTGAGTCACTGGATCTGGTGATCACCTTACCCAAGTACCCAAGTAAGGTGATCAGTGTAGAAACGGGTTCACTCATGGCTGTGCTGCATACATTTCCTGATGTTCTCTATGATCTGAACTCATGTCATGTTGGTCTTTCATGCAGCTCCTCAGTCCTCTGGAAATAAATACCTTCTAATGAACATCACTTGTCTTAAAGTCTTTGTGGTCTTCATGGTGAGCGGCTGAGTGTGAAACAGTGAAACATCACTCTGACATGTGACTGAAACCCATCAGAACCTCGGACAGCTCCGGTGGTCTCAGGTTCAGAACCCGGGACAGAGAACCTTGAACCTGTTGATATTTTCACATAATCAATACTCTAATATTCTGTTTGTGTTTGCTGAAATGCTGCAGACCTGCTCAGGATCAGTTTGAGACTTGAACCTGCTTCAACAACATCATGTATTAAACAGCTTCACAGAGACATTTTAAAATCATCCATAAACATCCTAAACTTCCAAAAAAAACCAAAAAGTTCCCAAAGATTCAGAAACAGGCTGAAAGTGAGCAGAGTTCACTTCAGTTTATGACCACAGACCACAATGATGTGATGAAGATGTTGATCTCACCGCACTGACTCTAGTATTTCTAGTATCTAGTACTGACCCACTCCGTGGTTGGACCTGCTCCTTCTCTCCGGGGCTTTAACTCCGGGTCCGGTGGGTCCCGCCGCCGTCTCCGCCCTCGCTTTGGAGTACCGGCCGACCAGCTCCAGGACGCTGCGGCCGTCCATGCGGCCGTCCGCCCGGGGGCCGGAGCTCCGGAGCAGGGCGGCCGTGCAGCGACCCGCGGCCAGCAGCAGGAGCAGCAGCGCAGACAGAACCGGGAGACGCGGGAGCAGCATCCCTGCGCACCTGCAGAGACACGTGACCTGTCCGTACAGGTCCGGAAAGTGTTTTGATCGATGAGACAAGTGATAGATTAATTGATTGCTGAATTTTTATTTGATAGTTTTTGCTTTTAAAGTCTGTTAGTTCTGTTCATTTCTATTTCTTGTGTTTATTTATTTATTGTGTTTATTTATTTATTGTATTTATTTATTTATTGTGTTTATTTATTTATTTATTGTTATTGTATTTACCGTGTCTGTCTTATATTTCATCTACAGACACTTTAAAAACAACAAGTTGCAGTTGTGTATTAAACATCAACAATAGAAACAATAGTTTCCATGAAGTTCAATAATAATAAAGTTAAACTTTGGTCACCTCTGTCTCCTCTGTCAGCTCCCCGGCGCTCAGATCACTAATCCCGAGTTTTCTCTCCCGGCTCGTCCCGGCGGGGCGGCTCTCCAGGTGTTACTTTAGTTCTTAGTGTCTTTTCTCTGCGTCTGATTAATCCGGGTTACTCAGGATCCGAAGCGCGTGCCGAGCGCCGGGACCCGGTGGCATCCGGCGCGGGTCGGCGGTGGAGCGGAGGAAACACCTTCATCATCATCGTCATCATCACCGTCATCATCATCATCATCACCATCATCATCATCAGCAGCAGCAGCAGCAGCCGGACAGACTCATGTCACAGGAGGCTGCGGGCTGTCCGATCGATCAGGTTGATCAGCTCCGTCTGCCCCGTGCTCCTTCTCCTCCTCCTTTCTCTTCTTAATCTACACACGCACAACTCACTACAGGAAATACAGCAGGAGGAGGGAGGTGCGCACATGCACGCGCAAGTTAATAGCTGACGTGCACACGCGCACACAGTGTGTCTCTGAGCGGTGCACCACTCCCTCTTAGTGGATGCACAGGAAACATCTGTCTCACAGAAGTGATCAGAGCTACTGGTAGAAAATAAATAAGATGAAGAAATGCACACACACACACACACACACACACACACACGCACACACACACACCTCTTCTTGTTGATGTGAACGTCTGTACTCTGAGTTCCACCCTTATTTGTTCATCTGCTCTATCAGATATCAAATCACTCAGCCACTCTGTGTGTGTGTGTGTGTGTGATTGTATATGTAAACACATGTTCACATTAGAACATACTTTCAGTGTGTGAGAACAGGATTCATCAGGAATGTGTGTGTGGACTCTGCCAGCTTGTACGTGTCGTATACATACATACAGTACATGTACAGTACTGTGTGTGTGTGTGTGTGTGTGTGTGTGTGTGTGTGTTTTTCAGACCTGTATTTATTCAGGGTTTAAGGGGAGGAATGACGGCCTGTACCTCACACTGTTTATTCATGCAGGTCACTGCAACGGTTTCTCACGGCCATTAACTCCACTTTGTACACATCCAGGCCTGTACTACAGTACTGCAGTATTTACTGTATGCCCTGCCCTGGAACATCTCCAAGAACTGCTAGAACCTCTCTCAAGAAGCCTTTTTAACCTGACCAGGACACTACCTGACACTATCAGGAGAACCATCAGAACCTTCTCCAGGATCCACTGTTCCTGTTCATACTGACCATTAGAAGATGCCTCCATCATGATCTCACAATGGAAGTGATGTAAGCTTCTATGAGGCTTCATCAGTGTGAGTTAGTCTGGAAGTATAGGAACAAAAAGAGGGACTTTGGCTCTAATAACACTAACGTTGAAACATGAAGCTTCATATTATAAGAAAAACAATCCACACATGATATGGTGGGAAAACCCAGTAAAGACCCTTCAAACATCCAGGTAACAACAAGCATCAGGAATCTCCTCCAAACCACTGGACTCCACCTCTATACACACCTGCACACAGCTGGCCAATCACAGCATAAAAGGAGCATGAATTATCTGTTTTGGAAAGTTACAGAAATAGTTAGACACAAAAAGTACGATAGAAAGAAAAAGAACATTTGTGATAAAGTAAAGAAAAACACATCAGTCATGTTGCTGCGATGAGAGACGTGAGGCAAACTAAACACTCACTGAGCGATCCGTTCTGCCAGGTAAACCAGTGTTATCATTCCACACACACACCTGCTGTCAGCAAAGTGTTACCACGGCGATGGAAACGCACACACACACACACACATTTACCTGAATTCTTAACCGCACATGTGATTAAGTGAAAAGCCAAAAACAACACCAGGTGTGTGCAGGTTTGAAATGTGTGATCTCTCTCTCTCTTTTTACAATCTTTGCTTCATTCCTTTTGACCTTTGACCTCAAACAGTGTTTCCCAACATTTTCGGGAGCCTCATCTGCCAGTTAAGTTATTGATTATTGTTCAAAAAATGTCAGCAGAGGATGGACTTAGTTTGATTTATCTAAATAACCGGAGAACTCGGAGAAAGAAAGCGTTTTTCCTGTCGTGACCCCTTTGATTAATCCAGCGACCTCTTGTGGGGGTCCAGACCCCCAGGTTGGGAATCACTGACCTAACTAACACCTTCCTCTGTGACCTTGCTGCATCGACGACCGTTGCTGAGGCTGACCGTCACATCTAACCCTGAAAAATAAGAGAAGAAAGTGAATCACAGAGAGCTACTTAAGAAAGAAAAAGAAAAACACAAGCGCTGATGTTTTTGGCTCCACAATCAGACAATTAAAAGCTCTGAGACTTCCTAATGGCACAGATTAAACACAGGGGTCAAAGGTCAGACGGGGTCGTGGTAAACTATGTGTTCACAGAGACTCTGGAGACGTCTGAAACCATTACGGCTCTAAATCTGTCTAATGTCTCATAATGAGCGAGTCTGTCGTTTTATTTCTGCTCAGATCTGAGGCACCAGACTAACTGCTGCTCCGTTTCTCCACCCGGCAGCCACACGTGTTCGTTCAGAAATAAAACATCTTGTGTCTTGTTCCTCTGCGTTGGGAGGCACAAAAACATAATCATAATCAATAAGCAGCATATTATTCCTTCAGGACAGACACACTGCTGCATCATCCTAACAATGAGGACATTTGTCAGACTGCTTCTGCCCTTTTACACACACAAACACACACAAACACACACAAACACAGCTCGCGGCCGAGGAACAAGCTGTTTGTTTGTTTCTGTTGGGACACTGATGAGCTGTTTTATGGATCTTCGTTAAAGACAAATGTCCTGAGACATCACAAACGTCAATCTGTCAAGATACGCCAGATTTGTGGGTGTCAGAGGTGAAATGTGAACACCCTCAGTGTCTCTTAGAAACTCCTTTAAGGAGTGTTTGAAGTATCGGGACATCCGGGACGAAGCCACAGCGCCACCCAGTGGTCGGAGACGCTGCCGTCCTGCTCGTGTGTGTTAAAACAGTCAAACATGCTTAAACATCTCCAACTGTACTGCAGACAGTGAAGTGTTTTCTACCTCTGATTCATTCTTTAAGCTCGAGCGCCCCCTTGTGGTTCAACACAGAATATCTTTTATTGTTTCATTTTATAGTTGATGTATTTTTTTTATTTCAATGTTCAGTTTTTGTTCAAGCTATAAAAAAGTTATTGATTTGTCCACAGCACCTTTAGGAATTAGACAAATAAATCATAGCTTCAAAATGTCCTTTATTGCTTCCTTTTGCTGTTTCTCCAACATGCACAACACTTCAACACTTTTATCTTTCTCTCATGTGCTTCTCTCTATTGTTTTTAAACTGCATGAATCTTATGGTTAATACATCTGAATCTCTGATATTGATGTGCCTACATTCAAAGTTAATCCTCATTCTGTTATGTCGTCTTATTATCTGCGTTAAGATGGAGACTGAAGAGAACAGAAATGAAGATTCAGCAGCAGCAACGTAAAGAAAAATGTAGAAACCTGATGACAGGAAGAGAGATAAAGATGAAACTGGATTATTTACAGTATAGGACAAACTACATCCCTTATTGATTATGGTGTAGATCATAATAACATAGAAAATATAAGCTTTAAATTATCATGTTGAGTCAAAAGTCACAGTAAAACATGTCAACATGGACGTTTATACCTTTTTACAACAACCCAGCTATAAAAATGTTAAAAATTACACAAGAAAAATGTGAATTAAACACACATTGTTATGGACGACTTGGGGAAAGCTTTAAAACTGCTTAACATTATTATAATATAATTATACTATATGATACAGTATATGGAATCATATATTATTGTATCTCAAGAAAACAAGCCTCCTATGTCAAAATGAATTTCTTAGTTGCTGAGTCAGTTTCAAACTTGACAGACGTCGTCACATTCAGGTGTTTTCATGCACCAACGACGATGTCTTCATTTCAAGAAATCTCAACCAACCTCCGGCTCAATCCTCCTTCTGTCGCCAAAGAGATTGCAGGTGGCTTAAACACCTCGTCATCTTCCTCCTCATCTTCCTCCTCCTCACCCTCCCCTTCTAAGATGGCGGTCATGGGCGCGGCGAAGAGGCCGCTGCGAGCAGCGTAGCGTCGGCTAGCGGAGCAGGGAGGAGTGAGGGAGCGAAGTCGCATAGAGGAGGAGGAGAGGAGGAAGACAGGAGAGGAGGAGGCGAAGAGGAGCTGATTGTGCCCTAATCCCAACATCACGGAGAAGTTCGGACTGCACAGAGACGTCGGAGAAACTGGCACACCAAGAGTCAGGTGGGTATTGATGTCACCTGTATCCATGTTATAGGTGTTACTGGTGGGGTTAGCTTGGGGCTGCTCTGGCGCATGCTGAGGCCCAGCGGCCGCAGTACGAGCTGCAGCTACACGAAGCCGCTCGACGGCTGAAAGTCGAGAAGATGAATCAGACCGACTACCCTTCCTCAACAAGAGAGTCTTGAAGCTCTCGCTTTTCGCTGACCTTTGACCTCTGAGGGTTGTAGGGCGTGTTGGTCGGGGCTGGGGGTCAGTGGGAGTCACCGGAGGAGAAGAGGAGGAGGAAGAGGAGATATGACGCCCGTCTTCATCTGCATCTATTCTTCTGAGCATCTTGCGCTTTGACCTGAGGCAGAGAGAAAACAGCTGGTCACATCTTACGTTAGTGTTACTGTTCAGCAACAAGACACAAGCACCTGAGTGAGGAAAAACAAGCTACAGAGACAGGAAGAAGCTTTTAATAAGGAAACGAAGCACAGAGATGGTTCCAAGTTAGGAAACAAGGGGTAAAAAGGAGGGCAGGACTGTTACTGGGTGGTGGGTGGTGTATCTAGTACACATTCGGGGACCAATCACAGCTTTACCTGCAGCCAAACCCTATCAGGCATTCATGCTGTGCCTTCCCAAACTGCACTGCTCCACAGAGGCAGAGGAAGGAATCAGGCAGACAGGTGAGATTGTGGTCGATAGTTTGGTGTAGTAACAGTGTGTGTGTGTGTGTGTGTGTGTGTGTTTCTACCTGTGAATGACAGCAAAGAGATCTTCTGTGGTTCGTGTTTGACTGGGGACAAACTGATCTGCAGAAATGCTGACAAACAGATCAGCTGTGGAGAAAAACAAAGAGGAGAAATAAAAGTGAATATTACCTTTCAACAGTTGACAACGTCAGTATTCACTTTTAGCCTGCGTCGTGTTTACATGACATATGGGTAGAAATGATTGGTTTATAGTGCAAACTATTAACACTACTAATCTACTAATGTAGAAATGATCAAAATAACCCAGTACCTGCTTGGCTCTGTACCCAACATTTATAGACATGGTTTTGGACTAATTCAGCAGCTTTCTGACTATATAACAGAACATATGCACGTGTCTGCCACCTTTAACGACTTGTCTGAGCAGGAAATGGACCTATGTTGCTTGATATGTGTAAAACCACATCCCAACTTTCATCAGCGTTAATCAACTCATGAAGCAGAAAAAGCCAACCTACCATCTGAAGGTCCTGCGGCATCCTTCACCTCCTCCCTCCTCCTGTGTGTTCCACCATTGCTCCTCTCCTGTTCTTCCTCCCCTGCTTCCTGTATGAGGAGTTCTGGAAGTAACAGCTCCTCCCGCAGGCTGTCAGTGGACAGCGCACTGCTGAGGGAGAACCTGCTCGGACCAATCAGAGTGCAGGAGCTTTCAGAGTCGCTGCTGTCTTCATCAAACACTCTGGTCATCTTCACTCTCTGATTGGTTCTATGGTTCTCCATATGTCGCTCATCTTCACATGAAGATGAAGATGATGATGATGATGATGAGGAAGAGGGCTCCATAGCTGATGACATCAACAGCAGTCGCCTGCCTGCCCTCCTCTTCCTCCTCTTCCTCGCTTTGTCTTTTTTCATTGTGGTGGATGACATCATCTTTCTCTCCTTCTCGTCTTCATCTTCATCTTCAGCCAGTGATGACCTCATCATCGTCTCATTGTTCTTATAAAATTTGGGCTCGGTCCCTCCAGTTTGTGCTATGTGGATCCCTAAGATGCTACAGTTGTCTAAGCTTCTCATAGTCCCATCTATGAATGGATGAATGGGACCGTTGCTGCTCCAGGTTGGGGTCACACCCATGACCCCTGAGGGGCCACGGTTCTCTGAGGTACCCACGGTCTCACTGACAGTGTCTGTAGTCTCTGTGCTACTTGTCCCTGTGATGCTCCGAGTCTGTGAAACAGCAGTGACCTCCAGGGTCTCATGGGTGCTTTTGGGTGCCTCTCGCGTACTTTTACTAGCCAGGTGTGGTTTGGTACTTCTGGCTGAAGTCAACGCAAGATCTGGCTTTCTGTGCAGAATCGGTGGCTTGTGCCTGTGAGGGGAGCTGGCAGGTGAGTGTGTGCGTGCAGGTAAATCTGAGTGTGTCACTAATGTATCAGGGATTTTGTCAACAGTGGTGCATGTCATGTGCTTTAGTGATGGTGTGCTATCAGTCAAATGTGTGCAGGAGGAATTAGTGGGACTTTGTGATTGGCTGGTGAGCCCAGGAGGAGGTGCTGTGATTAGTCCACCTGGCCCTCGTCTGGCCTCTGGAGACGGCGTGAGACCCAGAATGCAAAGATCAGGCTTCTTCAGTTGGAGCCTCCTCAGGCTTCCTGTCTCAAAGACTCTATTACTCTGATTTAAATCACTGCAGGTTACTGAATCTCCATCAGCTGCAGCGTGAGTCGACATTTGTGAATTATCATTGCTCTCTGAGGATTGTGTTCTGCTTTCTCTGTGAGGCTCTTGTTTTGTTTCAGACAGAGTATAGTATGAAGAATTGGTCGAGCCAACATGCTCAGTGTTTCTCTGTTTCTCTGCAGGCTCGGTGAGCTTAATGTCTGTCACCTGCTGTTGGGTGATTGCGATGACGTGGTTTTTGTTGCTGCAAGACATTTGAACCCAGGGACTCTCAGGGCTAGTGACATGACTGTTTGCCAGCGTAGCATACATGTGTGAATCTTCTTTGTACTTGATGTCTTGAGGAGTTTCGCACAGCTGCAGCTCAGGGCTGCTGTGGTTATCTGGGGTAGAAACTCTTCCTTCCAGGCTCTTAGGTGTCCTGACCCCACGTTCTGTTAAGTTGCAGTAACCATGATCTGATGTGAGTTCAGATGGCTTTGCATCAGCATTAGTGAGGCTATGAGAGCTAGCATTACCTAATAATATGTTAGCTTCATTGCTGCCTTTATCACAGACAGGATTTTGTGCTTCTCTTTGTAGATCACGGTTAGCAAGCATGCCTTCCTGGTTCTTCACAGAGCGAAGCTTGACGCTCTGCAAAGCCTGTGCAGTGACCAGGGGGCAGCGGCTCAGAGACTGGGAAAGTCCTTGGTGGGGGAGGGATGTGGGGAGAAGAGGCAAAGGAGGAGGTGGAGGTGTAGGTGGAGGAGGAGGAGGAAGATCAGTAATTGGCAATTCTGGGAGCTCTGAAGAGGAAGGGAAAGGAGAAGATGGAGGAGGAGGGGGGGTAAATGGGGGAGGAAGGAAGTTAGTTGATGATGACATAGTAGATGTCACACCATGATGGGAGGTCTGCCTGACGGCATAGGAATAGGGAGGAGGAGGAGGTCGGGAGAAAGGGGGATGAGGAGGAGGAGAGGGGAGGGATGAAGGTGGGAAAGGAGGAGGTCGGGAGAAAGGGGGAGGAGGAGAGGGGAGGGATGAAGGTGGGAGAGGAGGAGGCCGGGAGAAAGGGGGAGGAGGAGAGGGGAGGGATGAAGGTGGGAGAGGAGGAGGCCGGGAGAAAGGGGGATGAGGAGGAGGAGGAGGAGGAGAGGGGAGGGATGAAGGTGGTAGAGGAGGAGGAAGGGGAGGAGGCAGATATATAGGGGGAGGTGGAGGAGGGACAGAGAGTTTGGTCAAAGAAGGAGGAGCTGGAGATTCATGAACAGGGGAGTAGAAGACAGGAGGCAAAGGAGAGGAGCATTCGGGTGGAGGGGGAGGAGGAGGAGGTAGAGCTGGGAGGAGAGGATGCTTGGCAGAGCACTCTGAGGAGGTGCAGGAAGAGAGGGAGGAGGTCGATGAAAAGGAGGCGGAGAGGGAGAAGAGTGATGACTTCCTCTCTGGCACTGGTGGCTTTGGCCTCCCTTCACCCCGAGACCCCGTCCTGGAAAGGGAGGAGACGGCAGGGGACAGGGGCAACGAGGGTGAGCATAAAGAGAAGGGGGAGGTTGGGGGGAGAAAGAAGGCTCCTGGGCTTGCTGCAAGAGGGGAGGAGGGGCTGAGGGGGGAGGAGATAGGAGTGCCAGGGTTGGAGGTGTTGGACTGGCTGGAGTAACCACTGGAGGGTGAAGCAATGCGCTGCAGCACAGGTACAGAAGCAGCAGCTGTCAGCACCTCCTCCTCTGACCCTGGAGACCGGGGGGTGAAGATGTGGGCAGGGCTTGGTGGGAGGTGCTCAGATGGAGGTGACTCAACGGTGGTTGCTGCTTGGCAGTCAGAGCTTAAGGGTTCAAAGGTTGTGACTGTGCCGCGGTTGAACCCACTGTCGTGTGTTTTGGT
The DNA here is from genome assembly GCA_036937835.1 of Pampus argenteus. Lineage (NCBI taxonomy): Eukaryota > Metazoa > Chordata > Actinopteri > Scombriformes > Stromateidae > Pampus > Pampus argenteus. The sequence goes on along the minus strand of CM072883.1, from coordinate 388,020 downwards.
GTCGCTCCGGGGCACCCAGGGATCGTGGAAGGTCTGGGGCGAAGAGGTGAGTGTCTGCGGGGTGCTTCGCTCCAGGCGGGGGCTGGAGGAAGACTGACAGGGCTTACTACGTCCTGGCCGGCGTCTGAGAGAGTCAGACCGCAATGGTGGAGGAGGTGGACGCTTGGACTTACGGAGGGAGATGCTACGGGAAATGCTGTGAGAGTAGGAGGAGGTGCTAGACTTCCTTTTCTCTTGGTTTAGTGAGGAAGAGGAGGTCATTTCCTCTGAACACAAGGAGTCACAGTCAACGTGAGAGGGGGAAGAGCAACCAGAAGACATCAGTGGATCGCAGCTCCAACCTTCCCCAGAAACAGAACTCATATCCCGGATGATGCCGCTCCAGTCGGCCCCAGGCTGGCTGCTGTGGACACTCGAGCTGGGGGAGACGGGCCGGGAACTCCACCGCTCCCCGTCGTAGGAGCACCGGGTGTCTTTCTGGCTGGTGGTCTTTTCATCCAGAGCCTGGTAGCTAAACTGAGAATTTGAGTCTGCGATAGAGGAGGAGGAGGAGGAGAGGTAGCTGCTGTGATGGTGGGCAGCCTCATTCAGGGACTTATCACTGGAGTAAGACCACTCTGACTGCAGGGCCTGGCTAGGGGTGCTGGAAAGAGAGGAGGTGACAGGGGAGGAAGGAAAAGAAGAGGAGGAGGAGAATGGAGAGTAGGGAATGACTCTGGCGGTGGAGTCAAAGGGCAGCAGGGGCTGGAGGTCACTGGGGAACCCCTGCAGAACCTGTGACTGGAGAGGAAACAAGAGTTAGTTTCAGTTTTAGACTCTTAGTGACATGTGGTCACTTTACCTAAACTGACCTGGCAGCAGGATGAGGAGGTGCTGTTACAGCTCGCCTCTGAGTTCAGGGAGGAGTTGGTGGCCAGGCGAGGGAGCCTGTTGACTGCTGAGCAGGGGGAGCAGCAGGAGGTGGAGTCAACACGAGGAGAGGAGGTAAGAGAAGCCATGAGGCTGGACATCCCCTCCCCTTTCGGGGCTCTGATCCTCCTTGCTAATGTCTGCCCCCTTCTGACTCCTCTCTCCTCCTCCTCCTCCTCTGTGCTCTTCTGTTGGCGGGAGGAGGTACAGGAGGTGGAAGCAGGATGACCACTGACTGTGGAGAACTGATCAGGAAGAACCAAAGACACCAAAGGCGAGTCTGGAGACATAACAGAGAAAATGAGACCTGAAACATAATGTAATGAATGGATGAATAAATGAATGAGTGGGTGGAGCTCATACCCAGTTTACGGGTGACATCATCAGGTATCCCAGAAACTGTCCTGCGGCGGCTCAGGCTACGGGGGCGTCGGGATAAGGAGTCGGTGTTGGAAACCGCTTTTCGAAAACTAGCCTGACGATCAAAACTCTCACCTGACATTCACACACATGAAAACACAAGAAAACAGTTGAGACATGAAGATCAGAAACACATCTGAGTTTATGAATTTGTAGGACAAAAGACGTGTCAGCTTCACAGTCTGTCCCAAGTCAAATCTTAAGATTGAGTTGAGTCCCATTTCTGACTGAGTCTCCTACCTGTTACATTGATAGGGACGATATCAGCTGCGACCGCCTCCGCCTGCCACCTCATCCTCTGCTCTGGTGTCGGGAGCCGGGAGCTCAGCTCCGTCTCCACATGGACTGTTGGCTCGTAGGCGGGGGCAAAGACGTCCCAGCAGGACGTGACATGTACGGGGTTGAGAACCAGTGGAGTCATCGGCCGTGTGGTGTTAAACAAGAAGCTTTCATCTTTTTCTGAGGAAGCTGAGGACTGAACAAACAAATACGATGAAACTCAAAGAACATGGTAACATTAAGGTTAACCCCGAAATATGGCAGGATGCTACTCTAGTTCATTCTAGTCTGGTCTACTTCAGTCTATTCTGGTCTACTTCAGTCTATTCTGGTCTACTTCGGTCTAGTCTGGTCTACTTCATTCTAGTCTGGTCTACTTCGGTCTAGTCTGGTCTACTTCGGTCTAGTCTGGTCTACTTCGGTCTAGTCTGGTCTACTTCGGTCTAGTCTGGTCTACTTCATTCTATTCTGGTCTACTTCGGTCTATTCTGGTCTACTTCGGTCTATTCTGGTCTACTTCAGTCTAGTCTGGTCCATGTTTACCTTTCTCCTCCAAACTGAACACTTGAAACAAAGTGAAAAGCAAGACTGAGAGAGAAAGTCCAAGAATCTGGACGTCTGAGAAGAGAAGACAAGGTGAAAACACGATGAAAGAAGAGTAAACCACTGAATATGACAACTGTCAGTACTTTAGTCGTCTGACCAGCAGGTGGCAGTAAAATAAATATAATAAGAAAGTTGTTTTTATTTTTCTGCAATGTGTTGGATTTTAAAAGCTTCTTATATTATCCATTGAGTCCAATCTGCATCTGAAAGCACATGAAAGTACTCGAGTAAAGTCCAAGTTCTGCATAAGTTCTGCATTTACTGAAGTACAATACTTGATAAATGTACTTTGTTACTTTTCACCTTTGATAATTCATGTCAATGATGTAATGATGTATTGTTGTTCATTTGTCAGTTTTGTTCTGTTGCAGTCTGTTCAGCCTCATTAATATTCATGAGCAGCATTGTATCCATATTAATATTGTGTGTGTGTGTGTGTGTCACTAACTATCTTCTTGCTTTTGTCCTTCCACCTTCGGTGTGTGCTGCCCGCTGATTGGTCGAGGCCAGAGGACGGATAGGAGGCGGAGTTTGGAGTGCAGCACTGAGGGGCGAGGGATCTGTTGTAGTCATGCTGAGTCAGCCCATTACACACTACACACACACACACGTAGGAGAGACGTTCAGCCAATAACCAATAATCTATCTAATCTAACTGAACAAAGCTTGTTAACTTATTGATTATTATTTAATATCTTAATTGTGTTTAATTACAGTAAATCAATAGATCAATAGATGACTGATGCTTAATAAATCAGTGGAGTATAAATGCAGAAGTCATAGCGACATGAAAGGAACACTTGATCTTCATCCTTTGTCTGATTTAGGTGGGAGGTGACATGCAGCTGCTGTGATGCAGTCTGCAGCAGTGTGTGTGTGTGTGTGTGTGTGTGTGTATTGATTACGTGTTTCATGCTACATGTTGATTCAGAACACTTGGTTGTTGTTTTATTTGTTTTACTATCATGTGTTTTATGACAGAATCAAACCAAACAGTTAATATATAATGAACTTTTATACTCAGCTCATTGTAATCATAATACTAACTGTTCTTTAACTAAAGTACTATATGTATTTTGGGTGTGTATTGGGTCAGTGGGTCAGTGGGTAAAGTCAATGTCTGTTGACATCTGTTGGATAATCCTAATCCACACACACACACAGATTTAAATTGAGTGTTTGTGTGTGTGTCTAAATTTGAAAAAGTTTGCTTTGTTTCTGACATCAAGCCACAGACACCCGAAGTTCTTAGAGCTCAAGGTCAAGAGATATTCAGTTTCTATCACTTTATTATTTTTATAATGTATGTAGATGACTTTAGTTCTGTAATGTTTCTGAACAAAAGTCCATTGTTTGCTATAACGTGTATTATTATTATTGTAAAACTAACTATAATAATCATAATCAATAATCTATAGCTTCATTTAAATTTATCACTAAACTGTGACTGAATTTTACAGTAAACATATTTTTCTACAACAGGATAAATAAGAAGAATGATGGAGATGTTGTTTGACCTCTGACCTTGCAGATCATCAGCGCTGCTGGAGCGACTCTTCCCCGGGATGAAGAGCAGACCCTGCCGGGGCTTCTGGGTAGTGTAGTGAACGGACCACTTACTGTCCCCGTCCCCTGCTGCAGAGAAGGAGACAGACAGAGACAATGTGGTTTCAGAAAATCCATTCACACACACACACATACGCGCACACGGAGCAGCTGATTGGTGGACAGATGTTTTCAGTTTTCAGGAGGTTCAGTTCAACTCAGAAACACACAGTGTAAACTCAGAGACTCAGATGGTCCTTGAGGGGGTTCCAGGAGTCCTTGAATAGTACCAGAAGTCTCCCAAAAGGCACAAATGGTCCTTGAGAATTACCCAGGAGTCAGTGAGAAGTAACAGACAAACAGATGTCCGAATGTAGGGTCAAATGGTCCTGGAGAAAGTCTCCAGAGATCCTTGAGAAAACTGTAGGAGTCCTTGAAAAGGTTCCCTTAGCTGGTTCTATGCACCCTTGAGATGTACCAGAGACACAAATGATCCTTGATAAGACTCCCAGGGTCCTTGAGGCGGTTCCACAGATCCACAAACAGCCTAAAATTGTCTTGGACAAGTTTCTGGAGTCCTTGAACTGGGATTCTATGCATCCTTGAGAAATACCAGAGACACCAATAATATTTGAAGGGAAGGGGTCCCAGGCGTCCTTGAAAACTCAAGTTACTTGAGGATATAAATATTTAAGGATGAGTCGGGGTCCTTGAGAAGGTCCCAGAAGTCCTTGGGGAGATTTAAATGGTCCTTAAGGAGATGCAGAAGGTCCCTGAGGTCCTTGAGTCAGTCAGCTCTACTGTTTTGCTATGGTTACCTGCAGTTTAACACACCTTGAGCACAGCCAATCACAGAGCAGTATTTTATGAGGTCGTCTATAGAGAACGAGTTACTCTCTAAACATGAGTGATGCTCTCTTGCCCCAAATAACAAGTACACTCACCTCTGGTCTTATTGAGGTATCTGAGGACGGATTTGATCGCTGCTCCGATCAGAACCATGACGACGCCATGCGCACACACACACACACACACACACACACACACACACAGTGGTGAGGCTGCAGCAGACAGAGCAGCAGCAGTAATGCAGTTCAACTTACTGCGACGCTGCTCTCCTCCCACTCCTCACTCGCCCCACTCTCTCTCTCCTTTTTTTTTCTTTCACACACACACGCACACACACACACACACACACAATGTTGGCGGGAAGCCAGCACACGTGTGTGTCCTTCATGTGTGTCACCCAGTGATGAAGGTTACCCACAAATACTGCAACACACACACACATGAAACATGGTACTTTATATTAGAGGAAAGACCTGGAAGTGTGTGTGTGTGTGTGTGTGTGTGTGTTCATCTTTTATTCTCTGTGTTTTTCTGTCTATGTGAGGACTGAACTGAGTGATATGTCATCATCTGGATGTATAATAATACTGAACTCAGCTGGTCCATATCTGACTCTATACTATCATTACTGAAGAATATACGGGATATATAATGGCTGAGGATCACCTTCATCACCAGTCACAAACTGGGACAGTTCCAGTCTGTAAGTGTGCCAGCTATGTGGGCCAGTGGAGCAGCTAATTACTTTTGTCTTCATGCCTGGCAGCCTGTCTGTTTGCCTGTCTGTCTCCTCGACTGTTTAATTAGTTTAATTAATTAGACGGTAAGTAGGCCACACCGCTGTTATGTCACAGCGAGTATGTATAGCGGGGAGGTGGTATCCATGTCATCCTCAAGCTCGTCCTCTACCAGAACCTGGGAGTTTTAGGGTTCTGTGCAGAACCCTAAAACGTTCCTAGGACGGCACTCTTCTGGACTGAGGCTTCAGATGTTGTTCCTGGGATTTGCTGGAGCCACTTTGGGGTTACTGCCCAAGTGCCTCCACTACCACAGGAACCACGCTACCCTTGACCTTCCACATCCATTCCTGCTGCTCTGTCAACCCTTGATATTTCTCATGTTCCTTCTTCCTGATGTAGGTGAAGCTAACAGGTAGCAGCTGCTGTATGTAAAGCCTGTTATTGCAGGAATTAGCCTTTAGCCTAGCGTATGGGGCTGCAGCTAATCCCTGCACACTCACACAGAGGAGATTATACACACAGGGGACTTAATTAAAGGAGAACATGGAGAGCTGGTGTGTTTTCTGAGGAGAAACATCTGACTGGAGCTGTGATAAATTATTGAGCAGTTTACATAATCACAGATCCACAGGCATAAATGCTCTGCCTTACTGCTCAGATTGTACAAACTGAAGACAAAACACGTGAAATCAAAGCCGACAGACATTTTGACTGGTCAGGTGTCGCTGGCTCACGTAGCAGCTGTTAATAACACCTGCTGGGAGGAGTCAGACTGTCTGCTGGGAAAAAGCTCCACTGGAATCACACTTAGACAAGCTGGGACCATTCAGGACCAAACTGGGCCAAACAAGAATAGCTCTGAGGACCAGAACCAAACTAAAAGTGCCAAACCAGGACAGACGACAACAAACCGAAACTGTTCTGGTCCATGACAAACATTTCTCTGGGTCTGTTGTCTTTGTTCAGTGTCACAACAAAAACACAAACATTTGTAACAAACTATCCAGAATCCCTAGCAGTACCTCTGTGTATAAGGGGCGTGGTCTGCGTGGCTTCCTGTCCCAAGGTCCTCCCTCGGTGCCGTCTGAAGAAGGAGAAGTTGGCCTTGTGCATCTTGCTGGGCCGGTAGCGGTACTGTGGTGGCACCTCCAGCTCCCTAAGGGGTGGTGGGGCGTTGAGAGGGGAGAGGGCAGGCAGAGTGTAGCCAGGACGTGGCTCTGGAGTCGGGGGGCACGAGCTTGTTTGCCGCCGCTGGGCAAGGGTGGGGCGGGTGGAGCGAGGCTGCTGCAGGGGTGGGGACTGAGGGTGAGGTGTCCCATGAGCCTCTGGCGCTAGGAAAAGTTTCCCATGAGCCTCAGGGGTGAGAGAGGGGTAGACGTAGGGTCGTGGTGGAATGTGATGATGATGATGATACTGAGGGTGATGTAGGAGGGGCTTTTTGTCACCTGGTGGCACTCCTGGCCTGCCAGCAGCATTCATCCGGCATATGGCGTTGTGATGCTGGTGGATTTTGGCGCTTAGCAGGCGGCGCCGCAGGCTGCCCTCTGTCTTCGGCTGCAGGGCGGCCATCTTCCGTGGAAGAAGCTCATCTCGCTCTTCATCTGTGTCTGTGTTCCAGCAGCGGGATGCCACACTCGGCCCCGTCCCCTCGCCACCCAGACACTCCACATAGGAAATCATCCCACTGACGCTTGATTGGCTATTTGATGCCCACAGGACAGATCACAGATGACACACACACCAAAAACTGATCAGTATACCCATCTTCCTTCCGTTCTTCCTGAAAACGTCATCAAATATCCTCAAATGTCTAAATTCAGTCTTGATTCAAATGTCGAGCATCTCTGAGGATCCAAACATCTCCTCAACGTGTGAGAACGAAGTCAGTCCTGAAACACAAATGTGATTTTACTGCTCTGGTCACCTCCTCTCTGTGCCTCTAATCTACTAACAGGGATTATCCAGGTCTGCAGATGGCCTGCGTGGGACAGGTATTTACCTCAACACACACACACACACACACACACACACAGATTGATACTGTATTACTGTGTTAAACTGGGTAACTCTATATCTGTGTCTCACAACAGGAGGTCAATACTGAACAAAGAGCTCCTCTTTTCTACCAACTCTGTCACTCTGAGACTTTTTAACCTTGAACCAGAAACAGACCTGACATGACCTCTGACCCCAGATCCACACAGTGAGTTCACATAGTTTTGTGCCTGCTGTTATTACACACAACCTTCCACTGGAATCACTCAATTAAAAAGCATTGATTAAAAACGTCTTGTCTCTCAGTCACATTTATCTAATGATCAGCTGACCGGCTGCGTGTGCAGCGAGTCATGCTGAGGTCACCTGACTAACAGAAAAAAACACAAACAAGAGGAGTCGACTTCTTCTGGTGAAATAATGTTTCTGTATTTCTGCAGCTGTCGACCTCATCAGTGACGTGTGTGTGTGTGTGTGTGTGTGTGTGTGTGTGTTACAGGAGCAGAACAGATGTGCAGGATGTTTCAGCCTGTCTCAACAGGCCAGCAATCATTACTGAGGACCTCCATGTCTACAACATGAAGCATCACTATGAACCACAACTCTACAACCATGTCCAAAAGGCAGAAATACGAACACACACTCACAAAGTATTACAGGAAACACAGTAAAAGTACTATGAGTAGAAGTACAAGTATTACTCAATGTAACCATAGCAACAGCTGGACTGCAGCAGTGTATCTCATCAACACTTTCTGTCTGTTAACCCCGTCAGTCCTGGGGCTTTATTATGCACAAATTTAAAATATGAATAAAAGCAGCAGATGGAAGCAGTAAGCTAACGTTTGACTGCTGCTCTGTTAATGACATCATCACGCCACGTCATCAAACTTGGTTCATTTGGGTGCAAACATGTTTTATTTAGATCTGGACACAATTTTTGGTTATTAAATATAAAAATAAATTAAAATCTTGCTGTGTATTTAAAGAGCCAGTATTGATTTAATGCTAATCAATAATGTTCACTGAACACTTTTATTTTGCAATTCTATTAAATTTGAGGTAAACTTGTCTGGTGTTTTTTCTGAGACTGACAGGGTTAATAATATCTCTCTCTCTCTCTGTCTCTGTTCAAAGTAAAGCTCTCTCCACCTCCTTCTTGCTGCCAATCTCACCAAATTCATCTTGTAGGACACACACATACTGCAGTGTGTGTGTGTGTGTGTGTGTGTGTGTGTGTTAACAGAGTCCTGACAGCCAGCGGACTAAATGACCTACTTCAACACACACACAGCTGCTGTAGTCTTCAGAGTTTTGGCAAGAAACAGGCAACATACACATGCAGTAGAAACACACACACTCTTTGTTCTGCAATATTTTAACTTGTTCATGTGCTTTCTCTCTCTGTCTCTCTCTCTCTCTCTCTCTCTCTCTCACCTTTTAGGCAGAGCATGTTGTCCTCGCTCGCCCGCCCGCCGGCGCTCAGCATGTGTGTTTGACAGAGTGAATCTCAGCTAACAAAGACTGAAGGAAAACACAAATTCAAACACACTCAGATTCTTCTCTCTCTCCCCTCCCTCTTTCTACCAAAATAAAAGCCCCTTCCCTCCTCACTCTCTCTGCTCAAACCACTCCTCGCTTTCCCACTACTCCCTCCCTCTCCAACTCTCTCTAGACCAGCTGATCTATGACCTGATGATGACTTCTTTGTTTTTGGTCCAATTCTGGTGCGAAATGTCAATATCAATATTTTCTTTGTGCCAAAATCCTGTTTTGAAGGACTTATATTCTGCACATATCCAGATCTATATTTATATTCTGGGGCTCTTTCCAGTTAAAACCTCCTTACTGATCTTAGAGTTAGGGTTAGTCCTGCTGGCTACAGTATTCATTAACATCCTGGTGATTCATCTTGAGTATTCGCACTTTTCAGGAAAGGTTGTGAAGTTATTAAAAGTTTTGAGGATATCGTGTAGTTTAATAAAACATCAGGCGAGTCCTGTTTGATGGTTCTTTAAAGTGATAAATGTTGAGGGTGTTTTTAAGTGCACCTCACAGAGAGACCGTCGCTTGGCACCAAAGCAAGCAGGCATCTCCCCAAGCAGCCAATTAGACGGCTGCCTGGTGGTTACAGGTCAGAGAGAGTAAAGGTTGATCTGAGTGAAAGATGATGTCATACCAGGCTGCTGGGAGATATAGCCTCCTCCTCGGCAGGTATCTGCATCTGCAGACATAAATAGCCTCATTAATCACCTTAGTGTGACCTGGAGACACACACACACACACACACACACACACATCATGTTGTTATAGAGTATCATAAGACTGTATTTGGATTATTGTGCTGTTCAGTAATAATTGATATCTCTGAGGTCGATTTCCTTGTATTTGTCTTTTAAACTTTAGTATAGGTCAAAATAAAATAAACTTTATGTACAGTGTTGGAGCATATTAATTAAAATACATCAATTTCTCAGTTTATGGTATTTTATTTTAAATAATATTGATGTTGTTAATGGTTTTTTTTTCTTTGTTTTTTTCTTTTTTGCGTTTTTATGTGAAGGCCGAGTTAAAATGAGATCTCGCGATATTTATAGATACGGGGAGATTTGAGTAAAATAACTGTTACGTCAGACAGATAGAGCGAGCCGATTGGCTGAGCTCGAAGTAAATAAGGAAGTGGACTGCGGCGTTTTAGCGATCGAAAGCCGCTCGATCTTTGGTCCAAACATGAAGGTTTAAAACGGGTAAGATACGTTTTCTGAATGATTATTCTGTCAGTTCAGGTTGAGCAGTTTTATGTCAGATAAATACAACCGGCGGGTGTTTGGAGAAGACGGCTAAACTGTAGTTTTTAGGCGGAGTTAGCCTGTTAGCTGCGGTCCGTTATTCCAGCAGTTTACGGTCCTGTATGTGGTGTCCCGGGACAGTCCCGCAAAAATATGTGAGTTTACTCACAGGACAAGTATCAGATCAGTCTTATTGTTTCCATGACACTGAGAATACTGACTATAACAGTAGTTTAGTTAAAGATGAAATCAAATGATTGAGACATTTCAGCTGAAGGATGTGTGTTAATGTAAATGAAATGTGTGAGTCTTCAGTTCATAAAAGCCAAATGATGCACAGAGATGTTTAAAAAACAGTTTTTAGTAGGTTGATGTGAGAATTACCAAAACAATTAATGGACTTTGTACAAATTAATTATCAGTAGTTCATAAAATGTCAGAAAGAAGTGAAAAATGTCCGAAAATGTCTCGTTTTTCTGTCCAAATCAAATTAATTGACAATGAAAATAATCATTAGATGCAGCCCTAATCAGTTATCTTTCAATAATCATTTACTCTATCAAATCAGAAAATAGCAGAAATTACCTCCTTACCAGACATCATAAGGAAAAGCTTATAACAGCATATTCTACCAATAATTAAAGCTGATCATTGTCATAGCTTTGAATTAGGATAATAATCAATAAATGTCAGTGGACTCCAGCTTCTATTTACTTCATTCATGTCTTTTCTCAGATGGTGGCCATGTCTGTTACCATACAGAGTCGAGGTGAAGCGGGCGATGGCGTGGCGGCACACCTCCAGTGTCCCCTCTGTGGCCATTTCTCTAAGAGCCACGCCCACCAGCTGTCCCACATGGCCTCCACTCACCCCACCTGCTTGGACAGCGTGGTGGTGGGTCGCCTCGGAAACATCTTGATGTACCAAAGCACCGCCCGGCTGTTTCACTGCTCCTACTGCTTCTACACCAGCCGAGACTTCAACAAGCTGTACAAACACATCATCTCCAAACACTGTGTGGACAACAAGGAGGGGGGTGAGGAGGAGGAGGAAAAGGAGGGGGGCAGAGATGAGGGGAGTGAGAAGGGGGAGGAGAAGACAGGGGAGGATGCTGAGGAGGGAGAGAAGGACTCTCTGAAAAGAAAGAGGAGCAGTGAGGCTGAGGAGGAGGAAGCTGAGGGGACAGGAGATGAAGGCGTGCTGTTGTTTAACGGCTCCAGTTACCGTTGTCTGATCTGCGGCTGGAAGAACAAGCTCAAAGTTTTGGGCATCAACCACGTGGTGCGGAAACACGACATCCCCAAAGTGTACGCTTCCCAGGCCGTCAGACGAGCCCCCGCCACCGCCGCAAGTTGCAGCATGGAGGAGGAGGAGGTGGCCGGGCTCAGTGGGGAGCTCCTGAAGGAGGAGATGAAGGCCACAGCCAAGGTCGTGACCTTCGTCAACAACCGCTTCGTCTGCGTCATTTGCGGCTGGAAGACCAAACTCAAAGGTGCAAAAGTTTGCATTTCCATCACTGTGTGCTTTGTGCTCAGTGTCTCCCAAAGCCTGAGACGATGTTCTCAAATGTCTCGTTTTGTCCACAACACAGATATTTAGTTTACTGTCGTAGAGGACTAAAGACAGCAGAAAATATTCACATTTAAGTAGCTGGAATCAGATAAAATCACAACAAACAATTAATCGATTATCAATAGTTGCTCAGCTTTGTTGCTGAGTTATAATATAAGTTTTTTTTCAGGAAAACATATAATGTTATCTTGTCATATTACAAACCTTCATGTTGTCTTAAAAAACAAACAAATATTTTGCAGTAATCCTCCTCGTCACCTGGTGTGTGTGTGTGTGTGTGTTGCTGCAGGTTTTGCCATCAGTCATGTGGTGCGCTGTCACGATGTGGAGCGTCCATACGGCTGCAAAGCCTGCAAGCGCTCCTTCTTCCTGCCCAGCCGGCTGCAGCAGCACATCAGAGCGGCTCACCGGCCCGGACGCTTCGCCTGCCCCTTCTGCTGCTTCAGGTCCCACTTCCTGGGAGGCTTCAGGAGGCACTGCAGCCGCTGCAATGCCCGTGAAGAGGAGGGAGGAGTGGGAGGACTAGGGAGAGGAGGGGGAGGAGGGGTAAGATGGGAGAAGGAGGAGGAGGAGGAGAGGAAGGAGACAAGAGGGGGGAGGAAAAGGAGAGGAACAGTGAGGATGATAGAGGAGGAGGAGGAGGAAGAGCAAGATGAAGAGGAGGATGAATGAAGGAGAGAGAAGAGGAGGAGGAGAAAGGACTCCATTCTGTTATGACTTCTGTTGGTGCTAATAAACACACAAAACCAGTTTACACGTCGTTACATTCATATTCTGTTCCCTGAAATAATCAATAATGGTCTTTTTATTACGAGGGCTCACTGTTGATAAGATGTTGGTCAGAATGATTGACAGCAACAAACTTCAGAAGATCTACGGTGGCCCCGAAGTGCCAAACACAACAGAATACACATTCTGATTCCGGTTGCCTAGCAAAATGTGTGCGACGGTCCTTTAAAGATGACGTGGAAAACTGTCATGGCGGCGCCCGGCACCGAAGCAGAAGCAGTTCGGCGTTTCTCCCGCAGCCTGCGGAGAGAAAGAAAGTTAACAAGTACTGAGGCGGGTTAGGGTCCGGGTCCGGGTCCGGAGCAGACTGGGTCGTTACCGGGGAGCTGTGGAAAGGCTTGTTGTCCTGTGTCGGAGGAGTTCCGGGATGCTGGTTGGTGAGCTAAATAAACCTGGAATATTAAAACGGGTTTTTACCTCTTTACCTCTTATCGGAGGATTTAAGGTGAACATGTAGTGCTGGAGATAAACTGAAGAGAAGAAACCAGTGTTTTAGTTGGAACTAAACTGAACTAAACTAAACTAAACTGAACTGAAGTGAAGTTGTGGACATTGTTTGTTTTTGTTGTAAAATCATTATTTTTGAAACAAAAAAGAAAAGTGGTATTTTGGTTTGTTCATCTTTCTGTTGAAGGTTGTATGAATTGTGTTGTGAATTTATGCATCCTTTGTGTGGTTTTGATGAGGTAACTAAAAATTTAAATTTGAGACCTGTCTGGCACCCCAAAAACTTAAATAAAATAAAATTAATTAAACTAAATAAAACTGTTTATTTAAAAAACCGTCACATAAACATCTCTCATCAGTTTCTGATTTGTCTGTTATTTTAAATACCTCAAAAATATGATATATACTAAGTTTCATTAATGTAAAACTTACCTTTGTTAAAATACACATTTCAATGACCTGACAAATATTAATTTAATTAATATTCTGTCAAATGGATGACAGAATATTAAATCTGTACTTTATGTTTTGAATTTAACTTTATCTCCAGGCCTGTCACAATAATTACGATATATTACCGTGACAATAATCATTCATCACAATTATTTCATTGATCGTGACAGGCTTCTTTATATCATCACAACATGTGTGTGAGTTTGGCTCCTTTCTGTGGTGATGTGTGTGTTCAGGTTAACCAGACAGCAGCTGTGAATATTTCTTATTTATTTAGCCAAAACATACAAAACAAACCCACCAATCACATCAGAGCACCAAGACATGACGCATCCTCGCTTTCATACGGAGAGAAATAAGGGAAATCTGCTTTATGTGATTAACTGAAAGCTTCAGAAAACACCCAACACAAAACAAATGACAAACTTCAGATCAAACATTCAGAAAAACGTAAAGTTCTGCAGGAATGAAAAATATTCATAATTCTGAATGAATAGGAGAAAATGTTTGAGCTCTTTTTCACTGCAGGAATAACTTATCTATCATCTCTTTTCTAGTGTTCTGCACTCATCCGTTGTATGATTAAAATACTCTGTAACTATATAACACTGCATGTAGAGCTGCAATGATTGACAGGACAATAATCTGATGAATTAGTTTGATGAAGCAAAATAAAATCAATGATTTGAAGATTTTTTACTTTTGATCTGACAAAACAAAACGTGGGATATTATAACTGGTGTTTGAGGTTTTTTCTGACACATTCTAAACAAAAGGATCAAAAGAGAAAATAATCTAATAATTTAATTATCAGATGCAGATTTTACTACAAGCGCCAGTATATATATATAGTTGTATTCAGACACAGAGAGTTTGACAGTCGTAATTATGACTTGGAAGAAGGAAACTTGTAACTGAAAAAGCAGAAATACTGTCTGTAATATTAAGGAGATGACATGATTAGAATAATATTGATTTATATAAAGTTTTCTCTCATGTAGACTTGAAACATAATAAGTTAATTAGTGTTACTGATTCCCAGGAACATTTCGTTTAGAGAGGTGAAAGTATAAAACATATTTAATACTTATTTATATTATACAAAAAAGCAAAAATGAGAGCATCTAAAATGGATTTTGTCTTTGTTCCTTTAAACATACGATAGCGGCTCAGATTTATTAGTATTTTTTTTTAGTTTGTGCGGCTGTATGGATATAAACTGAATATCTTCAGATAAATAAACACATCACATCTCTCTGTTCTCTATTTTTACAACAAAGTAATGAAAGTAAAAGAAAAATCACCAACAGCAGCCGACTTCACTGTAAAAACTGTCAGTTTTCTCTTTGAAGTTCAGCTTCCTGCAGTGAAGAAGAGCTGCGCGATCAGTTAAAGCACCTAAAACGTTCTGATGAAGGAACCGTCGCTAAACGCAGCAACTGAATAACATCCACGTCCTCACGAGGCCGTTGTCCCACCTCGCTCTACGTCTAAACTGGAATTTGCTTTTTGTCCGCGTTGCATTTCAGAAATAAATCGACAGACATGACGTCGCCAGGAAAGTTTAAACAAGAAACAGAGATTTTCTAGAAAACTGCACCTCATTCACATTTGATTGACAGCTGGAAGGCGGCACGATTCTTTCCTGTCTATGTCTTCTGGTTACCTGTCCCAGAATCCCCTGCTGCCTGTCAATCATCCAGGTTAATGTTGTCAATCAGACCTGAATAACTGACAGTCCATCTGGTTTCCTTGACAACGCTTAAGTGACAAGAGGAGGGGGAGGGGCCAGAGGTCAGATGTGTCGGGGGCACCACGCCCCCTCCAAGGCAGCCATGTTGATTCCTCTCAGATCACCGAAGTCGTCACCATCTCCGTCGCAGTACTCGCCGTCATCGTCGTGGTCATCGAAGCGAGACGTGTAACTGGTCGACGGCTTCTACCATAAACAAAAACAAAAGAAGATGCAGAACCTGAAGAGATACCATCAGCAAGGTGACACTTCAGCCAGAAGAGATGAAGATGTGACGAAGAAGAGGGAGGGGAAGACACTCGACAAGGATCATTAATCAGTCATGTACACAAACACGTGTGTGTTATTAAATGTACCGTATTGTTTACCGTTCGAACCACCGGCTCTCTGAAGGGGGGGCACACCATGTGGAAGCGAGGGATGGCCACATGGAAAACTTCCTCTTTATTGGCTAAAGAAGAAACAAACATCACCGATAAAGGAAGTAGACATAAAGAGTGAATAGACATTAGAGGTGTAGATTTATCCTTTACCCAGTCTGTGGAAGGTGTAGTGACCCTCCATGTACTCTGACGGGGTGGAGAAGGTGGTGCAGCTGGCGTACTCGTGGACTTTTCCAGGTGTCATGACTGGAAATTCTCCTGCACGCATTCAGTCATAATGTCAGCAGCTCATCTTAGCCAATCAGAGTGGAGCTGTACAGGTGGTCCTGTGATGCAAGCAGCTTACCAACCACGCCGGGCCCTTGGACCTCCTCCACATTGCCGTCAGAGGTGGTGATTCTCCAGTAGCGGCTATCAAGCTGACAGGCAGCTTCAGGTGGAGCGCTGCTCGACATCTCTATCCTGAAAATACATTAAAACAAGGAGACAGACTCAACATATAGAAACATACAGATACAGACAGAAAGGCAGGCAGGCAGGTACCTGATGCGGTAGGTGAAGAAGAAGTGTGGTGGATGGACGGAGGAGAGTTCTGGTAAAAAGGAGGTAGAAACAGAGACGGTGATGTCGTCAGTGGTCGTCACACAACTCTTATCGTGCACGTACCTGCAGAGAGAAGTAACTATTAAATACTCACAAAACTAAATCAATCATTACAAGTTTAGATGTTTTATTATATCGAGCTTGACAAGAAGTATGGAGCCGACACTAACGAGCAGCTCAGATGACATGATCAAAACGTTATAATAATGTTTGTCCAAGTGACCTGAAGATCTGGTCTCTGATGATCGGAAACTCTCCTGCAACGACGTTATGGACGTAGGTCGTGAACCACTCTAGGAAACAGGAACCTGAACACACACACACAGATTTATTAGTTTAAGTAATCGTATATCTTTGTGTTTTGGACTGTTGGTGGAATAAATAAAAGATGTCAGCTTGGACTCTGGAAACCGTGACAACATCATTGACAACAAGCTGACTTCACTGTAAAATGAGACCTCATTTTGTCTTTTTATTGACACTCATTGGAAATGGTCCTCTTTGTACAACAGTCCAAAACCTGAAAATATTCACTTTACCGTCACGTGTGACAAAGAAAAGGAGAAAATTATCACATTTTTGAAGCTGAAACAAGCATTTTTAAATATGATTTTTATTTGGTTATTAACTCGATCAGCTTCTCAATCACTGAAACTGACCAACCTGTGATGAACATGTCGATGGCTGAAGGATCCTGAGCTGTCTGATCCTGAAAGAACAGAAACAGGAAAGTGTCAAAGTCTGTCCCTAAAATCAGAGACTCAAACCATTTCACACTCTGTGAAGGGACAGGCAGACAGGAAGTTTACGGACGGGGCAGGGGTAGAAGCTCTCAAACATCCTGCGTCCCTCGGCCGGCTCCAGAGCCATGTACTGGCTGAGTCCGGTGTGGAAGCAGAAGGTGAGAGGAAGGCAGCGTCTCATCCCCTTCCTCTGCTGGAAACCGCCAGCCGCCGTCTCCACGTCCAGCAGCACCTCTGACCGGTAGTGGTTGGACAGAGACATGCTGCCCATCAGCCTGAGGGCACACAGACAGACAGAGAGACAGGTGGAGGTCAGACAGGACACGAGCAGTGTCAGGGAGCCTCCATCAGGCCGGTACTGACCCTGGGATCACCAGTTTCTGTCCGTTGTGGATGCGATACGAGCAGCGATAGTCATCTGGAAGTCGGCAGCCAATCTGAGCCTCAATGTCGTTAAGCTCCACCTCTGTGGCGCCCTCTGAACACAACAGAAACACAAGTATTTAAACGTAAAAGTTCAATTTAAACCACAAATCCAGCCTTGAACCATGTTGTTCTTGCTGTAATCATTCCTCCTGTTCATAGCGACCATTAGAAGATCACTGTTCACATGGACACCTGACTGATGCTGTCACACACTGCAAACATGTGAACTGGTCCTTTAACGTTTAGGGGAAAAGACAAGTGGAAAGCTGCTGCGGTGACGTCACCTTTGAGTGATGCGATCATGCGAGGACATCTCTGCTGCAGGAAGCTCTTGAGCTGCTCCCAGGCTCTCTTCAGGACCGGGTAGTACTGGATGTAGCGGCCCAGGTCTCTGTAGTACTGTTTGAAGAGACAGAACCAGGACACACCGCTCTGCAGCCGCTCCACACTGCACACAAACACACAAACTCTCACTACTGAGCACAAGAGGATCAGAGGTTACAGATATGTTTCTCCAATATTTCATCAGAAGTACTAAATCAATCAACAGAAAATTAATCTACAATTTAAATTCAAACTCACTCTGTCAGCAGCCAGTGTTTGGAGCAGTGAGATTTCCACAGCGGGTTGTGTTTGGACAACTCATTCAACCTCCTGCTGACATAACTACAGCTGTACAGACGACAACAAACACACACACACACACACGTTTTAATTCAATATCTTTGTGTTGTGGAGATAATGAGACGTTTGAGGACGACATGTTGAGCTTTAGGAAACACTCATGTTTCACCATCTTGACATTTTATGGATCAATTATTTTCATTATTAATCAAATTGATCAATAATGAAAATAATTGTTAGCCTTAACTCTTTTTTTGACATTTTGTTACATAATAGACTAAATATAACTAAGTTTGACAGTACGTAGTTCCAACATGCAGTACACAAGTACTTCATACTTCAATAAATATAAATATATTAATAATAATGTGATGTAGAGCCTAGAGGTTAATTTATAATTGATTTTTGCTGCAGCTTTTAGTTTTATCAAATGTTTAGATTTCATGTTTTTCTTCGTCATACTGAATATTTGTGTGTTTTGGACTGTTTATTTCACTATTTTATGACATTTTATGGAGCAAACAACACATCTGAGCAGGCGCACGGACATAAACAAGCTGTTAGCAGCTGCTAGCAGGAGGCTAATAAAACATGTTTATCTTGTTTACGAGCTGCTGTTAGCGCAGATTTACATGGCAGCTAACACTGGGGTCTGATGTAATGATATCTACCGGTGGCAGTTATTAAAACAGTTTCTGTCGCTTTCTGTTAGAAATAAGCATAAAAACAACAGCTGCTTGCTAAGCTAACGAGTCGCTGTTATGACTGTATATTAGCCGCTAGCCGGCTGTCCGAGGACTGTTTTAAAGACAGAGACCGGACTCTGGTACCGGATACATACTGGATCAGGTCTCTGAAGCCCAGGAAGGATAAAATGTGCAACAGCGGGTCTGAAGGAAGGTGATCCACCCGTAACTCCTGTAAAGCCGCCATTGTGAGCTAGCGACGACTCCGCTTCTTCTTCTACGCGTTAAATGGCGGCTGGTAACCAGTTTATAGGCACGTTACTGCCACCAACATTTAGAAATCACTTAAGTTTCCTTCTTGTCTTTGTAAAACGAGTAGCCAGTAGAGGGCGGTGTTGACGGTGTTAGCTGTGTTAGCAGTGTTAGCAGTCTTAGCAGTGTTAGCTGTGCTTTCATGGTAGACCTGCTATTTTCAGCATGAACTGGTTAATATGAGGTTATTTTAGTCAGTCTTAACTTTGTGTTGTATCAGGACAGTTTTCACATATACTTCTAAATATTAATAGTGTTATTTTGCTTTTGAGCTCATGACTTTCAACTTATCTTATATTTGGACTCTGGTGCAAGACTCAACTCAGTATCTGCAAGCAAATATTTGCTGTGAATTTTGCTGAGTCAGTCAGATCAATACAGATCACTGCAGCATCAGCGTTTCACTTTATTTCTCTTTAATCTCCTTCTGTTTAATGTAGCTGCTGAGTTTTAAAGATGTGAGCATGACAGACCCTGGTGTACACACACACACACACACACACTCTTCAGGAACAAAAGGTTATATATTTATTTAGCCATGGCTGTGACTAATATTTGTGTTTGACTGAAATATTGATCTTTCCTCTGGTGACACCGGTTAACATTTTCTCTATATATAGTTTAGTAGTGTGTATTCTCTAATGAATGCTTTTCTCCATATCTAACATAACAAACAAAAAGAGCTTAAATATTAAATGTTTTGTAATCCATAAACAATTTGCATCTTCTTTGATTTATATAACTTTGGCTGGTTGAGTCAAGGTGAGCATGTAAGGGATTAAACATGTCCAACTCGTCAGCCTGACTCAATCATACTTTGACCTTTTAGTCAATATCCCCCCAACACAGAGACATATGTCCACACAGACAGAGACGGAGACACAGTGAAGACGGCTGTTGGAGTTGGTTCTGCTCGGTACATTGGATCATGCTTGAAGCAATGCTGAAACCAGCTGCTGTGGTGCTGCTTCTACTGCAGGGCTGCCTGGCAGTCGATGGTACCTCCTTCTCATTTCATTTTTCTTCTAATAGTACCAGGAGCCGCTGTAGTACTCGGAGTAACAGCACGAGAAAAAGTAGTTGTTGTAAATGTGTGGGTCGACGTGGCGTTGTACTACTCTGTATTACAAATGTACTTTGTGTACAAATACTGGCTCTACAGCCATGACAGCAAGTAAAGAAACATAAAATAATAATAGGAAAGTATATAAATGTATTTGTTGATGAATGTACAGAATGTCCTGCACAAACGTTATTGTACGTTGTTGTTTTTGTTGATTTAAATCTACACAAATCAAATGTCATTTAATCTAAACAACAGTCAAACTGTAACAAGCTCCGGCTAATACATGTTCATGAGATATATTCATAGTTGAAGCACCATAAACTAACTTGTACCTAATAAACTGTCAACATGTATGTATGTATATAGACAGTCTTTAAAATCATTGTGCTTGTAGTTTTCCTCAACAGCCAGCGGGCCTCACAGGTTCTCGTCCGACATCGACGGGCTAATTCCGTTTTTGAGGAGATAAAAAAAGGTAACATCACATACTTTATTCTCATTAACTGCTCCTCATTATTGTTCAGTAATTACATCATGTGTATTATCCAACACAAGGGGACAAGGAGAGAGAGTGTATTGAGGAAATCTGTGACTATGAGGAGGCCAGAGAGGTGTTCGAACAGCCGGACACAACAGTACGACGTCACTTTATTCTGATTCACTTCGCTCTGTTGTTGTGTGATGAGTTTGAAGCTAACGAGATGTCTCTGTTCTGTGCAGGAAATGTTCTGGGCCAAATACAAGGGTGAGTCTTCACCTCCACACAGAAAACTCACAAAATCACAGAAGATGTTGGATTTACACTTTGTGCTGAATTTAGTCAACATGTATTAATTTATTTATTATTAATAGTGTTTCATGTTCTCTCAGTGTTTATTTAAGACTTGTTTAGTCTTATTTTGTGTGTTCTGTACTGTAAACATGAACAAAGTCCAGAACAGCTTAGTCATACACAAACCCTGAGTACACAAACATCTGTCTGTCTCTCTGTCTGTTTCTGTCTGTCTGTTTCTGTCTGTCTGTCTCTCCAGACTGTAAAGGAACTCAGAGTATGAGAACCAAGGAGAACATTGACATGATCAGACAATGTATACATGGTAAATAACACTAATTCATTAGATACAAATCATATGAAATGAACATACACTGACTGTGTGTGTGTGTGTGTGTGTGTGTGTGTTATCAGGTCACTGTATTTCTGGTGCAGGACTGAACTATGATGGAAACATCAACATCACTAAGTCAGGAAAGATGTGTCAGCACTGGAAGCACAGCTTCCCTCATCCCATCATGAGGTAACTGGAGTCACTGCTAAATAAACAATAAACAAGTAAACTAATAAACAATAAACTATTAAACAAAGTAAATAACACACAGAGGAAATGAACTAACCAACCAGTGAAGAGCAAGCTAACAACTGTCTGTCTGTAGAGAGTATAACGTGTCAGAACCAAAAAGCGTTCTCAAGGAGAACTTCTGTCGGAACCCTGACGGCCGTTCAGGCGGACCCTGGTGTTTTACCCAAGATCCAACAGTCCAGAAAGAGGCCTGCAAGGTGCCTACATGTGGCAAGTATCTGCTAGTACTACTACAATACTACGATAACAAATACTGCTGTCATTAGTCCCTCCAGACCCAACATTACCTGGGTAATAAATATAGCAATACTACTACTACAGTATCAGTACTACTACTACACACACCTGTCAAACCAGCGTAAAGGGCGGGACTGACTGTTTCTTAAGTGCTCTTCTAGAAAGCTTCGGGGTTGCTTGGATTGAAACATATTTATTAACACTTTTCTTTCAAGGCGAGGTTTTCGTCCCGACCACTTTGGCTCCAGAGACAATCAAAACTGGAAAGTGTTTACCGAATTATGGCCTCGACTACACTGGTGACCTGAACGTCACCACGGGAGGCCACACCTGTTTGCAGTGGGCGTCGCCGGAGGCTGTAAACCGCAGCCAGGACTTCATCCCTGAGGTCAGTCTGCCGAGCAACAAGTGCCGTAACCCCGACAACGACCCTGAAGGCCCCTGGTGCTTTGTGGAGGTTTCTGGAAACGTGACAATCGACTACTGCGACCTGGATCTGTGTGGTAAATACTACGAGTACCAGTACTCCACTGTACTACAGAGTACCACACTGTGCACACGTCTCACCTGTCTGTCTCCCAGAGGACCTGCTGGTGGAAGAGGACTTGATGTCAGAGACTGGAGACAGGGAGCGCACATCCCTGACGTCCACCAGGAAAACATTTTTCAATCCTCGAACCTTTGGAAAAGGAGAGAGTGGTAAGCCCCGCCCCCTACTGTGGCTCAGCCTCTCATTGGTCCATCACAACACACATCATTAACCAATACCATTTACCTGCTTAATAACTGGTTATCGAACTGACTTGTAAATGTCCTGGTTAACTATATTCTGATTTACTGACTGGTTTACAGCTTTATTAACTGACTGGCTGATTAAGGCTGTAATGAGCGGTCGGTAACTGACTGTAACTGCTTACAAATGCTTAACTGGTTTACTGGCTGTCTGACTGACTGGTTTACCGGCTTGTTGTGTTTCAGTGTGTGGAGAGCGCCCCATGTTTGAGAAGGAGGGCAAAATGGACTCGAAGGAGGGCGAGTTGTTAGCGTCATACAGAGACAAACGCATCGTCGGGGGCGACGATGCTGAGGTGGCCTCAGCTCCATGGTAACCACACTTAAAACGATAAGCTGTCACCATGGTAACCACACTTTAGATTATGCCACAGATCTGGCATTGTACTCCTTGACGTTGCCCTTATTTTTCATTCCATGCTTCTTCTGGTGCCTACGTTATCCACATGCAACATCCCGGTGTGCTATTCTTGTAAAAACACCAAGCGTTTGATTGTTGTTATAATAACCATGTCAAAGGTAAATGTATGTAATACACCTGCAGGCAGGTGATGCTGTACAAGCGCAGCCCTCAGGAGCTGCTGTGTGGCGCCAGCCTCATCAGCAACGAGTGGATCCTCACTGCAGCTCACTGCATCCTCTACCCGCCATGGAACAAGAACTTCACCACCAAAGACATTTTGGTCCGCCTGGGAAAACACAACCGGGCCAAGTAAGCCACCTGCTGCTCCGAGTAACGGACTCAATGATTCGTTAGACGTGAGACACACACTTTTCATTTCCATACTCCTTCAGGTTTGAGCCCGCCACTGAGAAGATCGTGGCGATTGATGAAATCATCGTCCACCCAAAGTACAACTGGAAGGAAAACTTGAACCGTGACATCGCTCTGCTGCACATGAGACGGCCAATCACTTTCACTAATGAGATCCACCCTGTCTGCCTGCCCAGCAAGAAGGTCGCCAAGCTGTAAGACGTTTTCATATTAGCTTCATGCGTTCATCTGATGTTTGCAGATGCTCTTCTGCTCGACCAATCACTCGCTTATGCTCGCTCAAGATGAATCTAATGAAACTTTACATTTTAGTGAAGAACCAAAAGTGTTTTTGTAGTATTTCAGGATTGTTTTGAATTGTCAAAGTTTTATTCTAAAATTGAAAATGCACAAACAGGTGGATGGAGGCTACTGTGTAGAAGAGGTGAAGCAGCTCTTTACTTAACTACGTCAGTCACTTTGCTGTCATGTCATCAGAGCAGTGTTCAACACACAGAGACCTTTAGTGTTTGATGCTGGGAGTGATCCGACTGTTGTTTTTTCCCCTGGCAGTCTGATGACTGAAGGTTTTAAGGGTCGAGTGACTGGTTGGGGGAACCTAAAGGAAACCTGGAGCCCCTCAGCGAGAAATTTACCCACAGTCCTCCAGCAAATCCATCTACCAATTGTGGACCAGGACATCTGCAGAAGCTCGACGTCAGTCAGGATCACGGACAACATGTTCTGTGCTGGTAAGGTTTCATCTCTACACTCGGTGTGTAACTCAGACCCCTTGTAAGCAGTTTAAGGTTTATTTATGGCACCATGATGCAGGTTATAAACCGGAGGATACTCAGCGTGGCGACGCCTGCGAGGGAGACAGTGGTGGACCATTTGTGATGAAGGTAAGAAGAACAACCACACTGACATTAACTCTGGAAATAATTACTCAGTTTTCATTGCATGTGTTTGTGTCCAGTACCCAGCAGAAAACCGCTGGTACCAGATGGGCATCGTGTCATGGGGCGAAGGCTGCGACCGCAATGGAAAGTACGGTTTCTACACTCACGTGTTCAGGATGAGCAGGTGGATGAGAAAAGTTATCGAAAAATCAGGCGAAGATGACTAGACACAAACATCCATTATCTCTGTTCTCCCTGTCAAGCAAGACAATACCAATAAAGTTTTTTCACATCCTCTCATGCATCATTTCATCATGTATGGAAAGCAAAGTCATGTAATGTGCCTTCTTCAGCACTGCTGGTGTGTTGACGCTCCATCGGTTGAATTTCCAGAGACAAATAGATCGAGGCCAGTATGACGCTACAGCTGTAGAGTTGAGGTGAGGACAGGGCCTGCAGCCTTCTTAACCTCATGTTCAGAGATTCAGAGCCTGCTCTCATAGGGAAGCAGAACATTACAGAAATGTACCTTTGTTTCTGTTATGTTCTTGTCATATGATGCAGTGACAGTAAAGAAAAAGACATTATCCATCGCTTCACTAATTGATCACTAAATGCCTGAAAACAGGAAGAAATGTCCAATGAGACATCTTGAAATACTCCAACAGTTTACAAGGAAATAAAACAGCAAATGTTCACATTGAAAAAGCTGGAATGAGAATGTTTAGTGTTTGTTGACTGATAAATGACTGAAACAAGCAACAATCAAACTGTTGTCAATTGTTACAGCTCTACATTCAAGTATATTTCAACATTTCATCCTCACAACTACAACAAGTCAAAAAAGAAGACAGCAATCTCTCTGCAGGAGAGAAAGACGTCACAAACTGATGAAAACGCCTTGATGATCTTTTCATCTTTTCTGAGCAACAAGAATAAACAGTTTTTCAACACCCGTCAGGTCTCATCACCCGTTTCTATGACGACTTCGCCGCCAGCAGTCCGGTGTGTCAGCAGGTGCCTGTTCAGGTGAGTTTTGCGAGTGTAGCTCTTGGGACAATACACACAGGCGTAAGGACGGATGTTGTTGTGAGACAACATATGCTTCTTCAGATCAAACTTCCTCCTTAAACATTTACCGCATTCAGGGCACGAGAACGGCTTCTCTCCTGGAAAACACATATGTCATCTATCATGTGGTGTATTCATGACATCAGAGGGGATTATTGATTATTGATAAAACTTACCGGTGTGTATCCGTCGGTGTTCGGTCAGGTGACAGGAGATGGAGAAAGCCTTGCCGCATTCGGGACAGGTGTACGGACGTTCACCTGTGTGTGTCCTCATGTGTTTCTGCAGGTCGCCTCCAGACGGCCAGCCCTTCCCGCACACCGAGCACACGTACGGCCGCTCCCCTGTGTGCCGCCGCACGTGCACGTTGAGGCCTGCCAGTGCCGTGAAGTCTTTGGGGCAGTAGGGGCAGCGGTACGGCCGCTCCCCAGTGTGCGTCCTCAGGTGGCCCTCCAGCCCGTCGCGAGTCTTGAAGCGCTTACCGCACTGCGGACACAGGAAGCGGCTCTCGCTGGAGTGACTGGCTCGGTGAGAGTGGAGGCCGGTCAGAGAACCGTACGTCTTGTTGCACTGGTCACACTGGTACGAGCGGAAAGTGTGAGTTCGCTGGTGGATACGCAGCTGAGTCACTCCTGCAGACAAACGTCACCAGTTATTCACATGCAGCCTTCTGCACAAACATCCACAGTTTTAGAGTGAAAGGGGACTTTAAGCGAGTTTGTGCAGTAAGTGAAGTACCTGGAAAGGTTTACCTGAGAAGGTTTGATCACAGAAGCGGCAGTTGTAGGACGGCTCGGCGCCCTCCACCGAGTGCGTCTGTAGGTGTCTGAGCAGCTGCGTCTGTGAGCTGAAGCTCTGCTCGCACACCGTACAGGTGAGGTCGGGCAGCCGGTGCTGCAGCCGGTGGGCGTCTCTCTCCTTGGCCGACTCAAACACCTTATCACACCTGCTGCAGGTGAACCCAGCTCTGTCCAGGTGGGTCTGCTTGTGATTAGTCAGACTGGACAGGTGGTGGAACTCCTTGTCACACTGGCCACACTGGTACACAGGCCGGGCCCGGTGGCTGCGCTGGTGCGACAGCAGCTCGGCTTTGGTCCTGAAGGCGGCGTTACACTGGAAGCAAGAGTGGGACCTGATGGGGCGGGGCTCTGGGAGGCGGGGCTCTGGGGGGTGGGGCACCTCATCATGACCGCCAACTCCTGTCGTCGTTAAGGCCAACCCGCATGACTTATTGGTGCGCAGGTGACGAATCACCTGTAGACCGTCAAACTAATGAGTTGATTGGACAGTTGCTCCTAATAAATCAGAGCAACTGGTGATTCTACTAGAAGTACTGCTACTGCTAAAACATCATGTAGTAGATCTACATGTACATATCTAGTACATCATGTACTACTGCTGGCAGCACATATTTCTGTGTTACAGCCACAGGTTTATCAGACCATGTTCCTGTGAAGCCTCATACTGAATCGAGCGTACTGACCTGAGAACGGTAAATGAAGCACTTCCCACACTGAGGACACTTGTGAGCCACCCGCTGAGAATTATGGGATATGCTGTACAGAGCATTAGCAGTGACCTCAGAGTCGGGCTGCACCCGTTTCTGAACTGTAAAGATAAGCGTGAAACTACAGAAAACCAACATGAGATGATGCTCAGGTGTGTGTGTGTGTTTTCACCTGCATCTTCTGATTGGTCTCCAGGTGAGTCCTTCACTCTGACAAGAAACAGGTCGTTATTATAAAGATTAAGGACTATTATATCCAGACAGAAGAATAGTATCTCACCTGTCCGCTTCCACAGGTATGACTGAACTGTCATCACTGCACATTGTTGAACTCTCATTGGACGCCTCCTGCTCGACCGGGGACATCATCTCACCTATGACAGTCTCCTCCTCCTCCTCCTGTTCATCCTGTTCATCCTCCGTCATCACCACCACCTCCTCTTTCACCAGCTCCACGTCCAGCTGCACAGGACTCACCACATCAGGAAGAGGATCTGATTGGACGTCCTTGTCGGTGCGCGGAGGGTCGGGATTGGTCAGGTTAGTGAAGACAGGGTGTGACCAGGCAGAGAGGAGGATGTCCTCAGTGTCACAACCCACTGAGGAGAAAAAATCCAAAGTCTTTAAAAGTCACCATATGTTACTCCACTCAGTGTGTGCTAAACAGCAGCCTGGTGTTTCAGTACCTGTGGTTGTTGCTCGCCCCAGTACACAGCTCTGGTTGGTCAGTAGCTCTCTCAGAGCCTCCCTGTTCACCTCCTGCAGACACTCATCCACACCACCAGGGGCAGCGTGGAGCGAGGAAGCAGCCTGACACACAAAGTGTTACAGAGCATTACCTGTCAGTTAGATTCTACACCTGTATCCTTCCACATGCAGGAGGGATTTACTGAGCACCTGTTTGAAGTCAGGCACAGGAAACAGCTGATCTATCCTGGACAGGAAGTCAGACATGAGCGACTGCAGTGCAGAGTCAAAGCTCTGGTTGAACACGTCCTGAGAGACACAAACATGTTACAGGAGACGTGAACACGACTGTTACTGTGTGATTTTGTTGTCGCAGCACTGACCTGCAGGAGGCACCGTCTGACCGCTGGACTCTGTGTCAGTTTATCGATCAAAGTCGACACAGCAGAACAACATCTGTCGACCTCGGTGTCCGGCTGCTGAGAGAAAACACACGTCTCAAACTACAAGCTCAGTGAAATGTGATCAATAAATATGATTGGTTGACGACCCCAGAATCCACTGCATCTAGGTCCCGTGTAAACTTGACCTGGAAGGATTTTTCATCCAACAAGCCTTTCGTTCCTGAATCAGGACTTGGAGTCTTCATGACTCACCGTTGCCTTAGAGACGGAGCGGATCTTGTCCAGGTGGACATAAGCGGGCTGTGGGTCTGGGTCACAGAGGGTCACCTGAAGCAACAGTACAGTAAAGATGTCGTATTAGGCTCTAATTTACAGCACTTGACACACTTTACAGCACAGAGCTTCTACGAGAGGATAAAACGCACCTTGGTCCTCAGAGCCAGCAGCAGCAGACTCCTCTGCCTGTCCGTCAGCAGTTGTGGGACAGCCTCTGTCACCAAGGAAACAAAGTCCTCCAGCATCCCATAATGCTTGTCGCTCTGCTGCCGTGCAACCTGCCACATCGCCGCTGTTAACAGGCGGAGAGGAGGGGTGAGGAGACGCAGGGAGGAGAGGGGGACCGGGGAGGCTGTGGAGACAGAGGAGGACATTTAGATGTCACAGCAGCAAACTGAATATCTTTGAATTGTGTAAACAAGACATTTGTGGAAACACTGATCAACATTTTTCACTATTTTATGGACAAAACTACTAATCAATACTTTCAATTAGTATTTGTAATACTATTAGTTTAATATACTTTTCACACAGTCGACCTGTCATACCAACTCAAAGTTCCTATCATCATCTTTACTACTAAATACTGTAATTATTAGTAGTAAATCTAACAAAGTACCACTAATAAAGTACTCAGACTTGATGAACAGAGGTCAAACCCTTTTTCTGCAGGAAACTCTGAGATTTAGACTCGTTTAAAAATCTCTAACTTTACAGTTTCGTTGATTTTTAGTGCGAAAACAAAACTTGCTAAAACCGGATGAACCCTGGTATTTAATTCAGGATGTGTCTTATACACAACGTTAAATAACGTGTGAATCTTTTACTGTCCAGGTTCAGTCATTTCTCTTTGCTGCTGGTCAATGATCATTTTAAAGATTAGATTTAATGCATATAACTATCAATGCAGTATTTCTGAATATAAAAGCGATAAGTGGCTTATAGAAAAATCCACGGCTAGCTGGCGTTAGCTGCTCGTGAATTATGTCAACATTGAGATTTTATGTTAATTTTATGACAATCTTAAAAGAAATAATGTGTTGCATTTATGCCGAATTAAATGTTGACCACAACCAACTCCTCATAGCTACTGTATTATGTTCTTGTAAGTATTAATATTGGCAATTAGCCGTAATATATTAAAAATGCCTATTTTTGCATGCAGTTTGGACAGTAACAGTTAGCTAGCTGGCTAACGTTGGCTAGTTAACTTTCTCTACAAATTAGAGGCAAATCGTGGTTTAAACAGATCAGATATAATAATAATTATGATCAGCACATACCCATTGTGCTAATATGCTAATGCAGCCGCAGACTTCTTGTTCACTTCTTCAACAGTGTGTTAAAATTGAGTTAGCTGTAAGAGCTAACAGCTAACGGTTTGTTCGCCACACCGGACGTTAAAAACTACAAATCAAACGTCTTTTCTTGAGAAAAAAAAACTTTATTTACACAATGGCGTTTACAACAGGTTGACCTTTCTAACAACATAACAGCAGTTACTAACAAGGTAATGCACTCATCATCATATATAAGAAGAAAAATATTAAATACTGTTGCACATTGTTATAGTGCTTTTATATAATGATTTTATATTTAACTGTATTTGAATATTTGTAATATAATCTATCTGGCTGTTATGGATATTGTACACTGTATTTTTTCACTATTTTGACCCATTTTATCATCAGAAATGAAAATTTTTAAGCAAAAAGTGAAACTTTTCAGATCCAACTGTCCATACAGAACAGTACATTTATTCTATATAACAACAAGAATAATAATAATATTAATTTCCTTCATAGTGAAACTCTACAGTATTAATAACACAGTAATAGCAGTAAGAGTTAATATATATCTTAACAACATATTAATTTCATTATTTCTTTATTTTTATTTATTACAACCTTTAGTCCTGGTGGCATGTTTGTGTTGTAAACCTGTTGTTTCAATAAAGTTGTTTATAAAAACAACGTGGCTGTATTCAGGAGGCAGGTAAGAGGCTTAAAGGTCATTATGTGTTCTTAAAAAGAAGCTTTTAATCTCAGCAGCTGAGCTCAATTACAACATATCAATAAATGCTCTTTAAATCTTCTATATTAGCTTCATTTAGCTTCATTTAATACTGGATATTTGACATAATTAAAAGAACAGTACACAGATCAGCAACTAACTGTAATCATCCATAAATCAGCTCATTATTGTCACATTGAGTTAGTTTAAGATATTGTTGACATTTTCTTCTTGTAACATTAATTACATAATGTAACAGTAATTGACTAATAAACTATTTGTGAATGAAAAAGTGTCTCAGTGTTTATAAGGAATTTATTTCCTTCTCAAACAGCAATAAATGAAATAAACTTTATTGGTCCACAGAGTGAAACTGTACAACAACAACACAACAACAGATACAGTGTTTTGATATATAACATTAAATATATACATATACATCGAGCATCTATAAATGTAGCATCCGTTTAAAGATGGTGACGGGACACCATGGCAACCAGTAACATGTAGTAGATCAGGTACCTGTTACCTAAACAATGAGGCGACTCAGATACAGTAAGCCAGGTGTAATCTGCCTCCCTCCCCCTCACTGTGTAAATGGATTAACAGTGTTTGTCTGAGAGCAGCTACAGAAAGCAGAAAGAAAGAAGAGAAAAGGAGGACACGAGGGGTGAAAGTGGAGGAGCTGGACACAGTTTTGGACTTCATATTTTTCTGTTTGTTTGGATGGATCTCAGGGGAGCAGAGAGAGGTCGACACACATGTCTGGATTTTAGGATCTGTTGCTCAGATAAATCCGTCCATCCATCTTTTGCTTCTTCATCCATCCGTCCATCTGTCCATCCGTCCATCCGTCCTCGACTCCCTGCTGTCCTCCTCTCAAACTGTCAAGCTGCCAAATGCTAACTGACCCAAACTGCTCCTGATTTAGAGAAGCATGATATAATTCAGCCTGCTTGTAACTCATTGGACACATTTATTGGTGCTTTGGCTAGTTGTAAGTTTAGCCTGACTACTCTGGTTTTTAATTTAAACATAATAAATAAGTTTGTTTAGTTGTACATTTTCTCATGATGGATCCAGATGTACAAGAAACTGAAGTGTTTTCAGATACAGAAGTCCTTAACACATCGAGAGCAGAGGAGGAAGATGAGAGGGAGGAAGGAGAGGAGGAGGAAGAGGAGGAAGATGCCCGGATCTTCAACGCCTGGATGCAGCAGTACAGACGGGGGGAACAGCAGAAAAAGACTGGAGAGAAAGAGGAGGAGGAAGAGGAGGCGGAGGGCAGGAGAGCTGAAAGCAGGAGCAGCTTAGAGCCGCCGGTTCGGATGAGGACGGACCGCCGGGCGTCGCTGCCGTGTCCAGTGAGAAAACACAAACCAACAAACATGGCAGTTATAGAGTTTATTAATGCTTAATATGTACTATAATATGTATAGTCACAAAGTAGATGGAAGTCAGAAAACGCTAAGTTTTACACATGTTTGACTGACAGGATACAACATAAGAGAACTTTAACATTCACACTGATGACCACATGCAAACCACCTGTTAGACCTTTGGAGAACAAATTAAGTTCATTATGAAAATGGCTTCATGAAGCATTCAGTCAGATGGGATGTTATTATGATTCAGTTGTATATTGATCAAATGTGTTGATAAAGCAAACAAGTATGGACATCTCACATCAGGTTAAAGGTTATTACATGTTAACAAATATCATGAATATTGTGCTGTATTGTCAAGAAAACATTAGACGCAGGGTTCTTGTTACTTTACGGTGTGTTTAGTTGGAGCTGCCAGACTGGTCTGATCACAGCCGCCCTGAGGCTGAACAACAACAGCAACGTTCAGCTTCTCTTCAGAGTCTCTCCACTTCCATTTTTAACTGCATTAAGAGTGTCAGGATGTAAGGAGGGACGTCCTCAGAGCGCTTTGGTCCGGTTGTAGTCTTGTTTATTTTTGTCAGCGTTGATGGGATTGTAGGATCAGTGAGTCATTCTGTTCTTAAAAAGCATTCATCAAGCCTCCAAGCAAATATACGAGCAGGAACTGGAACTTAGAGGATGAATATTTAAAATCTACTGTGCCAAAATTGCAATGTTTTATGAGCAGTAAGTATTAGTAGTATTAAAACTCTGTGTGTGTGTCCAGGCCACTCTGTCGTCCATGCAGCTGTCTCGTCTCCACTTGTCAACTGGGGCTCCGGTGACGGCGAGGGTGATGCTGCGAGCCTCCTCCTGCCGCCGCCTCCTGCCCTCACCGCAGGAGGCCATCGCCACCCCTGTCCCCGCCGCCCAGCGAAGACCCTCCCTCATTCCCACAATCCCTGAGGCAATGACATCTGAGAGGCGGGGCCAGTTCAGGAGACGCAACGTCATGTCGATGGTGGGTGACAGTTCATACATGTCTGCCAGCTCCTCTAAAACTCATTGACACTAATGTTTAATTTAAACATTTAGTGGAGTGGAAGGATAGCATAGCATATGGAAATACCCAAGTAAAGTACAAGTACCTCAAAACTGTACCCGAGTACAGTACTTGAGTGTATACTTCCTCCCTCCACTGGACCCAATATGAACTCTTGTGTTGAGATCTTGGTGACTGTAAAGTGTGTGTGTGTGTGTGTGTGTGTGTGTGTGTGTGTTGCAGAGCGATGCAGACAGTGTGTGTCTGATCTGTCACAACGACCTGAACCGAGGAGCCGGTGGCACTAGAGAGCTGCAGTGCACACACACCTTCCATAAAGAGGTAACACACACATTCAATCTAATTCATAATAATCAATAATCAATTAAGGACATTTAAGATAATATTTTAATTTTGTTTTGTTTTTGGGGCGAATGATGAACTGTGTGGACTGCATTGCTTATAGCATCTTCAGTTTGATGAAATGGAAAATAAAATAAAGCATTAAATCACAATGGTTATTATTTTTTCTCTAAAATGTGCATGAGAAGCTAACTGGTGTTGGTGCCGTGTCCCTCAGTGTATAGAGGAGTGGCTGTGGAGGAAACAGTCCTGTCCCACGTGTCATGTTCAGGTCTCCATGCCACAGCCCGTCTACTGGAGCTCCACCCGGGTCAAAGTCCCCTAAGACCACCAAAAGAGAAGAATGACATCATCAAACAGTCTGTGACATCCCTTCCAGCAGTTAACCATGACACAACCAAAAACACAAACGGTGACATTGTTTGTTTAACAAACGCTGAACGCCTCCCATAAAAGCTCCGGTGGTGCACCGTGACCTCTTCATCCTCTGAAACCTCCAGTGGTGCACTGTGACATCATCATCATCCTCTGAAACCTCCAGAAGTGCACCATGACCTCATCATCCTCTGAAACCTCCAGAAGTGCACCGTGACATCATCATCACAGCCTTTGACATCATTAAAGCTTCCTCACAGTATTGTTAAAATAAATTCACAATAAGAGTTAAAAAGGAAAAAATAGCATTGTACATTTTCATTAATGGCCAATTTTAAAGCTGATGTAAAACCACAGTAACCTCACCTGTGTGTGTGTGTGTGTGTGTGTGTGTGGTATGATACAGTAATATTTTACCAAACTGACCTTGTTTTTACAGCTTTAGGGGTGTTTCTGAATGTAATGATTTTTAAATAAAGTTTAGTTGGAACGATGGAAGAAGTAATCACATTTCTTTACTAAAAATGAAAACAATTAGTAAAAGTACTTGTGCGGTGTCATTTGTATATTTAATGTTATATTTTATATTTAATACTTGTGTTTTCTGTTATGTTTCCCTCCATAATGTCACGGATAAAGTAAAGTACCATAGAAAGGAAAACACTCAAGTACCGTAGAAGTACTAAACACGGTGTTACTTTTCTCCCCTGGAGGGAACAGCGCCCCCTCTGCGCACGTTGTGGCCTGAGGCGGTACTGTAGGCGGAAGTAGTGCACCTGTTGAAGCGTCAGTCGGTCAGAAATCTGCTTCACCTGAAGCTAAAAACACCTGAGAAGCTTCCGGAGACTCACCGAGAGCTTTGTGGCTTGTCAGGCAGGTTAAAACATACTTTATGGATAAACTGAAGAAGGTGCTGAGTGGTCAGGATGACGGAAACACGGAGGGACCGGGAATACTGGAGGTGACGTCAGCGCGTTGGTGTTTTTAGCGTTTTTAACGGACACTAAATTAATACAAACGACACCTGTAATATTGTAATAATGTGATATTCAGTTATCAGGGACTAAATAGCTGATTTTACAAGTTCAATACAGGTTTACATTGTCTCAAGAAGCTTTATTTCAGCTTCTTCTGACAGACATATGCGTCAGCTTCATCTTCACTTTATTAACACCACGTGCACAGTTAATTATGGTTAATTAATGGAGGAAGAGATGACAGACTTAACATCAGTAATGCAGGAACTAATTCTATTATAGCAACTTTTACATGATTAATTATTTAACCTTTTTACAAACCACATATGCTTTAAAATAACCTCACGTGTTAATAGCTACGACCATTCATGGAATTACATAAACATGATTACACATGATTTTCTCCAACATATGAATTCATTAATCTCTGTAATCCATTCATCTATTGATTAATTTTAAATAATGACGTCATCTATTGACAGAGAGCCAATCAGGCGTCAACGCTGGCCTGGGGCACGAGGATAAAGGGCTTCGTGATCTGCTTTGTTTTGGGCGCCTTCTGCTCCATCCTGGTGAGTCCCTGTGTCGTTTCTATAGTAACAGCCTTTCTTTCTGTCTATCTCCATGGTAACAGCCTGTCTTCGTATCAAGGTAACAGTCTCTGTCTTTTCTTACTGTTTCTATGGTAGCATCCTGTCTGTCTCTGTTTCTGTAGCAACAGACTGTTTTCTCTTTCTGTCCTGTATCTATGGCAACAGCTGTTTGATTTTTTTTCTGTTTTGTCTTACTGTTTCTCTCTCTTCCTGTCTGTATCCAGTGTAACAGCCTCTCTTCCTGTCTGTTTCTATGGTGGCAGCCAGTCTGTATCCATGGTAACCATCTCTACGTCTGTCTTAATTTCTGTTTCTATAGTAATAGCCTGACCTGTATCGGGTCTTCCTGTCTGTTTCCATGGTAACTGTATTCTGTCTGTATTCAGGGTACCTGTCTGCTGTGGCTCCCAGGTGTTGGTCTTGCTGTGTTTGCTGTCTTCTACAGTGTGGGAAACATCTGCGCTGTGTCCAGGTACTGTAGACACATAAAAACTACATTACCCATCATCCCTGAGGGCCTGTGTTCAGCTCTGCTTGGTTGTTAGAGACACATATTTATTTTTCACCTCTGAAACCTTCTGTGAATTCAGCACCATGTTCCTGCTGGGGCCGCTGCGCCAGTTGAAGACGATGTGCGCTAAAGAGAGAGCGCTCGCCACCACCATCATGCTGGTGAGAGCAAACACACCTGAGGTCATGTTCTATCCCATAATCAATGTTCCCATTTAACATTACATAGAAATGACTCCATGAAACCTTTCTTTAGAAAATAGAAATTAAATTAATTAATTTATTAGTATTAGGTGGCATTTATTATTAATAAAATGATTATTCCAGTTTATTATCATGTGTGACAAAGAAACATTTAAGAAGCTGAAAACAGCAAAAAATAGACGATTACCCAACATTTAAAAATAGTCACAGATTAATTTTCTGTCACACAACTAATCGATTAATCGCCTAATTGTCTCAGATCTACAATATTTGGACTGTAATGTGTGAAAGTTAAAAAATGACAGGAAATATTATTATTAAATATTCATTTTTATTGAATTCAGGATATAAATTGATTTGAAATGGAGAATATTCAGAGAAAGTAGAGCAGAAAAGATCAGCAATAAATCCTGATTTCCTGTCTGTCTCTGCAGGTCTGTCTGGTGTTGACACTGTGTGCTGCTTTCTGGGTGAGAAACTATCCTGTAACTAATATATCCATAAAGGTAAACAACAACAATAATAATAATAAATAAATAACAGATGAATAAAGTTTAGTTTGTTATTCTGTCTTTCTATGTAGTGGAAAAATAATGGTCTGGCTCTGCTGTTCTGCTTGCTGCAGTTTCTGGCATTCACCTGGTATGAGACACACACACACGCACACACACACACACACACACACACACACACTTGTCTGTATCAGAAATATACCTGAAGATATTCTGCTTCGCTGTTGACATGAAGTTGTTTTTTGCTGCTGTTTATACAGGTACAGCATCTCATACATCCCGTTTGCCAGGTAACACACACACACACACACACACACACACACAGGCAATGTGTGTGTGTATGTCTGAATCTGAGTCCCTCCTCTTTGTGTCTTTCAGGGACGCTGTCCTCAAATTTTTTTCAATGTGTATGTAGACGCTCCCCTCACACCACCCCCTCCTCTTCTGAGTGACCACCTGTCATCTGTCTGACCAATCAGGAAGCAGGATACTGTGTGGTGAGCAGGTGTCAAAAATGGTTTCCACAGAGACGAGTTATCTCTACATGTCTATCTATATATTTATATTTTTTTGAAGCAGTTTTCTACATTAAGAACAAAACAATGATGATACCTTTATTGATAGCCGGCCGTGTTGACAATCAATTATTGATTCATCATTAATAATCTCTTACAATACATGTTACAATAGTTCATTCAGCAGATAAATAAATAGTGAGTTTCTTGAACGCTAACATTAAATAACTCACTGATGCGTCCTCTTCCACAGAGCCGCCATGTTTCACCGCCATGTTTTCTACGGTAGCCCAGAACGGACACTATATTTATTTATAGTCCAAATCATTTCACTCAAATCATTTCCGTTTCTGTCTGAACTGTCAGATGTAAAATATTACGCTTTTAAATGTTTTTATCTGAATAAATATTTCTGTGTGTGAAGACGCAGCTCAGTTTGGAAGAATGTCATTAATTCCATATTACACCCAAAATAAAGGGTAAATAGTTGTCGCCTACAGACCCGGCTCGCTCTCACTGTTTCTCATAGATAAAAGGTTTTGTTAGGAATGTCCAAAAGAAATGACACAGATGTGGAGTGTAAAAAGACTGTAAGAAGAGATGGTAGAAAGTGGAACCACCAACACGAGATGAATGGCTGAAAACTCAATGAAATATATGATGTCGAGAGAAATGGACGTTTCCATGTCGGTAACAAGATACCTGAACATGTCGCATGAATACATAGTTAAAAGTTAACTAAAGTCAGTATAAATAACTGTGTGTGTGTGTGTGTGTTACCTGTCGTCTGATGTTTACCTGCTGCCTTCGTTAACGTCACTTTTATGCCTGTTAAGTCTCTAAAGCCTGTAATCTCCACCCTTCACTGCCCGCTGATTAAAGCACACACACAGTGCAGCTATCGTATGACGTGCGTGTGTGTGTGCGTGTGTGTGCGTGTGTGTGTGTGTGTTTCCAGATGTTGTTTGGATTTGACCTATTCTCCATTACATGCTGCTCTGAACAGCTTATGGTGTTTTCCTTCAACACTTTGTCACATGACATTTAAACGTCCAGCAGGTATGTTTGCAGATATATTTGCAGATATATTGATAAAACGATTGATTCGTCAGATCTCTTATTGATAGTGGTGTAATGATCTGATGATCTGGCTCCAGTGTTGTCTCTCCGCATCTCAGATTATTCTCACAAAGCTGTTTTTCACATTTATCATGCATTTTGAACCAGTTTATTCTCCCTTTGTCCACTAAAATACAGTGTTTTCACATTGATATTAATAACTGTTATATAACGTGCTGCCAGGTAAATAGTTACCTGGATATAACGATAAAAGCTATTTTCACCTCTTTAATTCAATACGTTGAACAATAAACACTCTGTTTCACTCAAAGCCAACGGTCACAGAGAGGGGAGGGAGACGGAGGTAACGTTCCAGGTGGAACCCAGTGGAACTTAATGTTCTACATGTTGGAGTATGTGGATCACCGTAATGCACCAACAAAGCTTTAACACAACCAGGAGTTGGAGATAAATGCTCCTCTCTAATAAAAGCCCAGTACCCTGAAGGCCCGTCCACTATTAGAGGAAATACCGTTCATGTGCATCGAAGCTCAGATTTTAACGTCCAAACTAAATAAAGATTTATTACAGTCTGAAAAAATGTTTTCATAAAGATCAGTTTAAAAGAAACAGAAGCGACGTGACGACTCGATACAGCCAAATACGTTTTTAACCTTAGTGTGTGTGTGTGTGTGTGTGTGTGTGAGAGAGACAGAGATAGAGAGAGAGTGGTCGAGCGAGGTTGAGGCAGACTGATAACCTCTGATTGTTTCTGTTGTGTTCAGTTGGAGGCTGAGCAGCTTCACATCATAAAGCAAAAGAAATAATTCAATTAACTCGTCAATTAATGATCATCATTTATTAGCATTTTTTTCAATTAGCACTAATTACTCTCAGTTTGTTTTTGGATTATTTCATCTCTGCAGCACAGTTGTGTTTCAGGTAAGACTATTTTTATTGTTTATCAACATATTTGTTTATTATTTACTAAAAGACACTGATGTTATTGTTTTTTTAGAATTTCAGGTGATAAAATACTTAAAACTTTCATCATAGAAACATGATCATTTTGTTTTCTTTCACATTTATGCATAAGAGGTATTTTTTTATGTTTGTTTTCATTTTCATTGTATGTGTTTGTGGAATTTAATTATTTTTATCTTTGATTCAGCGTTTCCAGTGAAATAAACTCCACTGAGTCATAATCAAGTAATTATTCTATTAGAATAGAAAATATCATATTTAAATAATATTTTATAACGTAATGAGAATAAGGAAGAATGAGGTGTGCACCAGAACAGACAAAATAGAAAATTATACAAACTTTTAGCTTATTTTGTATTTTATTCAAATTATTCCTACATAAAAATCATCAACTTTACAGTAGGATTAATGTAACTGTAGTTAACATGATGGTGTTCATCAATATAATTGTTATTAGTATTGATTTTGGAGTTACTGTTGAAAAAAAAAATCACAATGACTTAAAAAGTGAAAATTTTAATGTTTAATCTTCAAATTTCAAAATCTTTTTGAAAAAACAACCAAATATATTTACAGGAAAGAGCAGTGAAAATACATAAATTTACCAAGAAATAAACCTCTACATGCTCCTATATGTAATATATAATCTATAAATAATTCCTCTTATTGTCTGCGACATTAATGTGTTTCTGTGCTGCACAATTTAATTTTATTTAAATCTGAGTGTCCAAAGATTAAACAGAAACATGAGATATTTTTCTTTATGAGAAGTTATATTATAAAATAATTGTCTTTAGGGAAGTAAATCCACTTCATCCAGATGTGGATTCTTACAGAATTTTATGTTTTATATAAACAGATGTGAGCATTTAGTTTGATTAAGTTTTAATTAAATAATGCTGTTTTATCTGATAGATCGGTGCAGCCATAAAGAACACAAAAACATTAATTTCATACAGTCATATTCAAACATGCTGTGTGTGAGTCACACTGTGGAAAAACTGGTTGAAATTTCATTGGTTGAATGTGTATTTCATGTATTTTGTATTTTTTATATTTTTCTATGTGTTTAAATGACCGATCCAAAGTGATTCTGTGTCTCTGGTCTCCAGATGAAGGTGGAGGGCTTGCAGCAGGACGGACAGTCTGGTTCTGTGTCCTCAGCAGACGTTCGCAGCAGTCCTGGCTCGGCTGAGCGCTGCATGTCACGGCTGCTGAGCGCTGTGGAGAGCGAGCTGCAGGCCGGCCGGGAGAAGGGCGACCCAACAGAGAGGGAGCTGAGGGTGACGCTGGAGGACGTTGAGCTGTGGAGGAAGTTCCAGCACATCACCAACGAGATGATCGTCACCAAGAACGGACGGTAAGCAACAAGTTAGTTTGCAAAAATCTAAAAATACAAATATAAAATGTTAGAAAGAGTTAAATACACATGAAACCTATATCTGCAGTAATTGCTTCTGCCTTGATAAACTTTTGATTTTCACTCATATTTCAACCACATTTATGTTTGAAAAACATACAACCATCAGACAGAAGCACACACAGTTTACAGATGTCTGACTCCAGATCAGCCGTCCTATAACTGCTTCTTCATTAGTGTCGATAGCAGCCGCACGCCCTGCCGCGGGCAAACACTCCATTCACACCTGCAGAACGCCACTTCAGCCGCTGTTACTGGTGGAGAGTCTGGATGGAGCTTCACAGACAGAAAGTCGAAGCTTATCCTGAGTCCAAAAACTACAGAACTGCCATTTTAATTATTAATTCATCTCTATAAATGAGATGAGATGAGATTCAACTCATTTATAGAGATGTCAAAAATAGTGAAACAGTCTTTAAATGTCTTATTTTGTCTGACAAACAGTCCAAAACCCAAAAATATTCAGTTTACTGTCATAGAAGACAAAGAAAAACATTGAATCAGCACATTTGGAAAAAGGATTATTTAATTATGAGAATAATATCTGACTAATTGTTGCATCAACTGGAGAAGCGCTGCCATCTTTAAGGTTCAGTTTATTTCCACTTCGATGTGCTTCAATCTGTCCAAGCTGACGTCAATCAAATCTAAAACGATTCAGCCGATGACAACATAAAACACAGAGACACTTATTGATTATTGATAAGAATCTAAGCCGTTTATCTGCAGGCGGATGTTCCCGGTCCTGAAGGTGTGTGTGTCAGGTCTCGACCCCAGCTCCATGTACTCCTTCCTGCTGGACTTCGTCCCGGCCGACGGCTGCCGCTGGAAGTTTGTCAACGGCGAGTGGGTGGCAGCCGGCCGGGCGGAGGGCCGCGGCGAGGGGCGGGGCCATGGCGGCATCTACATCCACCCCGACTCACCTAACTTTGGAGCTCACTGGATGAAGACGGCTGTTACCTTCAACAAGGTCAAACTCACCAACAAGGTCAACGGAGGAGGACAGGTGTACACACACACACACACACACACACACACACATTTTGTTCTGTTTTATGTTGCATGTTTTTATGGATGTTTCAGGGATGTGAGAACACGTTAATGAAAGCAGAAACCACATTTCTGCACTGCTCTACTTTTTACTGGACAAAAAGTCATAATCACAGTTCAGGTTTCTTGTTCTCTGATGATGATTTCTTCTTCTTTTTCTTTTATTCTCTCCTTTCTTTCCCACTTCCTCTTCAACTCTTCTTCTGTCCATTATCCTGCTCTCCATGTCTCTCTCGCTCTCTCTCTTATTGCACTGGAGTGGGCGAGAGACTACCGCCTCTAATTAACCACTTCAGTCCCTCTCCTCGCTCACTTCACCTGCTTACCCCCTCGTAACCACGGGAACGGGATAAACAGCTCTTAATTGGCCAGTGGCAGTTTAATGCACTTCCTGTCGAGAGCCATTTCACTCAGAGGAGGCCTTCACACACACACACACACACACACACACACACACACACACACACACACACACACATATGCAGCACTACAAAATTGGCAATAATGTTGTTTATATTTACCCCATTATCCCTGTCCAAACATCACACACACACACACACACACACACAACGTAATGCAGAGTTGGAACAGAGGGCTCAGCCATAATGAAATAATTGCTCAGCTTATTTGTACATTATGGTAATTATGTTTTTTACTGGGGAATTAATTTACCCATCATGCTTCAGATGGACGAGAGAGAGAGAGAGAGAGAGAGAGAGAGAGAGGTAAACTATATTCAAAAAGAGCCCACACACACTCCAGTTAATGTGGGCACTGCCAGGGTAAACACACACACACACACACATACACAGGGGGTGGCAGGGTCAGCCTCTCAATCTGAATAGAAAACTGTTTGTTTTTGTGTGTCCGTTCGGAGAGCTGGGATTGGTTAATTGGGGCTCGTTAGCGACGGAGGAGAGAAGACAAAGATGGCTGCACTCCATCAACCCTCCTCTTTTGTTTTTCATCTTTTCATTGAGCCAACATGTGCAGTTTTCAAACTTTGAACACATGAAAGTACTCAGATCCTTTACTGCAGTAAAAGTACCAGTGCTGCAGTGTAGAAGTACTCCATTACAAGTGAAAGACCTGCATGAAAAATCCTCCTGCAGTAAAAGTATGCAGATATTATCAGTTAAATTCTACCTGCACTCCAGATGTCAGAGGAAATGTTGTACTTTCTACTATAGTGTGTGTGTGTGTGTGTGTGTGTGTGTGTGTTTCAGATCATGTTGAACTCTCTCCATAAATATGAGCCGCAGCTTCACATCGTCTGCGTCGGCTCTCGTCATCGTCTGGTTTCCAACGTTTCCTTCAAAGAAACTCAGTTCATCGCTGTCACTGCATACCAGAACGAAGAGGTGCACATATATACATACATATATATATATATTATTATATTTCCATAATAAGCTCTAGTATCTACAGAGCGGCAGCTTAAGAATGAAATGTTTTTGATTTAGAAATGAATATGTTCATATTTTAAAGTACAAATTGCAGTTTTAGCAACAAACTGAATAAGTCTAGAGTCATAAAAACACTTACTTTCCATAATAACAGTTGAATAAATAATAAATATATGAATATAAGATGCACCGTCCCTTCTCCAACTTCACTGTGATGTAAGTAAAATATTAATAATGTTAGTGGGTCCAGTGCTGTCATAGTTTTTAGATGCTGTTGTTGTGTTTTTCTGTGCAGATCACAGCTCTGAAGATCAAATACAACCCGTTTGCTAAAGCCTTCCTGGATGCCAAAGAGAGGTACGACGTGACAAGACAGCAAGACAGTCAGAGGAAATAGTTCTGATTCGTGGATCTTTGTTTCTTTGATAATCTATATAACCCACTAATTGAATTGGGTGTCCACATACTTTTGGCCATGTTGTACCACATCAGGTTACAGGTGCTCATGTGTTTTCTTTGTTCTTTAACTTCTACATGTTGTCACTGAATCAATGAGATTCTGCCTTAAGTCACAGGACACTTAGCGCTTAGCATTTCTCACCAGGATACCAGAGAAAGTTAGCATTAGCAGATGATGAGAAAGTCATTATCAACTGCTCTTTTGGAGCGCTGGTGTCAGGTTTCATTTGTTCTCCTCAGGATCCCAGGCGGACGGGGCTTAACAGAGTCATCGGACAGTCGTGTCGGGATTCAACCCTGTGAGTCAATGAAACTTGCTTGTCACGTTTTTTTGACATTTATATTGTGTTTAATATTTTATCAACGTGGACGCATGTTTATGAACTTCTACTTAATAATAATGTGTGTGTGTGTGTGTGTGTGTGTGTCAGGCTGGCCTCTTTGCTCAGCTGGAGGTGGCGGGGCTTTCCCTTACAGCAGCAGCCTCCCGCTGACGTCACATCATCACCACGGCTACAAACATCACGGTTACCCGGGACGACACACACCTTACCCCACCGCCTACCTGTCTCACCGCTCACACCCCTCAGGTAACACTGTCGGTCTAACTATACTGTATATTACCATATATGAGTGGATAAATGACACATGGAGTATAATGTATACACATTTATACACAAACATGTTTACAGCATTACAAACATCAAAGGACATATGTTTGTAATATATATATATATATAAATTTTAGGTTGTTTACACATTATAGTGCACACATGTAAACATGTGATGAATGAGCAGGATTTCTT
This sequence comes from Pampus argenteus, assembly GCA_036937835.1. NCBI lineage: Eukaryota > Metazoa > Chordata > Actinopteri > Scombriformes > Stromateidae > Pampus > Pampus argenteus. Next base: position 344,388 of record CM072883.1, on the reverse strand, counting down.
CACACGTCTGAAGGTGTTCAGGTGTTACCAGATGGGTGGAGCAGCTCCCCTCTTCAGGTCTCCTCTTCCTCATCTTCCTCCTCCACCTCCCTTCCCCTGACGAGCAGCGCTCCTTCCTCACAGCCTCCTCCTCCTCCTCATGCCTCCAGGTAAACTCTACATTAGTGCCATTGATTCACCTGAATGTGATTTCTGATGCAGTTTAATACACGTGAATGTTGCTGTGTCCAGTCAGTATCCCTGTCTGTGGACGGTTGGCTGCACTGAGCTAAGCCCCTCCCATTCACCATGTGGCACTCTCCACGGACCAATCAGCAGCGAGAGCCTCATGCAGCCGCCCAATCACGGACGAGTAGGCGGTGCTGGGTGGCCATCTGGCCCCACCCATCCTTTCTGAGGAGCGATGTGATTGGTGACCGCTGGCTGGTTAGCTACTGACAGCCTTCCTGCTTGTTTCAGGGTTTTTATTGACCGCTGTAGCTACTGGTTACCAGTGGTTACCAGTTATGCGTGGCCAGTTAAGTGTAAAAGTATATCACATAATTACAGAAAATTAGCATATCATCAAATCATAAAATTTAAAAGATCACAGCCTCAGTTTTTGCTTCCTTTTATTCAGTCATTATACAATATCCTACTTAATCAGAACAGTAAAAAACACTGATATGGTTGCAGCGCCACCTGGTGGTGATTAGAGAACATGTATATATCTGTACAGTCAATCAGCTGTGTTTTTATATAAAAACACTTATATTTGATTGACAGGTTTGTCTGTAATTTGTTGAAACAAGTTTCAGCTGCTGCATGATGCGTTCAGGTGTTGTTGTTTCTGTACTTATGATAGTTTCTATAATGCTGAAAACAAACCGATTAATAAAACTCTCATATCTGTGGGTACACATGTATTGAATTATTCTTCTGCTCTTGTCTTTGTTGTGTGTTGTTTGATGCTGCATAAAGTTTACAGAAATAAAACACAGTTTACAGTAATAATGATTTTATTGTTTACGATATAAATCTTATAAAAACATTGAAAGAGGAAAAAAATACATACACATTATATCGTACATAAAGAAACCAGCCTGCAAACTGAAAAACTTTTAATTTTCTCTAAATAGACTTTTGTTTTGAAAACACATTCTGAAATTATTACCGGAAGCAGACTCATATGACCCGGAAGTTGTTTTGATGCGTGTTCGGTGTGCCTCGCAGTAAAACATTCCGGGTTTTTTTTATCTGGATAAGCTTTCGTCATATTTAAGGTTTGTTTGAGTGTTTTGTGTGTTTGTTTTCTGTTTCTGTTTCTTTACAGTTTAAAGTCCAACAACGATTTAAAACCAACCACGATGAATTATGAATAATAAATTAAAATGCTAACGAGTTAGCTGCTAGCTGTGTCTGTTTAGTTTTAGCAACTTCTGCAGCGATTTATTTAAACATTTTATTGCTTTTATTACGACAAACAGCTAAATAAATGTGTCTTTGTTATTCCGACATGTTAATAAGGTGACAAAACTGAAAATTAATATAAAACGCCACATTTTAACCGTTAATATTCTGTAGTCTGAGCCATTTGTCTCAATATCTAAATACTTGTATAATTTTAGTACTGCAAGTTTCAAACAAGTCATTGCAACGTTATATGAGCAAGAAGATGAAAGAGAAAAAGTGAAACGGAGCCATATTTAACAAAATGAACATGCTGTATTAAAGAAGACTTGAGACCATTGACACGTTTTAACATGTTGAGCAGTGGCGTCGCAAGTCGCCCCCTGCTGGCCATTAGAGAGCATCAAATGACTCAATAGGATCAATCGATGATCAGAATAGTTGGTGATTAATGGACTAATACTGAGGTGGTTTAATGTGTCTCTGGCGTCATGTGTTTTCAGGTTGAAGGAGCCATGGCTCACATCACCATCAACCAGTACCTGCAGCAGGTGACCTCTGACCTCTTTGGTTCCAGCACTATTTATGAGCTCAATTAGAGTTTCATCGATTCATTGAGTGACAGAAGATTAAAATCAATAATAAAAAAAATTAAGCAAAAATGCCCAAAATGTTTGTGTTTGCAGCTTGTGGAGATTTGCTGCTTTTCTTTGTCTTCTATGACAATAAACTTGTTTTCCTGCAGATTTATGAAGCCATCGTTAACCACGAAGGCTCGTTCTGCGCTGAGCTGCTGTCCTTCAAACATCCGCATGTCGCTAACCCTCGGCTACAGGTGAGGCCCTGCCACTCAGGGGGTCACATAAGGCTCGGTGTTGCTATGGTAACAGCCTCACCTCTGTGTGTGCGTGCATGTGTGTTTCAGCTGGCCAGTCCAGAAGAGAAGTGTCAGCAGGTCCTGGAGCCACCGTACGACGAGATGGTTGCAGCTCATCTCAGGTATACCAATCAATTTATTCATGCATCGATTAATGATCAATAACACTTCTTCTCTATTAAACATTGTGTGTGTGTGTGTGTGTGTGTTACAGGTGTACATACGCAGTGGCCAATCATGACTTTGTAGAAGCGTACAAGTTCCAGACGATTGTTGTCCAATATCCTTCCTGATGATATTACACATAATCAAACAAACAAACACATGATCAGTCTCTGTCTATCAGTCGATCAGTCAGTCTTGTTCCTTTACCTGTCACATCCTTCCTGAGAGCGTTCCAGTCGCACAAAGAGGAGAACTGGTGAGTCCAGCTAGCTTAGCTTAGCTTAGTTTAGCTTAGCTTAGCACACAGAGTGTATGAAGCTTCAGCGTGTCGCTCTGTGTTTCAGGGCTCTGCCTGTGATGTTCGCTGTCACGCTGGATCTCAGAATATTCGCCAACAATGTAAGATGTGTCAGTTTGATCAGATATATTGATCTCAGAGCTGATCGATACTGGAGCGCACGTGTGTGTGTATGTGTATGCAGGCGGAGCAGCAGTTGCAGAAGAAGGGGAAAGGTCAGCCGAGTGAGATGTTGGAGAAGGCAGCCGAACAGCTGATGAGCTGCTTCAGAGTGTGTGCCAGCGACAAGTCAGTACACACACACACACACACATATATATATATATATATATATATATATATATATATATACGTCTCCAGACATGGAATCAGATGAAAGTTTTTTCATTTTTAACTCAGAAGTTTGAGTCAAAAATCTCATCACCACCTTACATTATTATTTATTGTTGTTATTATTATTATTTTTATCTTTTTGCAGTCGTGCAGGTATCGAGGACTCGAAGAAGTGGGGAATGATGTTTCTTAGCAACCAGCTCTTCAAGATCTACTTCAAGGTCTGAACTTACTGTGATCACTGTGACAACACGTAGAGCAATACATCGATATTATTATATCAGTATCGTGATATTAGACTGATTTTAATGAATATGTTTGCTGGTACGAGAACATGTGATGTATTGATGATGGTTTGTCTGTGTTATGAATCAGATCAATAAGCTGCACTTGTGTAAGCCTCTGATCAGAGCGATCGACAGCTCCAACCTGAAGAACGACTACAGTCCCGCTCAGAAAGTCACCTACAAATACTACGTGGGCCGCAAAGCCATGTTCGACAGCGACTTCAAACCAGGTGACACGTTGCTATACATCTAGTCATACAATACATGTTGAAACATAATGACGTGACACCTCCGATGAGTGTATCACCAGTTTATTTATTTATTTTAACATTTTATGTTCATTTTTATCCCTTTTAAGGGAATACATGAAGAATATATTAAAAAAATATATGTATGTGTTTGTGCAGCGGAGGAGTTTCTGTCTTATTCCTTCCATCACTGTCATCGCTCCAGTCAGAAGAACAAGAGGATGATTCTCATTTACCTGCTGCCCGTCAAGATGCTGCTGGTCAGAACTCAGATTAAAGCAGTTTACAGCAGTACACACTCAGATTAAACCAGATTAAACCAGTCTGATGTCCGCATGTGCTTTCAGGGTCACATGCCGACTCATCAGCTCCTCAGGAAGTACGACCTCATGCAGTTTGCTGACGTCACCAAAGCTGTGAGGTAAGCAGAGGGTGACCACAGGAAGTGACATCATGCCAGCCGGTGTTCTCACAGGTGAACTGTGTGTGTGTGTGTGTGTGTTAGCGAGGGGAACCTGCTGCTGCTGAACGAGGCTCTATCCAAACATGAGACGTTCTTCATCCGCTGTGGGATCTTCCTCATCCTGGAGAAGCTGAAGATCATCACGTACAGGAACCTCTTCAAGAAAGTGTGAGCAGATCTTATTTCCTCAGATGAAACGCACAAACTCGACAACCTGCTGATTCTCACTCGTCTTCATTTACCTGTTTTCTTGCTTTTTGACAGACATTATCATGTTTATCCTTTTTTAAAACACATGAGTTGTTTGTTTGTTTGTGAACTTTTTTTATAATAATCTTAATTCCTGGTTGAGCTGTTTCTGGCTTGAGACTCTGTTTTTAGACTCTGTGGCTCTAATCTGTTGTTGTCCTTTTTCACTCCATATTTTTGGCTTCCTATTTTTCACATGTATGACGTCATGTTTCTGGAGCCACGCTGTAGCTATAGCAACTCTGCTCACCTGTTGGCAGGTACCTGTTGCAGAGGACTCACCAGCTGCCTCTGGACGCCTTCCTGGTGGCTCTGAGGATGATGCAGGTAGAGGATGTCGACATCGAAGAGGTGCAGTGTCTGCTGGCAAACCTCATCTACATGGTGAGGACACAGACACACACGCACACATGCACGCACACAGACGGGATGTGGATCAACGTGTTCTTTCTTCTTCTCTCCTCTCAGGGTCACATCAAAGGTTACATCTCCCATCAGCACCAAAAGCTCGTGGTCAGTAAACAGAATCCGTTCCCTTCTCTGTCCTCCATCTCTTAGACTACATTACCCACAATCCCTCTCTGACTGCAATGCCTTCATGGACATGTTTTTCTAGTTTTTTTTTTGTTGTTTTTTTTATTTTGTACTGTAAAATGTTGTTAAATAAAACAGATGTTTGTAGAAGGTGAATATGATTGATTATTGAAGCAATAATGTTTTCTTCTTTATTGATACAAACCAGAAGGGAATGAGTTTGAACTGTGCATTGTGGGTATTGGAGTCTTTATTTCAGTTTTTTAGTGTTTTTATTTAAAGAAAATATTTCCTTCAGTCACAGCAAGAATTTCATATTTTCTACAGATTTCTCTTTCTGTATTTCACAAATATTAAATAAATGTAATACAGAATATTTTAATAAAACTTTTTAGTGCTACAGCTTTCTAAAGAGTTTTATACATTCGTCATATAGTAAAGTGATTTCACATGTCGGAGCATCCTTGAATGCATCAGTCGAGACTTACGGACAAATTACGGTCAATAAAACAATAATGGGAAGATTGATGAAATATTTTGTCACTAAAACACAGTTTGCTCTTTGAATAATGGCGGTTGTTGGGCGGAGCCTCAGCGGTTCTCAGGATACAGATTGACTTGTGGGGTCATGTGATCCTCTGCCACCTGCAGCCTCATTTTGATCCAGACCAGATAGCGGGACAGTTTGGTGAACACCATGCCACCGCCACTGTCACCGTGACAACCCGCTGACGTGGAGATCAGCAGCCCGGTCAGAAACGCTGTCTCTCGCTCCACCGTGGCAATGGGCGTCCCCGGCAACAGTCCGCAGCGTCCCCTGTCCTCTGATCTCAGAGTGCTGTCGGATTCTGAGAACTCGCGAGTTTCAATCTTTGAAATGTGGTGGTTTTCTGCTCCATTTGGCATCCCATGGGCTCCATTTTGACTCTTATGGGGTTGATTCTGGTTCTGGTTCAGCTTATGTCTATTCAGCCTCCCGTGAGCCCTGTGCTGTTTCCATAAAAGTTCATGTTGTCTCCCCTGAGCTTCAGTTTTGTTCCCAGCAGATCCATTTGGGCTTGTTTGGGCTCCACTTTGCCTCCCCTCAGCTCCATTTTGTCTCCTCATGCAGAACATCTTGTTGCTTAGCAAATGCGAGACATTCAGCTGGCTGCGACACTCGTCCAGTGTCATGTAGACCAGGTTCTGGTCCTGGTTGTGTCTCTGGACTATGCCCGTCCTCCCAGCATGCATCAGGATGTTCTCACTGAAGTCCTTGGTCGGCAGGCACAGGTGGATGAGAGTGGGGCCAAATGGCAGCGGGTTGGCCAGCTCGAGGAGGACGAGGTCGTGGTCATGGTAATCTTTATGAAAACGGTTGTGGATGTAGAGAGCCTGAACGCGGATGATCACCTTCTTGTTACCTAGGAGACGAGAGACGAGATGAATTTACTCCATTTCTTTCTGGAAGTGAGATGTTGAGTCAGGACGTGGTTAGCCTAGCTTAGCATCATTTAACAGTAAAAAACAGCCTCCCGTCTGCATACTTTTGGCCACATATTGCAGTATTAGGTAAATACAGTTTGATACCGGCGAGCACGTAAAAGTTGGAGGGCTGCTGGTTAGAACCCAGCAGGCAGCGAGAAGCGGTCAGGATGGAGCGGCGGCCAAGCACCACGCCGCCACACAGCTCCACCCCTCTGCTGTCCAGCAGGGACACCTGCAGGCAGAAAACAAACTCACACATGTTTGTGATGCCACAAAGCTACAACAAGACTCATACTTTATAAAACATGACATAAAGTCCCATCATGCCGTCCGTGTGGTTGATCGCTGCCCCGCTCAGGGTGGAGCAGATAAACAACCTGATCTTACCTGCCAAGGTAACGTTGTGGTGTTGAACCTGCCAGGAAGTCGTCCACATGGAAACTCCACTGAAGACACACGGAGGTCATTATGTTATATTATTTTAAGCAGGTTTTAGAAATGTGTATGTTTGTGTATGTTTTCAGACCTTCAGGCACACAGCTGCGTTTGTCGCTGTGTAGTTTGAATCCCGACATGCAGGAGCATCTGAATGAATGATAGGACACTGTGCACAGCTGGTGACACGCTGTCGGACCTTCAGTCGGACACTCAGACATTTCCTGCGGTGCGTTCAAGGGCCCTGTTATGGTTTTCAGCTCTTCCGGTGCTCCCAGTTCACAGGTGTCTCCGTGATATGGGGGGACGCAGGAGCAGACAAACCCCCCCACCTGGTCGGTGCAGTTCCCCCTGTGGAGGCAGGGGTTCGGCTGACACTGGTCCCCATCTGCTCAGAGACGACAAGAAAGAAAAAACTCAGTCAGTTCATGATTATTTCCATTATCCATTAAACTGTTGATTATTTTCTGAAATAATATTTCCTAAAATATTCAGCATCTGCTTTTTTCTTTTGATGTAAACACATTTCTTAGAGTTATTCGAGCTGACAGGAAAGAAAACTCACCGTAATAAACCATCCAGAAGTTTTTCTGTAGAGAAACAAACACCAGTCAGAACCAGAACTCGGAGCCACATACAACGTTAACAGCTCAGACCAGTAAAGTGACTCTAACATCTTTATTATTTGTGACTTTCTGACCGTCTTGTCGTCGTCTTCGAAGTACTCCCTGGCCTCCTCGTAGCTGCACGTCTCCTCGTAACACTCCCTCTCCAGGTTCCCCTGCAGGATCTCCTCCACCAGGAACATGTTGGCCCGTTTGGACCGCAGGAACACGCTCTGAGCTGGCGGAGTCTGCCACAACACTTCAAGGTCCAGCAGGTTTACAGTAAATCAAATAAATCATCATCATCATCATTTTGACTTTAAAAAATACTCAAATACTCACCATCTAAAATACTATAATTGTCATATAACTGTACTTTATACGCTCTACTATAAATATTTATATATTTAGCATAATTATCACTTAACCAATGTACACCAAAATTATTGCACGTTTAGTCATTCATACGAATGAAGTCATACTTATGAATTATTAACTAATAACTGCTTATTAAGTCATAATTATGATGTAGTTATGGTATACGATTCATAACTATGACATTAAATCAGAATTATGACATAAAGATCGTCATAAATATGACCTAATGAAGACGGTACAGATTAAACAGCAGGCTTCAGTTGGCATCATTTGTGTTTTTGGCACAAATAGATCCCAAACTGTGAACCATTTGAAGGTCTGAGACTTGTGATCTCTGCAGTACGCTGAGTTAGTTTTAATCTGAAATCTGTCTCAACATACATGTCAACTGTAAGACTCCAGAGCTTTTACCTTCTCCTTCGATGAAGACCTGCAGGAAGCAGATGAGGAAGGCGAGAGAGACAAGAGACGCTCGACAACAAGACGACATGATGCTGACCGCCATGACACTGACTGCACTGGTACGACACACACACACACACACACACACACACGTATATTTACACACCGACGAGTCACAACTGATTCACTACACGGCTGTAAACTTTACTTTTTTCTTGAATTTGACCTGTTAGTAAAACAGATTATAATGAATTTAAAAATAATAAAAATATCTGTGAATATTTGCAAAGCTTCAGCAGAACTCTAATAGACATTTCATCTAAAAATAAAACATCAAAAATAATATATCAGGTTGTTTCCACTTTATGCTGTGATTATGCATATTTCATTTATTAATATGTGTTTGTGTGATTTCTAAACAGTTTAATTTATAAACTAAGCGGGACAGATGTGCCTCTATCAAGAGTCAGAAGACAACAAGCAGCAGTGGACTCTGACCTGTCCTCAAACCACACAAAACAAGCTCGACCTCTGACACTACTGTTCAGTAGCTTTGTTTATTTGAGATAAACAAGGAGGAATTTGATCACTAGGATTAATAATTTAAAGTGATAAAGGTTTATTTCATGATCAAGATCATGTAGGAGGTGCATTTTTTTTAGGTCTCAGGGAGCCAAACATTGTGACTGAGCAGTAATCCTTGAAGTTTCTACTAAAAATATAGTTTGAAGTAACAAAACAGAAATTGAACAAACAGATGTAATGCATCCTTGTTGTTGTAGTTTTCTTTATTTGCTTCACATTGTGGTCAATAAGATGGTTTCTGGCAGTGAAAAAAGTGGAAAAAAAGACATTTTTTATCTTCAGTACTGAAGAGCGAATCACTCAGATAATTATTTTTGTCCATTTTGGCTTCCCATCTTTACATGCGGCTGTGCACTGTTAGTAAGTGAATAGTGAATATTTGACTTATATTCAAACACCACTGCAATGGGATGATCAAGAAGTGGGCAACTGTTTGCTAACAACAAATTTATAATGTGCTAAATCAAATCCGTTAATCAGTTTAAAACTAAACTTCCTTTATCAATGATAATATGTCATCAAATAACGAACATGGAAACAGGTTTCTGACTGTTAACAGTAAAATGTGTTAATAGTGTCAAACATCAAATCGGAGATTACATGGGAGGCTGAAAGTCAGTGGACGGCTGATTCAGCGACACTTCAGCGATGATCTTACAAATACAGCCTCTTGATGGCGCCGTGGTGCCTCTTCACCCTGTTGTCACTCTTCTCTTCTGGCATCAGTATCGCCATGCCCTTGTGGATCCAGCGGATGTACTTGGACACCTGGGTGTAGATGCCATATTTGCCTCTGCGCGCACAGCCTTCGCCCCAGCTCACGATGCCGGTGATAAAATAGGTGTTGCCATATTTAGTGACGTGTGGCCCGCCACTGTCACCTTGGCAGGCATCCTTTGCAATTGTATTGTAGCCGGCGCAGAACATGTGAGTAGAAATGCGTAAATTAGTGGATTGTATGCAGGTGTGCCTATCCACATAAGGCATGCTGAGACGCTGCAAGATGGTAGACGGCTGCCGACCCTCGCCGAGACGTCCGAACCCGCTGACTATGCCGTATGCCGGCAGCCGCATCAGGATCTGTAGGAGGACGAGAGAAATTCACAGCTTATGATAAAGACACGTTTACGTTGATGTAAAAGTGGTTTAAAGGTTCACCTTTTCAGCAAAATCTGCCTCAGGTATGCAGGCCGGGAGGATGAACCTGCTGAACGTGATGGGCGTGGCCAGTTTAATGAGCGCAATGTCGTTGTGGTAGGTATTGGGCTGATATTTATTGTGAGTGATAATAGTTTCCACAAAGTGGGAAGCTTCATTACCGTCGTCCACCAGTATGTCGAACTCACCTGAACACACAGAAATGATAAATATTTCACTACTTGTAATAACATTTATATAATATAATTTATATATATTATATCAGCAATAAAAAATTTATTCTACATTATTGTCACATTATTACAACCTTATTTTTTACCTACCGAGTTTGACGTAGATAGAGCGCGATTGGTTCATGCAATGGGCGGCGGTCAAGATGATGTATTTGTTGAGGATGGTTCCTCCGCAGAACCCTCGGTGTTCCTCGTTCAGGAGGAGAGCCTGCAAGGACAAGACGTGACCAAATGGTCAATATTAAATATTAATAAATACACAAAGTCTGAGCTGAAGGTTGTGAGGATGAAGCTACCCATCCGGTTAGGGTTAAAATGTGATTATACCTGCCATGGACATTCTCCTGGTGGACAGTCCTCTCCGTTGACGATTCGGGTCATAGTCGACATTTGAGGGTTGATGGTTTCCTCAACAATCCAGCTGCTGCGGCTGCTGCTGTTGTCAGAACCGGAGGACTCTGGGAGATGGACGGTGTCTGATGTCGGATCAGTGGTGTTGGTGTTGACTTGGTGGTTGATCCCAGTAACGTTCCCCTCTGTCATGTTTTGCCGTTCATATCTGAAAATGGTCCGGGTGCTTCCTGTGATGATGGCGCCACATTTGTAGTCCTCTGCAAGTTTTGTTGCAAAGTTTAGAGTTTGTACATCGGAAATGTAAACCATAACAGACCTCGTAGAATCTTTCTCACCGTTGGAGTCACATGACTTGCCATCTGGTGCCAGATAATATCCGTCAGCACAGGAGCATTTAACGGTTCCTCCGACCACTTTGCAGAAGTGTGCACAGTGACCGTTTGTGTTCTCACAGAGTTCAGGAATAACTGCAAAGACATGCAAAACAAATGAAGCGTATACGGTTCTGGTTACAGTTAAAAGGAACAAAGGATCAATGGCAGGTCACTGTTGACTCTGCAGTAGGTACAGCTGGGAGGAAACATTGAGACAGAACCCAGAACATCTCTCATCTGGACTAGGACACCTCAGGAGAGGTGGCTAAAGAAGACGGACATACAGGCTACCTACTGTCTCCGATTTGAGGACATTAAAGGTTTTTTTGACCCGACTGTCAGGAGCGACTTTGGTTCAGTACCGATTTCACAGTTTAAGCCAGCGTACGCAGGCTGGCAGAAGCAGGTGTAGCTGTTGATTCCGTCTTTGCAAAGTCCTCCATGAGCACATGGCGTCGATATACATGCGTCGCCATCTACAGGAAAATGAGTCGGGAGTTTTGACTTTATCAACAACCAAATTCTGCAAGAACGATGACATCTAGTGGTGAAGGCTGTAGCTGATATCATTCCCAAAGCCCACATTCCCTTTGTTAAATACAAATGGTAAACTTTGATTTTAGGAAAGGCCTTACCATAGTATACGCTCCAGAATATATTCTGCAAAGAACAAAAACAGAATTTAAATAGCATATAACCAACAAACTCAAATTTAAGATTGAAAAGCAAACTTAGAGCTGTTGTAATTGTCAATAATAATTCTTTATTAGCTGTCCATTAATAAACTATGATTCAGTGTTTTCATGTGACTCTGTGTAGCAAAGAGGATTTTGTTTGAGTTAACAGCAGTGTTTTTGGTGTGAAGGTGCAGGAGGTGATTACAGTTTTTTCCTTGTCTTCGAAGATCTCCCGCGCCTCCTCCCAGTTGCAGCGCTCCTCAAAACACTCCCTCTCCATGTTGCCTTGTTTAAGCTCCTCCAAAAAGCTATTGGCTCGTCTCTGTCGGGTGAGCACCTTACTGGCCGATTCGCCATCCAGGAAGACTAATGAGAGAACAGAAAAGTGCCGTTCAGTAGTCATTCACATGATTCTGCTTCAGATTGGGTTTTTACTGACTTGTTATATACCTGCAATGACAAGCAAAAACAACCTTCACCTCATGAGGCAGGTTTGTGTTCTTGTTAGCATGCCGACAGATGCTAGCACGGCTGCAGACTCTTAAAGTGTGTTTATTGCATGCAAAACTGTCAAAACAGTATAGTGTGACAGTTAGTATGTCATGTTGGTTTGGGACACCGCTTCAGACGTGACCTGGATCGAAGAGAGCGACTTGTTGATGAACACAATAAATAAGCAGTCGGTGTGAATATACTCAAAAAAGCTGGTGAAACCAACAGTGAGGGATAATAATTAATAAATTAAATAAAGACCAATCATAGCCTAGGACGTGGTTTGTTTGTTTGTTTGTTTGTTTGTCCAAACAGGTGTAAGTCATCAAAAACCTGTCAGTGACATCATCAGGTATCTCCATTGGTGGATCTGCTGGCATGTTGACATCACAGACAACATACTAAACACACAGAACAGGACGAGGTCAAGTGTCAGCAGCCTTTCACTCTGCGTTAATGTTCTTCCTCGTCGTGCAGCGGATGTTAGTGAACGTACCGTGAGCGGCAGCAGCCATGTGGAGCAGCAGGAGGCCAAGAGATACTTGGTGAGACCAAAACATGGTGAGCTCAGCTGGAAAAGTGTGCTGTGTAGAGGTAATGGAGTCTGACTGGAGAGGGGATGGGAGGTAGAGAGGGCAAAGACCTGAGAGAGAGAGAGAGAGAGAGAGAGAGAGAGGGGAGGAGGAGGAGGAGGAGGAGGAGTAGCCTGCACTGATCAGAGGGGGCTGGACTTGAAAAGTGAAAACTACAAGTCTGTGTCCACAAGAGAAAAAACTACGAGGCCCAGAGAGCATTGCTGTAAGAAGCATCCAATCAGAGAGCTTCTCACTCTGATGATTAGTCCTTGAATACATTTCAATCAATGTATTGATCCTTTTGGATTTTGGATCAGTGCAGCAGCTGTGGTTGAGTTTTCTAACAGTAGATCAGATCTGGATGTTGGCATGAACGCTGTTTACTGGTCACATGATAACATGGTGGGAACATGGCTGAAAGATTTTCCAACCTGCTGATTACCACTCTGATTCACACCTCTTCACCATGGCAACAGCAGCTGAGGCTTATGGGTATTGTGGTGTTTGTAAGTGTAAATAACATGAACGTATGCGTTTATTAAATGATCCAGTATGAATGTCGAGTGTGTAAGAATGGAGGATCTGTTGTTCTTGTTGGCACGAGGAGGAGAAGGGATTGAACCCCAGCGTTTGACATTCGGAGGAGGGAGGGAGATATTTATTGTAAACTAAGATTCTCAAACACTGACTCAGCCATCGTGTTAACACAGGAAGTCAGCTTCTCCTTCACTGTTTTTACCACTTCCTGCTCTGCAGCCTATCAGCTGCGTCCTCTCAGGAGGCGGAGCAGCAGATGTCAGAGTCCGACTGAAGTGCTGATCAATATTTACTCTGCTGAGCTTTAACATGATACAACCTGTCTTACACCTCGTCCCTGTTGCCAAGGGAACAATTTATGGTGTTTACACATTGTTTTAATTATGTTAAAAACTGTAAGCAACTCTGTCGAATAAATTGGTTAATGTAGATAAATCACGTCGATAATGTAGAGTTGGATCTAATTATAATAACATGCAGGTTTGAGACCTTTAAATATGTATTTAATACTTTTTAATATAAATGTCTGCAGCATTAAATAGATTTCTAAAATGATCAAAGCTATTTCAACAGGTGTTTTCACCTGCTTCACTTCATGCTGCATTCACAACACATGGGAAACGGTAAATACCAACTCCTAATTTGACTTAAAATAATAAAAGTCCATCATTGGACAGCAACCTTTCAGACTCTTATTTCTACGTCTATTTCAAAAATAAATTATACAATAAAATAAAAATCCAGCACATAAATATTTATAAGATTTCATGTGTTTGTTGGTACAACTTGTAATCCTGATTCACTTTATGAAGGATTAGTTATTAGTATTATGTGTGAAAATTGAACTTTAAAATTGTCGTATTTTTATATAGATATATAACATATAGAAAACACAAAGGAAGATTGAACATTAAATCATTTTAATTTTATGTTTCAGGATAAAATAAAGAATTAAACTAAACTTTCTGTTGCAGTGTGTCTGATTTCTCTGGATTGTCATTGGCCGTCGTCATAGTGACCTCCACCCAGTCCACAAAGCTGGCCATGTTGGCGTACACCCCATAATACCCCGGGTGAGAACAGCCCCGCCCCCAGCCGACCACACCCGTCAGGAAGTGGGTGGAGCCGTAGAGTGTGACCAGCGGGCTGCCATCGTCTCCACGGCAACTGTCCTGCCGACCCTCCAGGTAACCGGCACACAGCATGTTGGTGGTGAAGTTGAACTTGGCTTTCTGGGAGCACTGGGAGTTCTGGATGATGGGGACAGACATCCTGCGGAGTACGGGGGAGGCGAGGGCGCCAGGCGGGGTGTTGCCCCCGCTGGTCCTCCCGCCCCACCCGGACACGCTGTGGTAGCGCAGCGGCAGCAGCTCGTGTTCTGTGAAGTCTTTAGTGGGCAGACAGATGGGGAGAGCGTGGCGGTTCAAAGTGACAGGGTGGCTCAGCTTCAGCAGGGCCATGTCGCTGTCACCTGTGGCTGGGATGTAACCGTCATGGGCGATCGCCGTGGAAACAGGGATCCTCTGCTCAGTACCGTCGTCAACGTCCAGGTTGTGTTCCCCTGGGAACAGAAACGTATTTGTATGTTGCTTCCAATAAAACATGAATTACATAACAATCTGTTACCTGCCACCACCGTGAGGTTCTGGGGGCCGTTGCCATGGATACAGTGGGCAGCAGTGATGACCCAGTCTGGACGGATCAGAACACCTCCACAGTGACTCATCCCATTGAACTGAACCAGAACCTGATCGATACGTAGACGCATTGATGTATTAATTATTAGTTATATAAACTGGACGTTGTCTGTTTACAACATCTACGCTACTTTCGCCCCACAGAGCAGTAAACAACAACACTAACAATCAAATAAAAAGTCTGTAACAGCCTCAAACTCTTATATTTGTTTACCTGCCAGGGACACGCTCCTCGGGGACAGTGATTGGCTCCCACCAGCCTGGTTTGAACACTCTGATTTGTTCCTGCCTCATGTGGAGCCAGCTGACCACACGGATACTTCACTGTAACCCGAAAACACAGATCAAGAAGTTGTTTTAACATTTAGAGGCAACGCGTATGCAGGCGGGTAGTTTTCACACCCTGAGCGACGCAGTCTCGTCCGTTCTCGTCCAGCTCATATCCGTCAGCGCAGGAACATTTCCGTCTCTCTCCAGAACCGTTGCAGAAATGCTCACACTGTCCGTTCTGGTAAAGGCACTTCAGTGAGTCTTCAAACACTGACGAAAAAAGTAAAGTCACTCAAAGGACCTTTCTGCCTCCAGTATAAGAGATTTGTCTGGCATATATAGCTTATTGTATGTTGTAGTATTTTTACCCGTTTGACAGTATCGACCTTCGAATCCTTCAGCACACTGACATTCGTAGGTGGTCCCGACATAGTTACACGTCCCGTTGTTCTGACACGGGTTCACCAGGCAGGGGTCACGACCTGAGCACAAAGTGATGGAAGAAGTACTCTGTCCTTGACTACGGTATAAAATACAGAGATGTAAAAATACTCCATTACAAGTACAAGTCCGGCATGAAAAATCCTACTACAGGACAAGTATTGTGATCTTGATGTAGTTAACGGGGTTACAGTGGTTCCCAACCTAGGGGTCGGGCCCCTCTGAGGGGTCGTGAGATGATTAATGGGAGAGTATCAAAGGATCAATGCAGCTCAATCACAGGGTTTCAAAAGTAGAGATACTGACAAATGAGTATCTGAATTATCAGAACAAATCAATATACTAATCATGGGTATAATGTCACACTGGAGTTCAACATTTTTATATTTTAAATTGATGATTAAAAACATTTTACAGATTTTACTCACGTTCATACGTCAGCCAGAACTTCCTCTGAAGAAACAAACAAAAAACAAACATTTATTTAACGATTATGAAAATTTCATACAATAAGTACAGTTTCCAAAAAGATTGGAGTTTGTGTTACTGTTGAAAAATGGCGGGCTGTGAGGACGAGGACCCTGTGTGACATTAAGTCTCATTCTAAGCCGATTCTTAGTCTCTAAACATACTTCTGAATATTATATTCCTATATTTCTGCCAATAGATCCCCCCTTAAACTGACCGTCATGTCGTCGTCTTCAAAGACCTCTCGAGCCTCCTCGTAGTCGCAGATCTCCTCGATGCATTCCCTCTCCAGGTTTCCCTGTTTCAGCTCCTCCAGGAAGCCGCTGTTTGCTCGCCGTCGTCTGTGCAGCACGCCGCTGGCCTCGTGCTTCTCGACGAACACTGAACAAAAGGACAAAACATCAATTATTACAATATGTTTATGGCCAACAACACTTTGAAGTGTCACTGAAATATAAATATAAACATAGTTATTAGTTATGATTTGATCCACAGAAAACTGAATAAATATGTTCAGATAATTCTGAAATGAATAAAAACGAATAATCCAAATGAAATAAAACTATAAAGGTTCATAACAAGCTCCATTATTATTATTGTGTGTTTAATTGTATCGTCAGGAATTAGCCTAAAGAAAGTGGAAACAGACGTGAACTGATTTATATGTCAGGAAGGATTTTGCTCTCCTCCACATCTGTAAAAAAGTAATTTTTATGTCAATTTTTTATTTACATTGCATGCTTCGTTAATGTTTAATTAGTTTTTATGATGAGAATGAACAGACCTGCAGCAGCTGTGATGCCAGAAAGCAGAAACCAGGCGGTGCAGCTTCTCAGCAGCATGTTGACCAGCATTCAGACTCCCAGAAACAAAAAAACAGAGTCTGAGCGTTTTTAGCCTGCAGACACTCACAAGCACTCTGACCTCAGGGTCAAAAAACAGCAAAAGGCCGGCTGTGGTTGAAGTGGAGGAAACACACTTACCTCGAACACACTGTGTACATGAATGTTGAAATCAGAAAGCACACACAGGAGCAAGCAGACTTTCAACCATGTAAATATTCAGCACACATGCTGCTATTTGTAAAGCAGATCCGATCATATTTATTAAATATTATTTTTATTAACATTTAATCTGCTGCCTAATCTCTGGTAATCATTTGGCCAATAAACACGTTTACTAAAACAATGTATGTAAAATTCCTTAATGGTTAATTGAATATCAAACACGATCGTTGTTTTATTTACAGCTTGTTTTATGTACCAACTTGTATATGTTTATAATTTATAATTAATTATTAATTCATGTATGAAAAGGAACCTAAATATATTTGTGCTAATTAATACTGTACTGTACTGTATACACTGTATGTGTTGTCAGTGAACCACCTTCCTGCTAATCAAGCCGTTGTAGTTTCAAACATTTCTACTAATCTAAAATCATCACTGACGTGTTTTCAGTAAATTAAAGCTTCTTTAATACATGTGACAGTTTGCTGTGTGTCTGCGGTAAACTTGAGGATCAGCTGATCTCAGGCCGTCAGGTTGTGCAGTAAAGTCTCTGTGCTGTTTGTCGGCTCTTCTGCCGCCGCTGTTTGCTCGTGGATCCACTCCAGGTAGTTGGACACCCGGGTATAGATGCCGTAGTTGCCCGGCCGGGCACAGCCCTTCCCCCAGCTGACGATGCCCAGCAGGAACGTTGTATTCTTGTACACCGTCACCAGCGGCCCACCGCTGTCGCCTTTACACGAGTCCTGCCGGCCCTCGATGTAGCCGGCGCAGAACATGTTCTTGGTGAGCGTCACGCCGCTCTCCTCCACGCACTGCTGCGTCTTAATCCGGGGTACTTTTAGCCATTGCAGCAGGTGCGAGGTGGGTCCGTCTTCCCCCCGCCTCCCCCAGCCGCTCACTGTGTGTATGGCAATGGACCAGAGGTGGCGCTCTGCCAGCGTCCGAGTCGGCAGGCAGACCGGGGTGGCGTACGGTGTATAGACGATGGGCGACGCCAGGCGCAGGAGAGCAATGTCGTTGTCAGCGTTGCTATGCACGTAGTGCTCGTGTGTGATGATCTGGACGACATGCATGAGCTGCTCCGTGCCCTCGTTCACCTCCCTGTTGTGCTCGCCTGACAGACAAAGAGTTCAGAAGTTGATGGTCTTGTTTCTGCTCGTGATCATGTTTCTGCTTTGGACGGATTCGTACCTGCAACCACTTTTAGAAACTTTGGGTCAGTGTCCTCCAGGCAGTGAGATGCTGTGAGGATCCATGTCGGTTTATAGATCACCCCTCCACAGAAACCTTTGCCCTTATACACCAGCAAAACCTGGAAAGAAGGCAGCAATACTTTCCTTTGTTATATTAAAGCATTCCTTTCCTGCATCTGTTGGTAGTGATTTTATGTTTTGAATCATTCAGATTTCTTTCATCATAACAAAACTTTTGCCATATCGTTGATCCTTGGAAACGTTGGGATTTCCACCGGGATCTGGTTTAGTGAGAGTTTAGGAGGGTAAGCCCATTTGCTCTCACCCCTCTCAGACGGGTGTACTCTCCCTTTAACTTTACCTGCCAGGGGCATTGACCTTTGGGGCACTCTGTTCCACCGACAATCCTAGATCGAGGCATTTCTTTTTGCAGGACGGACACCATGCCGCACACAATCGCCTCTGAAATGACAAACATGAAGCTACGCGTTGGCTTAGAAATGGAAAATTACAGCAATTAAATCAAAATTAGTTACACAAAAGGACTGGTATAAATATGTGATATATTGACACCGTATTTTTATTTTAGTCATTCATATATTTAAACCAGAAGCTAACTGTCCCCCTATTGTCCTCCCACCTTTTGCCAGGCAGCTCATCCCATCAGTGTCCAGGAAGTAACCGTCTGCACACGAGCAGCTGCGTTTTAGTCCTCCCTCATCTTCATCGCAAAAATGTTCGCAGCCTCCGTTCTCCAACAGGCAGGTGTTGAGGACGGGGTGGGACTCTAAAACAACAGGTTCATGTTAAAATAGTCAAATATGTGTTCATCCACTCCACCTTACTCACTCCACAAGCTGCATCTGTAATAAAACACTTTCAAATGGAGAGACTGAGACTTTCAGACTTTGCACTCAAAGATCTTTATTACAATTAAACCTTTTTGGATTAATTTAGATTCTGAATATTTGAACATGTGTAAAAGAGTATTTTAGGACACAGGACTGGAAGCAGGTAAACCTCTGGCCCTAAATTACCAGCTAATAACCCAAAAGGTGCAAGTGTCGGTACATGCATACGACATGTACTCTCTTCGTTTTTACGGATGCAGGAAGTTTGTGAAGTTCTCACCAAGCTCACAGTGGAGTCCGCTGAACTGCGGCAGGCAGTAGCAGTTGTAGGATGTCATCAGGACAGAGCAGCTTCCACCATTCAGACACGGGTTCGACTTACAGCTGTCTGGGACTGCAGGTGGATCAAATGAGTCAGGAGCTTCGTGCTACATATCACAGTCCTGCACTGGCACCATCCAACACTAACAAGCAGGACGTTAGCAGCTAACAGATCGACAGTGAACGTGTGTTGATTCTTACCGCTGTACGTCTTCCAAAACTCGTTCTGAGGAGACACAAATGTCACACATATTCTTCAATATTAGTCATTCCCCAAAATTAAAGTTTGGTTTGCAGTAAAAAGATAACACCAGTGTAATAATGACGTTATAGGATTTTGAACAGTGTTTTGTGTTTGTAGTTGTATCACATTGTTTGGTTGTGTTTCCCATATTTGCAGTGTGTTTCTGATTCTGACCGTGATCTCATTGTGTTCAAACACCTCCCGAGCCTCCTCATAGGTGCATTTCTCCTCCAGACACTCTCGCTTCAGATCTCCCCTCTGCAGCTCCTCCAACCAGCCGGAGTTATACCTGCGGGTCCGGACCAGGACCCCGTGGGCCTGGTCTGGACCCACGAACACTACCAGCCAGAGGAGAAAAGAAGAGTCACTACTTTCCGCATGATGCTAGCGTAGCTGCTGATTCTTATTCATGTTTACATTTTAATTTGCATTTCGAGTGAATATTTGATCTGTCAGACTCTCTATTATCAAACGGGTCAAAGCTGTCATAACCTGAACCGTCATGTCAGCCGTCTGTGAGGCTCATTTCTCAAAAGATAACAAAAACATGAACTTCTCCATCAGTAATTGAACACAACCCTCTGACTGAAGGTTGTGTGACGCTTACCTGAAGCCGACTGGCAGCTGGAGAAGCTGAAGACAAGGGGGATAAAGACTTTTAGCCACATTGTTGAGTCCATCAGAAAGTTGTTGCTGTGCTATTCTGTGTTAACCCAAAGGTACAAAGTCCGGTTCTCCCCCCATTAATGATCACATGTTCCCAGTGGAAATACGCTGTGTGATAAACCAGACTGACAGCTGCTGTCCCCTTTAACATCCCCAAATACTGCTTCATTGCTATTCTCACATACACAGATGTTACAGGCGCTAGCATAGGGCTAGCTACACAGCATTAGCCTGAAGTTAAAGGATCGCTTTCAATATGTTTCAATCTCAATATGAAAATTAATTCACTTTTATGAAATAAAACATTTGCAGCTGCACCATTTAGCTTAGCTTAGCACAAAGACTGGAAACGGGGGAAACCGCTAGCCTAACTCTACCAAGAGATCATGAAATGGTGAGAAAAGACAGTAAAATACACTTTTGGTCTTTATTTATTGTCAACAACAATCAAGAACTCGCCATTTGTTTTATAGCAGAAAGCTGAATAAACTAAAATGACTTAAATGAAATGTACATCACAAATTCTTATTTGTTCTTGTTTTTGTGTGTAATTTGAAGTTCAAATTTAATTTCTATTTCTTGTTTTTGTGTGCTATTCTCCAGTACATTTTAACTAACGTCATCTTTAGTTTCATTCATGGTTGTGGTGTTGGACCGGTTGTGGACAGGTTCTGGATCGGTTTCATCTGGAGGACGTGATATTCTGGATCCAGTCCAGGAAGTTGCTGACTTTGGTGTAGACGCCGTACATATTTTCTTTGGCACAGCCCTTCCCCCAGCTCACCACGCCCGTCAGGAACCAGGTTTTCTTGTAGCGCGTGACCAGAGGGCCTCCGCTGTCGCCGCCGCAGGCATCCTTTCCGCCGGCCCTCCACCCGGCACAGATCATGTTCCTGGTGATGTTAAGATTGGTGTGCAGACGACACTCCTGCAGCGGGACTCTGGGCAGCACCAGCCGCTGGAGGACCAGGGAGGCCGAGCCGAACTCTGCCATGCGACCCCATCCAGACACGGTTGAGTATCGGACAGCTGCCAGCGTCCGGATGAAGGAGCTATTCTTCGCCGGAAGACAAATGGGCACCACGTAGAGTCCCAGCTTGACGGGGCGGTGAAGCTTCAGAATGGCCAGGTCGGAGTCAGAGCTGGACTGGTTGTAGTCCTGGTGGATCAGAACCTCAAGCACACGATGCTTCTGTTCGGTCTTCTCCTCCAAACTCTGGTCATGCTCACCTTCAGAGAGACGTTTGACCAGCTACAGGTCAGGATCAGCAGCCAGAACTGGACCTTAATTAATAACTTATAAACTTAATAGAGAGTAGAACAATGAAAAAGGAAGTGAAGTTCAAGAACCGTCTTACCCACGGTGACGTGGTAGATGCTGGCGGGGTTCCCCAAACAGTGTGCCGCAGTCAGAACCCACTGACTCGACAACACGATCGCACCGCAGCGGAACTTGTGATCTTCAGTCAGCAGAGCCTGAACAAGGAGGTGGGGTGATGATCACCTACTGGATAACAATTCATCCTCAACTCTCTGGTGTCCATAACTTACCTGCCAGGGACAATGTCCTTTGGGACACACCTTTCCGTTAACAACCCTGGGGGCAAAGTGCACCTGTGGTCTTCCACAGGGTACGGCATCTGGACCGGAGAGATGGGAGATTGAAACGTGTCTCTGTGTCCAAGAATCAAGTATGTGTGTTTTTAATGTGGATTTGGTGGGTGGTTGCTAGGATGGTGGTTGCTATGTAGTAGGTTGTAGTAGGTGGTTGCGTCTTTACTCGTATATTGCATGTAAATTGGTAGCATGGGTGTTTTTCCTAGGTTTTCAAACAAATAAAAACCATCAAAATAGAGATGAGTGTTTTTGGTTGTTTTTTAACTTGTGTGTGTTGGTGCTGTCTCAGGTTCCTGAAGAGCATCCTTGTATCTCAGAGCTCTCACCTTGAGGCACACAGGTTCTGTTGTCCTGATGCAGACTGTATCCCGCAGCACAGAAACAGATATGAGATCGATCCGGCAACTGTTTGCAGAAATGTTCACAATCTCCATTTCTGGAGTGACAACCATTGGAGGTCAAGCGCACTGCGGAAATACAAACCGCAGCATTGCTTAATATGACAAGCAAAAAGTCAGATTTCCTTATTATTATTATTATTATTCCATATTGATGTGATTCTTGCCTTTGTCACAGTTGTGTCCCTGGAAACCAGGTGGACATTTGCAGACGTAGGTGTTGGTCAGGCTGTTAGTACAAGTCGCTCCATTCTTACAGGGAGATGACAGGCAGTGATCCACCGCTGCAAGTAGGAACATTTAACCCTTAAAAGTTCAATACGTTCAGCAAAATGTCGTTTGATAATGATAAGTACCTGTGTACGTCCTCCAGAAGGCCTCCTGAAAAGGAAAGAAAACACAAATTAAAGACAACAGCAGTAACAGTTATAAACCTTATAATGACTGTTGGATTGAGTCCTGGCTGACCAGCTGCTGAGGCAGCGCAAAGATCTCCTTGGCCTCCTCATAGGAGCATTTCTCCTCCAGACACTCTCGCTCCAGATTGCCTATCTTCAGCTCCTCCAGCAGGAAGTTTGCTCGACGACTGCGGTGCAGGAAAACGCTGGCCTCAGGTCTGCTCACAAACACGCCTGCTGCATATACAAGTCAAGTCTTCAAAAAAAGCTCTTGAACACCATAAAATGTTAGTTGTATAGCATCAAAGACTCTCTCACACACACACACACACGTCCTTCACTTGAACGTCTGACAGCTTTAGTTACTGTTCAGATGCAGATTTGACTCAATGGATAATATAAGAAGCTTTTAAAATCCAACACATTGTTAAAGATGAAACCAGTGGTTTCAACCTTTTAGTCTTTAGACGTCTTACTAAAAGCAGTGTGTAGTCGGGTCACATTTCAGATGTCTATGAGTTGTTAACAGCTCCACCAAATAGTGATTTTTACCTCTAAACTTCTCACATGGTTTCATTTCAATAAATGTTCAAATGATCCAATATTTCAGCACAAATCAAAGATTAGAGAAAAAGTCCAAAAGCTGCTGCTAATATTTATGTATTTTTACATGGTTGTATTGGTACTTTTACTGAAGTACTTCAATCTGACAGTTGTTAATCTATTAACCCTGCTTCTCAGAGAACGTCACACTGAAGCCCAGTGAAGGACTGTTGACTTTCCAAAGTGGTTGAGAATGGAAGAAGAGGAAGATGAAGAAGAGTATAAGAAGAAGAAGAAGAAGAGGCAGAGGACTGACCTCCTCGTAGCCCAGTGCATGCTGGGATAGAAGCGATCAGGAGTTGTAGGAGGAAGAGTTGCTTCTTTTCTCTGCTGACAGACTCCATGTTTGTTCTGAACTGATCAAAGTTCACAAAAACATACAAACCACGTCTAAAAACACACTTTCTGTCATGTACACACGAACGCAGTACTGCAAATACTTACTTCACTGATGTCAGCGCTCGAAATACTCAGTCAGCTTCTTCTCGAACAGTCTTGCATGAACACAATAATCTGACAGGTTTCACTTATTTCATTAGATTTCTGTTTCGTGTTTGTTTCTGAGCTCTTCTGACTTATTTTAAGTGGGCGGGGCTCAAATGGAGATTTGTCATGTCACATACTCCCCTGCACCAATCAGGTTTTAGTAATATCTTGAGAGATAAGTCCCCTTAAATAATAACTAATAATGTTTTTTTCCTTATCATTTATCATGAATCTTTTTATAATTTTCACTTTTAATTTAAATTTTTACTCTATAGATTCAGGTTTGGGAACCAAAGCCATCATTGGATACCCCTCACACCCTAACCACCACCTGTTTGACCTGTTGCCCTCTGGAAGATGCACCAGCAAGTTGACAAACAGCTTCTTCCAATGGTGATGTTTCCCTTTTTCCACCTCCAACTCTTTATTGACACCTCAGTACAATGACAATGAAGATGATTCTCTTAATCAGCGTTTAAGTGCAGGATTATCAACAAATCCACAGATTCTTTAATTTAAGCAGAACTTGCTGATATGAGTTAAACAGTAATGAGTAGATCAGTCAAAAAGGAACATTCAGCACAGTATTTCTACCAATAACTTATATTTTTCTGACAAATCAAAATATTGACAATAAAATGTTCTACTGATACTGCAGTATTTTAACTACATCAAGATCACAATACTTATGTACTGTTACTGCAGTACTGTAACTACATCAAGCTCATAACATGTATGTACTTTTACTTGAATAGGAGACCGGAGTTTGCCTGGAAGACAAAACTCAGGGAGAAATGTTTGCCTAAAGCTACGGTGGCTGAGCTGGGTCAATGTAAAGCAAAGTGTAAAATTCGTGTGCAGATCAGTGACAGATATTTGTTTAATGGATTAAAACGTACATTTCTAATAAACAGCCACGTGTTGCGTCATCTGTAGTTTATGTTATATCCTTGTTGTTCATTAGCCGGAGCTACAATAGCAGTGCTAACAAGCTAAAGGCAGCTAACTGCTGCTCGTCCGAAAATGGAGGAAAATTCACTCGATCCTGACGTTGTTGGTGAGAATAAATGTTTTCATTTCAGTTTAACTGCAAGAAGGAAGTTGACTTTTCTTACATGTGTGTGAGTGTGACGTTTAGTGACACCAGAGCAGCAGTTTGATCACTGACTGACATTAGGAGCTCTCTGTTTATGATCATCAGAGTCTGTAAGTGGGGCTAGACCTCGTTTGATGTGGTTTACACGGAGGAATATCAGTAAAATAACACATTTAAACATCTAAAATGGTCTAAACTGTGTTTCAAACAGTTTTTACACGTGATGTGATTTGTATTTTTATATTTCAGATAAGTTAAGACTTTAATGTTATGTGTACTGCAGGAAGCATGAAGCACATTATAACTAAGGTTCTGTCGCACTTTAATGACGTGTTCTCTGTTTGTGTAGAACAGGCCAGAACCTTCTGGGCCCAGCAGGATGTGGATCACGTGTTCACTTCAGTGTTTGTGTACCTGGATCACCTGAAGAAAGTCCTGAAGGCCAACACAGCCTCTGACAAAGGTCTGAACCATATAAACATGAACACATGACAGTAAGGCCAAAACGCGCATCGCCCCCTGGTGGCTGGCTGCAGTATAGGATAAACCCCGCCCTTCCATGTTCACAAGAGGTCGTTCTGGTCACGCCCATGTTTGTTAAGCTTGTTTTTAAGTAGTTATTTAACAGTATAAAGAGGGGTTTGCCGTCAAGATTGACAGCGGCTCTCAAACCTCCATCGGCTGAGGGGCGTGTCCCATGTCCTGTGACTCTGACTCCAAATGATGTCACACAAGTAAAATGGCGGCTCCTGGAAACAAAATATTTTGGCTTCACTCATGAAGTGAAGTCACGTTACCCATCTTTGTTTACAGCTTCTTCTTCTGTTCTAATAAACTCTGTAATCGTCGTGTTTCCTATCATCCAATCAGAGTGTGTTGAGGGCTTGAAGCTGGTGGAAGGTCTCAACTGGTCTGGCTGCTCTCCGGCTGCTGCGCAAGTGGTTCAGGTGCTCATCGGCTCAGGTATGTTTACCCTTTCACCATGAAATTCAGCAGGAACAGCAACGTGTTGGTATGACGTTATGTTTCTATGTTCTTCTGCACAGTTAAGGTGCCGCCGCCTGAGTTTCCCCACCGCAGCCCCTCCACCTCCCCCCGACCTTCCTCCAATGGTCTGCCCAGCCCTGCAGCACCCCCTGCAGGCAGAGAGGAGCTGCCGGCTCTGTCTATGGTGCAGCTGCAGTCCCATCTCCATCCCTGCTGCAAGGTAATACGTAGACTTTTTACATGTGATTTTTAAATAATGAAATAAACGTAAACCAATTAAAATTTTTTCATCCTTTTTAAACTTTTCCCTCCAGTCCTGTCTGCCCAGTTTACCCAGAATGGCTCAGTGCACGCCTCCATTCTGGGGTCAGAACCCGCTGAAGGTTCCACTTCTCTGCGGCTTTAAGAGGCTAAGCGCCACACCGCTGATCTCACCTGAAGGGGTGTGGTCAGCAGACGAGGAAGAGGACATTGTTTACAAAGCCCCGTGTGGACAGAGTCTCCGTAACTATGATGACGTGATGCACTTCTTGTTAGTCACAGATAGTTATGACGTCCTGCAGGTCAGCTGATTGTTATGATGCCTTCAGGGCCAGGTTGGTAACCACAAAAACTAATGATAACTAAACAGAACTTTCCTTCCTGGGTCCTCCAGGTGGACTACTTCACCTTTAACCCGACTGTCCGCTTGGATCCTCCTGTAGCGGCAGGCCCTCGGCGTCCGGAGCTGGACCTGAGTCGGGGGTCCGAGCTGACGCCAGTGGAGCTGTGTGCCGGGGATGGTGGTGCCCGGCCTGCAGACTTCCGCTACAGGAGGGACCGCTGGCCTCACGGCTGCTTCCTGAGTCGTGGCCTGACGCTGTTTGAGACCTGCTGCGACTGCAGCAACGGCTGCAATGACGCAAAGCATTGCGCCTGCATCGCCAGGACCAAAGGGGGGGCCCACTACACCCACCATAGACTGACAGAGCCCATCTCGTCAGGGTAAGAACGAGTTGATGCACAAATCAAACGCATACCTAAAACCAACCTGACCATTTCTTTGATTAACAACTAATCAAACGCAAGTTTCAGAGCAAGATGTGGTTTATATTTATATATGTTTATATATATATTTATGTATTAATACTGTAGTATTATTATACAGTGTGTATGAGTGCGGCCCGTGGTGCGGCTGTGATCGGGTCCGCTGTCAAAACCGGCTGGTCCAGCGAGGGATCAGAGTCCGCCTGCAGGTCTTCCACACTGACCGCCGCGGCTGGGGCGTGCGTTGCCGTGACGACCTGGACCGCGGGACGTTCGTGTGCATATATGCAGGTGACTTTCAGATCCTCCTGTACTGAAGAAAGTACCAATAAATACACGTGACACTATCAGTATTAGTAAGCGAGTAAAAGTTAAAGTATCAGCTTCATGTAGTTTATATATGTATTTCTGTACCCGTTAAGAATGATCATGATTGGCGATCACTTAAACATTTGGTGAAATCAAATTGTAGAAAACCAATAGTAGTATGTAATGCAGCAAAAAGTACATTATTTCCCTCTGAAACGTGATGTAGAAGTATAACATAGCAGAAATGAATGAAAGTACTTTTGGTGTACTTCTCTGTACTTCTCTGCAGGGGTGATCCTGCGATGGCTCCAGAATCCTGCTGAGCTGGTGCCTCCAAAGCAGCAGAGAGTGGACCTGCCATCTGACGATGAGGTGGAGGTGGTCACCGAGTGGCTGGCCCCATCTGTGCTGGAAGGGCGGAGCAACCTGCTGGAAACACCCCCGCCTCCCACTTCGCCGTCACTACACGTGCCGGTGATCCAGAGACCCACCGAGTCCTCGTCCACCTCCACACCACCTGGCAGAGACAAGGTCGCTGGCAGAGAAGCCAAAGCACAGATTTTCTCTCCTTTTTAATTCCTGTC
The DNA here is from genome assembly GCA_036937835.1 of Pampus argenteus. NCBI lineage: Eukaryota > Metazoa > Chordata > Actinopteri > Scombriformes > Stromateidae > Pampus > Pampus argenteus. The sequence continues at coordinate 316,608 of CM072883.1, read as the reverse complement.
AGGAATCATTGTTCTTTTTTATGTTTTCAAGCAAGAAAGCCCAAACCAAACCGTGATCACAAAGGTTGACATTGTGTTTCTGTGGTCAGGTTCAGACGGTGCTGGTCGGAGGTCCGGAGGCGGCGTCTCCTTCAGCAGGTTCGACCACCGTCACAAATACAACTGAAATAAAGTTTAAGACATATGAATCATTTGGTTGTTATTGAAATGATTGGATCTTCTCCATCAGGTGAGAAAAAGGTTTCCATGACAATGGGCAATCTGGATGTGGCAGTGGGCAACAGTGTGAAGGGCACCAAGACGGAGAGTCCAAGGAATTTAAAGAGGGCGATGAAGGTGGAGGACGTTTACTTCCTGGACGCCAGCAAAGAGGGAAATGTGAGCCGCTTCATCAACGTAGGTGGACACATTACAAGGTCATAAAAAACAACCTGAGGTTTACCAGACATAGTGGAATTAACGTCATCACTGTACAACTGAAACCCATAATATAAGTGCCCTTTAACCTCGTCTCTGCTCCCTGCAGCACAGTTGCAAGCCAAACTTGTTCATCCAGAACGTCTTCACTGACTCCCACGATCCAGGATTCCCCGTCATCGCCTTCTTCACCAACAGGTGAGGAAGAGGAGTGCAGGAGGTACGGCAGCAGCTACTGGTTGTGAATGTTTGTCGTAACTGTGGTGTATGTCTCTGTCAGGGTGGTGAAGGCCGGCACAGAGCTCACCTGGAATTACTCCTCCAACACTCAAAGTGTCTCGCTGCAGAAACAGGAAGTGCCCTGTCTCTGCGGCAACAGCGACTGCCAGGGACAGTTCACCGTCGAGGAGAGCCTGTGTGACATGTGTGAAGTTGAAAGTCAAGGTGCGATTATGGCCACATGATCCACATTTAGACATGTTTCTTTTTTCTACTTATTGCTGTAATAAAACGGTTTTAAAACTCATCTGCTTTTGTAAAATAAAAATGTAAAAAAAAAACTCCATTTGTCAACTTGTATACTCTACATATGGATATCTATCTATCTTGATCGGCTTTGACTTCCTGTTAAAGCTGTCACTGTGACTTTTATTTTGACGGTGAGATGTGGCTGTTTCCTGTTGTAAACACTTTTATTTAGAAAAATAGTCGGCCGTTGAGAGGACGTCCTCCTACAGCCGTCAACACTGCTTTTATTTTGAAACTCCAGACCGGATATTCGCCTGTTGTTTATAAGTCAAAGATCGGTCAGTCTCACCGACTGTACGCCACATTCTGAAGCCGGCCATGAGTGCTGTTCTGCGGTCTACGTGTGCCCTCCTCCTCGGCCTCCTCTGGGCCTCCTTCTCTCCGTCCTGCTGCTCCGGGGGGCGTATTCCCCCTCACGACCAGGTGGCCCGAGTCGCCCGCTTCGTCGCCCACCAGGTGAACTGGGCCTCCATGGCTACCATCTCAACCCACAAACCGGTGGTGGGGCAGCCCTTCTCCAACGCCTTCTCGGTGTCTGACGGGCCGCAGGGCTGCAGCTCCGGGGTTCCCTACATGTACCTGACCCGCATGGAGATCTCCGTGCAGGACCTGGAGGTAACGAACCCACAAAGTATCATCCACTGTAAACTTTAGACTGCTAAATCATTATTAAGGGCTTCATCACCTTGTTATTGTGTCTCTGATATTTCTGCAGTATTCTTATTGTGTTGTATAATGGTCAAAGTATCACAGACTTTACATAAAACATAAAGGATATACATATACACACATATATATATATATATATATATATATATGTATGTATGTGTGTGTGTATGTATATTTATATATATATATATGTATATGTGTGTGTGTGTGTATGTATATTTATATATATATATGTATATGTGTGTGTGTGTGTGTGCACTTATGAAAACATGTTGGCTCTACCATGACGCAGCAACTTTTATCACGGAGTGACTCAGCAGTTTGAGAGTAAAAGTCACATGTCAGAGCTGTGGTCATGTGACAGAGAACTGAGAGTGATGAACACAGCAGTAACGTGCTGTATGTGTGTCTTAAAGTTCAGACACACTGTGCTGCATGAACAGGCTTTAAAGTTATTTTTATTAATTTATGATCAAATAGAAAATGTATCTTTCACAACATTTAGTTCTGACTTATTTGTAAAATAAAATGTTAGATGTTGACAGAAGCAGTAAAAGCAGTTGAAGTGTTTCCCTCCAGGTGAACCCCGCAGCGTCTCTGTCCATGTCTCTGGCTCAGACTGAGTACTGCAGGCAACAGGGCTTCGACCCTCAGAGTCCTCTCTGTGCTCACATCATCCTGTCTGGATCTGTGCTGGAGGTACAAATACACACACACACACTCCTGCCTGTCCAGGTGGTAAAGTTAACGCAGTCACATGATCCTGCCTCCCTCCTGTTGGCCAGGTGAACGGGACGGAGGCGGAGTTTGCGAAGAAAGCTCTCTTCAGTCGGCACCCAGAGATGATCGACTGGCCGTCTGATCACAACTGGTTCTTCGCCAAGTTCAACATTACTCAGGTACCAGTACTACTATCACTTTACTACTGATACTACTACTATACTATACTGTACTGTACTATAATATACTATACTATATTATATACTACAGTCATTACAAACAACAACTATTATTTACTAATTATTACAACTGTTATTGCTACTATGCATACTACTACTACTACTACTAGTATTTCCACTACTGCTGCTACTACACGGTACTGCTCCTAACAGTGGTAATCTGTGTAGCACTGTGTAGACAGGTTTCATTGACGTTGGTCCTCCGTGTCGCAGGTGTGGGTGCTTGATTACTTCGGTGGGGTGAAGACAGTCTCTCCAGAGGAATACTTCCAGGCCTCACCGAACAGGAAGCACCACTGACGGTCAGGGCTTCTGGGTTTTGTAGTCCCTCTTGACTTCAATCAACAATATTTTGATACTTTATTGATCTGATCAGTCAGGTGATTGTTGTTTTGGTTTGAAACTCAGTTATCATATATGTGTGTTTATAGGTTGCACAGATTTTAAAGCCATTTAATGCTTTTGTGTGAAATGTGTATTTTTGTCAGAAATAAGACGCTGGCTGCAGTATTGCACTTTGACCACTGGAGGCCGCCCCCCCTCCCCACCAAAAACCCCCAAAACACAGCAGGTGTGAAATCAAACCTACTTAAAAACATGAATCTCTTTTTTTCTTTTACTTACAAACGTATGCAGTCATTCTTATATAAAACAATTAAAAACTAAAAAATAGAATTTTGTTTGTAAGCATGAAGGTTCATTTTCACATTATAGAAAGATGAAAAACTCAAAGATGTACCTGTGTACCATGTATGTATGTATACAGGAAATACTTTAATCTGCAGAATGCTCCTTTTCCCTGGTTTGGTTTTGTGGCTCCGTACAGTTTGATGCAGCCAACAACGTTCACAAAGATTTAAGCCGTTTGATTTGAAGGGATTTGAAGGTACTTCTGTTCTCCTCTCAGTTCTGCACTTTTTAACTTTGTCACAGGTAAACAGAAGTGAACTTCTCACTACAAGAAAACGCCCCAAACTGAATGTATATAATCAGGATTATCATCTAATCTCCCATGATTCTTAGCCATTAGCTGTTAAAACAATACAACATAATCCTTGTTTGCAGTGTGAATGTTAATTCTTTAACTTTAACGTCAAAATAAAAACTTTATTCTTTCACTCTGGTCGACAGAATATGTGTACTTACATATCGTCACAAATGCATCAATATCTTCTATCATCAACTGAATCTGCTGTTGCTGTGAGGCCTTGAACGTCATTTTATAAATGTTAAGATCGTCTGTTTCTTCAGGCTGAAGTGAAATATTTTCTTTCATTATAACTTTAAAAACTTTAAATCAAATTCTATATTTTTTAAAGAGAATGTATGATTTCTATAAATAAAGTTTTGCATTAAAACAAAGATGGCGTCACCTGTTCGGTATTTTTGGAGCTTCAGTGAAACTTTATTTTAACTTATGATGATAATGTATAGCAAACAGGAAGCAGTTAATAATAATTTCTTTGATCCATCTGATTGATTTTGTGTTAGCCAGTTAAGCTAATTTTAGCAGAAATGTGTAGCTTTGAAATTAGCAAACAAGCTAACATGTGCTAGCAGCTGGAATCAACACAAAATAAAAAGGGGATTGCTCCATATTGCTGTCATTAAAGGTACAGTATGTGCACATTTTTAGATGTAGTGGGAACCAGTCCTGATGATGTCATAGTGATGTCATCAGGGTTATATCAGGTTATGAGAGTTCATATATGTACAAATCAAACTCATAACATTAAAAAAGTGAAAAGCATCTGTAGAAACAACAAAAACTAGAATATAAATGTAAACTGGAAGATGGTGACGCTCCTCAGGGCTTCGTACACGTTCAAATTTAAAGATTTACCTTCTTCTGTGTCATAACTGCAGAAACATCCACCAAACTGAATTTCTGTTTCCATTTGAGCAGAAAAGGCATGTTCATGTCTTTGTGTGTTTGTGTCACCTGGCAGAGCAGCTCCTCACCACTTCCTGTTCCACTTCGAGTCGACAGAGGAAGCAGGACAGTTCGCTTCAGTCGTGTCAGTTTGTCACTGGAGACTGATCTGGTTTGAAGAAAACTTGTCTGTATTAGGAAGCCGGTTCGGGATGGAGCTCCAGCCGTGGATATGTAGCCTGCTGGTCCTCGCCTCTGTGTTTCCCTCGGCAGGTAAGTTACCCCAACCCCTAAACCCCTAAACCCCCTTTAACCCACCATCTGATCTTTCACAGACGCTCCCTGAATGCTTCACATGAATTAGAGCAGCTTCAAGTTTGTTTCTTTAATCTTTGTCTTTTATAAGCTTGTTGATGAAGAGGTTTCAAATTCTTCTCTGAACCTGCAGCAGAGCTGGAAATAAAACATGTACATAAATACATAAATATAATGCAGATCTGTAAACTCACTCTGAGATTAATGTCGAACTCAAACTGAAGGACGTTTCTGGCGGCCATGTTGGACGGTCTGCTTGTTCAGAGTCAAACTCGCCTTTAATTAAGTTAATTCATCTTTTTTTTTTTTATTAATTTTCTGTTCAGAAAATATAATTTGTTTAGCTATTTAAGCTAACTGCAGCCCCACCAACCAGAAACAGGTAGCTTTTACCATGTCTGTTTAGCACACAAGCTAACGAATATGCTAATATTAGCATCAGTTTATATAGTTTATATAATCAATAAATACGTTAAATTAGTCTTTAATCATTCATCCCTCTAAAATACTTAAGCAGCTACATCTAAAATCTTTTTGCAAATTTTACTAAATGCTTTTTATAAACCTGAAGTCTTTGTTTAGCTTATAGGCTAGTATCATGTAGCATGTGATTTAAAAGCCAATAATAAGCTTGTGAACAGTTTTGTAAAAGTCACGTTAGCTAAGATAAAGCAGTATTAATGGTCAGCACAGGACCGTAACATCTCAAACTGATGCTAACTGGTGGAGATTAAATGTTTCTGGTGCTTTAATGATGGTTTTAGGGCTTTTTCACCAGTAAAACATCAGTTTAAAGTTGAGAGAACTTGAACAGTGAACATGTGTGTGTTGCTGTAATCTTCCTCCTGTTCATACTGACCATTAGATCCCTTCATAATACACTTACAATGGAAGTGATGGAGACTAAACCCACAAACATGGATTTAAAGTTTATGTGAAGCTGATATGAAGCTTCAAATCCAGCAGATATGTTTCAACGTTACAGTGTTTTTAGAGCCAAAGTCCCTCTTTTTGTTCCTATACTTCCACCACAGCTCAACAGGGAAACACAAAGAGGGAATTTGATGCTAAACAGACTGTAAATGTGTCAGATATCCACTTGATGTGACTAACTCACACTGATGAAGCCTCAGAGAAGCTTCACATCTACTTTAAATGACTGTGTGGACACACTGTGGATTTTAACCTCCATCACTGACACTGAAAGCACATTTGAAGCAGATCTTTGAACAGCCAGTATGAACAGGAGCAATGATTACAGTCACTGTTCATATGGACACCTGACTGATGCTTTAACACACTGGAAACATGTGAACTGGTCCTTTAAAGCCAGTTTCAGATGAACAAATTCAGCATTTGCAGCAGTAAAAACACACACACACATATATATATATATATATATATATATATATATATATACACACATATATATATATACATACATATACCGCCATACCACCACAGCACGGTGGCCTCCATTTTAGAAACTCTCACAGCGCGGTTTCATAAGCTGAAGCGTATTAAAGCTGATTTAATATTTCAGATCATGAAGCTTCCTGAACGTTAGAAAATAAAACAGAAATGAAAATGATTTAACTTTCATCCTACTCTCTTGAATTTATAAATAATAATAATACGACATAATAAAAAGGAGATACCTGAGTAAAAAAAGGTGAACATGCAGGAGTCATTTTCAATGTCTACAACAACATAAATCTTTATTTAAACCGTCTCTCGACGCATTAAACACATTGATTAACATTAAAAATGACACTATTTACATTATTAATGTATGTTATTAATGGTTAATATTGGTTAGCTGAAACATATTCTTCATTAACAACGCTGTAGATTGAAGCAGCAGGGGTCGGTATCAGCCGGTCGACAACACATGGCCGTGAACGGTCCTCGTAAAACACGTCAGGTTAAGTTATCAGGTGTTTTTTAAGCTTTGCTCAACAATTAATGTCAAATTAAACTGTATTAAGCGGCTTTTGCATTAATCAAAGAGACATTAATGAGTATTGAATGTTGTTTTAAGGACTTTGTGTCATGTGTTATTTCTGTATTAACAGGATCATTTGAGGTGGAGCAGCTCTGTTTGTAGTTTACTGAAGACATGTTACTGACCACAGAGATTGAAGCCCCAATTCAGGAAGCAGCTCTGTGGTTTTAGAGCTGAACCGTGTTTCCCCAGCTGAGCCTCAGCTCGATGAGGTGATAACGCGGTTTGATGCTTTCAGTACTCATTACAGAAACGCTCTTCACATGTTCGCAGGTGAAGAGAGCGTTTAATTATAAGACAGAAGGTCAGAGGAGGCCTCAAGGTTCCCAGCAGAGCTCTAATAAACGGAGTCAGAGAGAACCAGAACGCTTGATGCTTGTTGTTCAAGGCGCTGAGGTGCCCCCGATTATTTCCAGGTGTTCAGGAACAAACCGCTTGAGCAAACTGCACCTTCACAACACTGCGACACATTTAACAACATCTAAACAAACTCAGACAACACACAACATGTTGTAATCAACATTAAACAACACTGTCTGTCTGTAGCTCCTCCTCTCTGCTGGTGGCTGGTGGCAGCGACGTTAGCCACTGCTAGCATCACACGCCACCATCTCTGCAGGTGCATGATGGGTAATGTGTAGAACTTGTGTAGTTTTCCTTCTGATTATTGGACCAGTTCAAAGAACGGGAGGAGCTTCCTGCTTCACGCGTGTCTGATATATAGTTTGGTGTGACGCCACGTTGAGGTAGTAAGTAAGTAAGTAATAAACACATTTAGCATTACGAACTAACCTCTAGACAGCAGTTATCAATCAGAAGCTTCTCTTTGGGGGTTGTTGAAAGGCATTCTGGGAAAATGGTGAACTAATAGCTGTTCATGGGACGTTTAAAAACTGAAAATAAATTCCCGCTCATCATGTAGCTTTTGTCTGTAATAGAGACGACGTCCTTCAGCTGATTTTAAAGACGACTTTAACCTGGTTGAGGTTCGTTCAGGAAACGGCCGCTGCTTGACTCTCACGTTCATCAAACACTTTAATAAAGTGTCACAAACAACCGTGTTCTGTTTCCACATGACCCTTTTAACACGCTTCCTGCTCTGATTACACAGCACAATCAGACACACACATGTGGAAAATCATGATTAAAATGATCTGAAATTCTGAATGAATCAGCCCGAACAGTATGTGAGTGTGTGTGTGTATCTACAACATACACACAGTGTGATCCATCGTTTCCAAGTCAAAGTAAAACCAGTTTTTCCATCAGTCTGCTGGTTGCTGGTTACAGTAAATATTGACTTTAAATTTCATTTTAATATCAGCGCTTTGGTTCCAGTAATCTGTGGAAAATGTGAACCGTAGATACTAACAGAGTGACGTCGACCGCTGTGTCTGTTTATTACGTTATTGATTCATCAAGTGATCAAAGACATTCAGTCAAAATTAGAAATGGCAGAGAAAAAAAAATTCAAATGAGACTTTTGTCCCCAAAACTATTAAAAATAGTATAATATGTATAATAATGGTTTCAGCTTTATTTACTCCTGTATGCTTTCTTTATATTATCAAGCTGCAAATGAAGATTTTAAAATTTAAAAAAGATTTGTATGAAAATGCATTTTTTGAGCAGCTGTTTTCATAATCAATAGTTCTTTTAAGACTGTGATGGAAACCTTTTTTGAGTTTGCAGCTGTGATGAGTCAGCTTATGAACAATTATCATTTTTTGAATGTGATCAAGCTTTCCGTTCACGTCTCAGGGAATCACTGAAGAGAGGCAAGTTGACAGCTGAAAGCTCTGGTTGTTTGAGTCACTTTAGTTTCTACTGATCAAACTTTCACACACTTACAGTGGAAAGAAGTACTTGTACTGTATTTAAATATTTCCATTTGAGGAGAGCAACACCAAAATATATAAAAGAAATGAAGTTAGACCGTAACAAAGCTGTGGAAGTTTCATATCACATTTAATGTCATTTATTCATTTCAGTGTTATATAAAACCAATAAAACAAATAAAATACAAACAGCAAATGAAATAAATAACATGCATTTGAAACCATTAAAATGTGTTTATGTTTATTTAGTTTGAGCTCTATCATAATGAGTGTTAGTTTACCATGCAGGCACATAAAGTGACAAAAGGTTTATTTATTAAAATGGAAGTGACTGTAAACAGTTCCTTTAAAACAAAACAAATTAGCATATTGAGATATAAATAAAATAAATAAATGCCTCAGTGGGAAATAAAACGTGGCTCGAGGCTCCATTTAAAAGGTAAATAATGAAGGTTATTATCATAGTGTTTATTAATACTTCAGTTTAACAGCTTCTTACTCATGTAGTATAATAAATACTACTGCTACTATTACTGTGAAAACTACAAGTACTACTACTATTACTACTACTACTACTACTACTACTAACATTGTTCACAACATGCATTTTCTGAATCTGCCTCATTTTTGTGACACGCACACACACACACACACACACACACACACACACACACACACACACACCAACGACACGCTGTGAAGATCTTATCAGCACGTTTGTACATTTGTGGTTATAAAAGAGTATCACAGTAATATCTACATGTATGTGAACACACATGACACACCAACGTCTTTCTGAAGGAACCAACGTATGTTCATGTGGAGATTAAGACTAAATGTTTGTCTATGAAATAGGTAAATACGTTGAGAGCTTTGTTGTTTATATTAGCGTGCCGTCAGTAAACAGATAAACACATCACATGTATATACGTGTTGCTTTTCTCATCAGTCCGTATTTTATCTCAGTGTGTGTATTGGACATGAAACACGGCGTGTGTGCGTGTGTGTTTGCGCGCGCGCGTGTGTGTGTGTATCTATTTTGAGGTTTAAGGACATTGTGACACCTTTATCTGTAATATCTCTATCAGGTGTGTGTGAGGAAAGAAAAACCTGCTGCGTAAACACCAAATATGGACTTTTTTAAATTCATCTCATAATCATCTGGTTGAAAGATGAACTTTTAGAAGAACCACTGACGTGTTTCATGAGGCGATGGTGAAACACGGAGAACCTGCAGAAATCAGAAACCCACCACGATGAATGTTTTTCATTAATGCCGCTTTTATAGAATTTACATAATTATTAAGCTCATACAACTTTTCTCTGCTGTAAATAGAAATAATCTTGTTTTCTCTTATTACTGAGAGCTGCTTTTCTTTTATAAACTGTCAATAAAGTTTATTAACTCAGTAATATTTAGTAATACTGTGATGTAAAATGACTCTCTTGCATTCAGGATCTATTTAAAGTAAAGTATTTTATTACTCTGTGTGTCATTTTTAATGTGTTTATAGCTGATCTGTCAGTGTGTTTGAAGATGAGTCAATCATGTGTGCATGAAACTCGTTGCGCTGCGTTCCTCAGATTACACGCCCACCCCGACCACACACACACACACACACACACACACACACACACACACACACACACACGATACTTCCTGTTCTGTTCATATTCATGCTATCTTTGCTGCTATCTGACCAAATGTACCATTAAGTCTCCAACCCTGAAACACACTCTGACATGATCATAACGTCGTCTCCTAATATCTTATCTGTTTTCCATCAGTGTTGCCATAACGACTTCATCAGTCTGTGATGAACATGAAAAATAAAACTCTGTTTCCTCACAAGCTGACTCTAAATTAAACTATATTTATCATACACAAACATACTAAGATAAGTGCTGAGTGTGTATTATCATGACCTGTGACCTCTGACCCCTGCAGAGGCCTTGAATCTGTACGACCCTGAGCTGTGTTACATCCTGGACGGCTTCCTCGGTCTGTACGGCCTCATCATCACCGGCATGTTCATCAAGGAGAAGGTGCTCACACAAACACAAACATGATGCTGCTACGTCCTTCACATCACGTCACATGTATGTAAACATTTTTATAAGCTCACCTCCAGATTTCTTTCTTTTCTTCTTTTAGTTCTTCAAAACCAAAGTGAAGGCGACAGACGAGAGCGTGAGTCACGCTTCAGCTTTTCAGAATGTCACAACAAACAAAGATTTCATTCATCAATTAATCATTTGCTCCATAAATGTATTATTTTGTCTGAGCAACAGTCCAAAATATTCGTTTTAATTTAACACAGCTCCGGTTAATTTGTCGCCTTGTTTCAGGACCCGACAGGTCAGGATGGTGGTTATGCACCGCTGATGAGAGGAAGAGACCCAGAGGGAGGACGAGTGAGTGTTCCTGTGTTTATATCTACATATATCTGATGGTTCTGATGGAGGATCTAAGAGGAACACATGATTCTTCAGGTTCACTTAATGTGATGAAAGATCAATTAAGAACTTCTATTAATAGGTTATAGTTATCAGGTTCTCTGAACAGTGAGTAACCCTGGAAGAACCATGATAAACTGAGAGGTTTAACCTAAAGAACCCAGGTTAGTTTAAAGGAACAGTCCCACAGGAAAAGGCTTAGATCGTAGAACCCTGAAAGCCTTTATGAAAAACATCCTGACAGGTTCTTGAAGAACACAGGAACAGTTGAATAGATCGTTTCAGCCTCCGTATCTGCTTCTTCTAACCAGTTCTGTTCTGTTCAACAGAACCGCAGGATGGCTGACGATAACGCCACATACACGGTAACAAACAATAATCTTTGGAAACAAACATCATTAAGGCCTGTTTGTATCAACACATAAATAAATTATTTATTATGTGATTCTTTGAAATATGCAGGACTTGAACAAACGTACAGAAAGTAGCTACAAGGAGCTTCCTGCTAAGAAAGAGGTCAGTATTCATCAATACGTTAATCTTTCCAAGAATTATTGAAATAATAATCTGAATTACAGAGTAATGATTTAAAGTAAATGTTTATTTAATGTTTGTGTGTGCAGCGTCAGAGGAGGAACGAGCAGGTTTACCAGGTGAGTTTTAATGATCAGTTTAATAATCAATAAATCAGTAATAATTGATGATCGTTGAGCAGTTAAACGATTTTCTGTCTTTCAGGGTCTCAGCTCGGCCACCAGAGACACGTATGACTCGCTGCAGATGCAGCCGCTTTCTGCTCGCTAGCGCCACGCTCGCAGGTTGATGATGATGATGATGATGATGATGATGATGATGATGATGATGAGACTGAAAACAGCTTATTTCATAGAGTTTATCTGAACTGTTGCTGGGATTTGTATTTTTATTGGATAGTATGTTTCACTCAGTTGATTCATGTTTGTGTCACTGAACATTTAAGAAAGAAAACACAAAACAAAGGAAAATAAAATCAATTAAACAGACGTAAAGAAAGTAAATAAAACTATTGGACCTGAAATACAGTTACAGTAAAGTAAATAACGGAAATCTTATTTTTAGTTAATAAATAAACAAGTGACAAATCTTTAAATTCATTAATTATCAATTAAATTAAAGACATTTCTTAAAACTGCACCAAAAACTTGAGCCTCACTGAACTTTTCACTCTTCCTGAAGTGCAACACCATGTCTTAACCAGCAGATGGCGCCATTTGTATTGTATTCAATGCTGTCATTAAAAACATTTAATAACAAATATAAAATATAAATGAGGATTCTGAGTATGAAAGGTGGCAGTCAGTGTTATGATGAAGGCTGCAGTGTTTGCTGTATATATCTGCTTTTAAAATGCTTGATTCAGTAAAATCTGGACACAAACTGGACTTAAAGCTGCATTACACACAAAAAAACCCCAAAACGTTTTCAGGCTTAATATTTTACAGTAGAATTAAATAATTGTGTTGTGCAGCTTTATGTTTCTTTGTGTCCTTTTAAAAGTACTGTTTAACCAAGAAGTATTGCATATTTTACATAGTAAATTGTTGTTGGTGTTATTTTATAAAGCTGAACTGAAGAAATCTTCATTTATTTCTTCTGATGTTTTCCTGAGAATTTGTGCATTTGTTGTGATGTTTGTGTGTGAATATTTAGCTTCCTATGTGAGCTCTTATCTGGCATAAAATGTTTTATAAAAATGTCTTAATAAAATTCAAGTTAAAGCATTTGAAGATTAAATTTGAATATTCTATAAACTTCAGTATATAATTATGTAATGAATATCCTTTATGTAGATGACATTGTTGGTGTGTTTTAAGGATTAATTTCATGTATTTTATTATTTGTATGTAAAATATAACTTTTCAGTATTTGCTTTTTAGATTTAAACCATCATTTAAGACTGATGCATTTACCTTGTGGTGTAATGACCTCTCATATTATTTCAGTAGGTGGCGCCAGAGCGATGGTTGCAACCCGATATAAAACCAAAGAACAAGAAGGTCAACACCAACATCCTGCTAGCTGCTGGTTAGCGTTTAGGCTATGAGGCTAGCATGTGTGTTTCAGCCGTGTGTTACGGTGGCAGCTCACCAAATACACCACTTCTGATGCTTAGGTCAAACAATGCAGGTCAGTTAATTAATTAGTTAGATAATTATCCAGTTTGCTAACGGTTAGTTAGCCCGGTTAGCCGCGCTCTCGCCACCACCACCAACAACAACAACAACAACTCGCAGCGTTTCACGTCAAAATAACGTAAATTTAAAATAAATCCAAATGGAAACAAACGTGCCGAAAAGACGAGACAACAAGAAATCACTTCGTGTGAAAGTAATAAGCCTCGGAAATGCCGAGGTGGGAAAGGTAAGCTAGCTCCAGTTGATTTTAGACCAAACCTGGCAAAAAGCTGCTGCTAGCTGTGATAAGCTAAATAAGTTAAAGAGCTAATTAATGATATATTATTAACCTGCTGTAAGGACTGTTCTGTAATGGTGATAAACATAACTTGTATTGTATGTTTGTATTATGCAGCATGTTTGTCATTGTGACACCAGACAGATCTTATAACACACAGAAAGCCTGTTTTCTCACCTTGTTAGGATTAAACACATTGTTTTTGATTTCCAAAGCTGCTTATTATATCTAACTTTTCCTCTTCAGAGCTGCATCATCAAGCGTTACTGTGAGAAGAGGTTTGTTCCCAAGTATTTGGCCACTATTGGTATTGACTATGGAGTCACCAAGTAAGTTCATACAGTCAGTTACTACTAACATTATTTATCCTTTTTATCAGCACTAAACCAGCTGGAGTATAATTAGTGTTGTTTTACATCTTATACCGTTGCCATAGTACCATGATGTCGTATTATAATACAGTAATGTGTGTTGTCAGAGTTCAGGTTCGTGACAGAGAAATCAAAGTGAACATCTTCGACATGGCCGGTCATCCTTTCTTCTATGAAGTGAGTCACAAGAAATTTATTTTATTTGAATACTTCAATGTGTTTTTAACCAGCTGAGACGACAGCAGAGAAAACAAAATGTACAGGGATTTAATGGGTTGTATGTGACAAATCTGAAGCAGGTTAATTAACTCCTTGTGTTCTTCCTCAGGTGCGTAACGAGTTCTACAAGGACAGTCAGGGCGTTCTGCTGGTGTACGACGTCGGCCTCCGGGAGAGTTTTGATGCTCTCGACAGCTGGTTGGGCGAGATGAAACAGGAAATGGGCTCTCAGGCCAACATGGACAGCATCGTGTTCATCGTCTGTGCCAACAAGGTCAGACTGAAAGACTTTTCCCACCATCAGGTTAGAGCTGTTTCTCAGCAGGTGAACTTCATAACATCCGTGGTTTGTCTGCAGGTGGACCTTACAAAGCGGCGCGTGGTGGACGAGGGGGAGGGCCGTCTGTGGGCGGAGTCCCGGGGGTTTCATTACTTCGAGACGTCGGCACAAAGTGGAGAGGGCATTAATGAGATGTTCCAGGTATGCACGCAGAAGTGAACCTGGTTCTGAGTGAGAACGAACCCGAGTTAAAGACGTGTTCTTCTTCTGTGCAGGCGTTCTTCTCGTCCATCACCGATATGTGTGAAAACGGCGGGAAGCGTCCGGTGTCCGAGGTTAGTGCCGGGTTCACCAAAGAGCAGGCCGACACCATCCGACGCATCCGCAACAGCAAAGACTCATGGGATATGTTGGGTGTCAAACCTGGAGCCACACGGTGAGCGGATGGCTTGAGGTCAAAGGTCGAGCTGGGGACAGTTTTTAGAACAATTACTATTTCTATTGACTATTTCAGTTTTTAATTATAATCAGTGATATATACTTAAATTAATTATGAATTTATCGTTAATTTGAACTTGTGTTCCGTCACATTAACAGTCACATTAACAATATGTAATGTATGTGTTGCCTCGTGCTTGTTTCCAGGGAGGAAGTGAACAAGGCTTACAGGAAGCTGGCAGTGTTGCTACACCCGGACAAATGCGTCGCCCCCGGCAGCGAAGACGCCTTCAAGGCCGTGGTGAATGCTCGCACGTCACTGTTAAAAAACATAAAATAACATAAACACACAACTGAAGCCTTGGAGAAATAGGACCTGTATCCTGTTACCGGCCGTATGAACGGCGTTTATTTATTAACATATTTATTTAACATGAACGTCTCGTGTGCCATGTTGCTGCCACAGTGCTGTTTGCCAACCCGACGTCTGGATTAAAGCCACTTTTCACCAACAAGTGTGTTAGTGAAAGAGAGGGAATGTATGGAAGATGACCGCGCCCCGTGGTGATAAAAAGCTGTAACAAAATCTTTTTTGTTCCACATGGCCTATTATCATCTTCCATATGGTTGGTCTGTCTGTCTGTCTGTCTGTCTGTCTGTCTGTCTGTGTGTGTGTCTGTGTCTGTGTCTGTGTCTGTGTGTGTGTGTGTGTGTGTGTGTGTGGCCAGTTGAATGTCTTCCTTCATTCTGTTGATGATGTTGATGTCAGCAGGTCAAAGGTCAGCGTTTAACGTTGATTTCAAACTAAAACACAAAACATTCAAGAAACTGAACAACAGTCAGTAATGTTGGAAGCCCACATATTTTATTAAATGTGACTTTTATTTAGTTTAAAGTAACTATTTAATTTATGAATGCCTGGTTGCCAAATAAATGAAGTTAACAGGTATGTTATCATCAAAATACATGTTTAATACTCAATGACATCAGAAATCTGTCACCAAACTGAAAGCAGGAGGTGTTAAACGAGAACGGACAGTTTGCTAATGTTACTTCCTGTGATTGAGCGTTGGTGTGGTAGCGCTACGTAGCTGCTAAGTAGTACCATAAACAACTAAGAAGTACTCAAACTGTTCCCTTAAATCATTTTCATTTTTCAAATTCATAGTTTCCCTAAATTACTGACATTTTCTTTTGTTACTCATTTCCTTAACTCATTTGTTCCCTCAAGCTGTCAGTTTATTTCATCAGATTTAACCACCCTGTTCCCTTACTAGTTTGTTCCCTTAAGCCACTAATTAGTGCCCTTAAACTGATTTCATCAAGTAAACTGATTTTTCCATCAAATTGCTAAATTGTCTCTTTGATGATGTGATCCCTCTAATTTTTGTTCTCCCAAAGTCCTAAATTTGTCCTTAAATCTATGTTTGCTCTTGAACTGAAATTGTAGCTTTTTCCCCCTAAAAGGCATATTTAGTTCCCCCAAGTTATCGATTTGTTATAATTCAACTAATACCATTTGTTCATTAATTTACTTATTTACTCTAAAAAGGAAAAAATAACTTGCATTCAAAAAACTGAAAAAAAGACGTTAAAGCAGAAAAAGGTGTTTATACTGTAAAGGAGACAGCATGAATATGTTAATAAAGTTTTTATTATAAATACATAGATGGAGCTTCCATTTGTCCATTCAATGTGAGTTTATTTTTAGGACTAATCACACGATGAAATCTGAAATGTTCACATGTTTTTGAGACTTTAAATTAACAAAAAGAAAATTTAAAAGTGCTCTTTGTATTATTTAATTTTAACATGTTCATTTTTGTTGATGTTAAAATTAACACAAAATATTTGAAATGCTTTAAAAGTAATAAATATGTAACAAATGTAAAATAAAGGAAAATAGTTCACAGATAATTATTATTTAAATTCTGAAAAAATAAATTTCAAATAAATCTGCAGGTGGAACAGCTGTGAAATGTGCACCAACGACACAAACAAACAACAAACATGTTTATTTGTTTTCTGTCAGCATGTTTTGTGTGTATATATATATATATATATAATAACCACATTAGTTATTTTGGTCCAGATGATTTTAAGACTTCAAACACACCGAAGTGTGTGTGTGTGTGTATTATTTCACTTCATGACTTAAATCACACTCGGAGCTAAAAATGCGTTCGTCACACTTTTTCATTTGTCTCACGTGTTGATGATGCGTTTCCTGTCAGCTCGGACCCTCTGTAAGGTCATGTTTACAAGAACGCAGAAGAAGAGTGTTAAAGATCAAGAATTTTTATTTTTATTTGTCTGCAGTTTCTGTTGACGTGTGCGTGCGTGCGTGCGTGTGTGGTTCTTGTAAGTTCACATTCTTCTGGATTGTTTTTGACATAATAAAAACACAAACATCACTCCTCAGACTCCAGCCTGCCTCATTTATACCCAGAATGTCCTGCGGCCGCGTCTGTTTCCTACGAAGCTTAAATACTTGACCCGAGTATTTCTACTTCCTTTTAATCTACAACTACAGGTCAATATTTTCTATATAAAAATGTATATAAATTAGAAACATTAAAATACTATACATGTATTTATTAATAAATACATATGAAGTACTATAGTGTACATATCATAAATATAATACTCTACTAGCCGTGTTAATACTTTTCATAATATAATATAATCATATAATTCATACTATAAGTATATTGTGCTTTTAATACTGCTATTAATGTATAGAGTATTTTTATATTGTGGTATTTATGCTTTTATTGGTGGAGGAAGTACTGCGAACTTTAAGTAAAAATAGAAATGCCACAGTAAATGTTTCATTATTTGAATTGAGTTATATTCAATATATACAGTACTCATCAAGATGTGTATGTTAAAAGTAGAGTTGAAACAATTCATTGATTAGTTGAACAAATTTTAAAAATCAATTAATCGTATAAATATAAATTTCCAGCTTCTCGGTAAGTATTCGGTGAGTATTTGCTTTTCTTTGACAGTAAATTGGATATTTTTGGATTGTTAGTTGGACAAACAAACAATTTTATTATTTAGTTCTTCCTGATGTTTATACACACACACACACACACACACACACACACACAATCTGACCTGGTTGGAGGTTTGCCAATCCCATCATGCACCTGAACACACACACAGTTAATCTGTCCTATTAATGTGCAGCCTTTTGTGTCTGTTTCAGGGATTCAGCTCGATACCTGAAGCTTCTGCCTCCTTCGCTCGTCTGTTTAATCTGCTTCTTCTTCATCAGATAACATATTTCAGATATTTCTGCCTCGTCAAAAAATAAACCAGACGGAGACTGACTGACCTTTGACCTCTGCAGTCACCGAGGCATGAGACTGTTGTGACTCTCAGGTAGGTACAAAACACACACATACACACTAGCAGTTACATGTAAACACAAAGAGACAAAAAATAATTTAGATTTCATTCACATGAAGTCTTTATTCTCCTGCTAAACTCGACAGTTAAGATGTTAGTTGTCTAAGTTGTCTTCCTAAAATTATTTTACTTCGAATTTGACCCAACAAGAAGCACATTTTAATGTATTACTTGTGTGAATAATATTTGAACTATAATAAATTGTTGCTCCGCTGCCATCAGAAGTCATTTAGGAGCCAGCGGGTCACTGTGCTGTTACATGATTGGATTAGCCCTGAAGCCAGAGACCAACCACGGGCCAGCAGTCGGAGACAGTCTGAACGTCCAGAGTTCAGACGACAACACAAACTCGTTAATTCATAAACTGTAGTATCTTAACATTTAAAAACGAGTTCCTTCAATCTGAAACGTCTTAGTGTCGTAGTTGGAACTAATAAAGCTGCTTTCTAATGAACGCCGCGTAGAAAACCCTCCTAC
Source organism: Pampus argenteus (assembly GCA_036937835.1). NCBI lineage: Eukaryota > Metazoa > Chordata > Actinopteri > Scombriformes > Stromateidae > Pampus > Pampus argenteus. The sequence continues at coordinate 297,894 of CM072883.1, read as the reverse complement.
GATGAGCCTGGATGTTTTTAACAAATATATAATTATACAATAATTAACTTGCCACCTCTATATATTGAACATCTATATCAATCAGGTCTCAGAGGACAAGGGCCTCAGCACTCTTGTAACCATGGAGGACCACAGGGCCATGCTGGAGAACGGCAACTGCGAGGTGGCACGGCAGACTAGTGACATAACCTTCAGTGCCAACATAAGCCCCGCCCCTGACTTGAGGAGGAAACAGCTGTTGTGGCAAAATGCCGTCAGAAACATCATCGAGCAGCACAACCTGTACTCACTGCGGCTTGCTGGTGGCCTCGAGAGGAGCAGGCACAACATTACTGTCACCGACGCCTACATCGCCGACATCAACCGGTAGACGCAGCAATGCCATCAACAAACGTTGTTACATCACAACATTTCTGCTCTTGTGTTGTGTGTCTTTTCCCTGACTCTTGTCTTGCAGGCAGATCCTCAATAAGGCTTCTCGTGGAACGTTGTGGCATAAGCGGCGCTCGTCTGCGGCTCGTATCCACCCGACGACACCGAGGATCACCTTGGCAACGAAGGCCCAACATAACTCACTCAGTGACACCGACTTCTTTGTATCATGTGGATCGACGGTGCGAGGCGTCTTCATTCCTGCTCTGCAACACACATTCAAGTAAAGAGACACACAAAAACACATACACGTGTTTACATGTACTGATCATGAATCTGATCAAACCTGATTGATCTCAGGTGTCCGGACTTGGAGCAGCTGTATCAACAGTTCTCTTCGGGTCAAAGAAGAACCTCGCTGCTTGTCACCAATCTGATTGACATCCTGACCCGACTGCTTGTTTCACTGCTAACATGGCCGCCGAGTCGGGGGGGAGCGGCCCGCGTTTGGCTGGCCGGCCTGTCGGTCGTCCTATGGACGGGCATCTGTGTTCTGGCACTGACCAGTAGGGAGGTGATGTCATCGCCCCAGTGGCTGAGGTACGCTGGGAAACGAGATGGAACGTGATGCAGTTGCTACAGCGACTGCATCACGTTCCATCTTTCTATTCTTTTCTGCCTGTACTGTCTGTCTCTCAGGTACCTGTCTGTTTCTCTGCTACCTATGTGTCTCTTGGTTACCTGTCTGTGTCTCAGGTACCTGTCTGTGGTCAGCTGGTTCTCTCAGACGCTGCAGGTATTGTTGGGCGTGTTTAGTCGGGGGGGAGACGATCACTCCTGGTACGTCTTCTTCACGCTGTTCTCCACCTACACCCTGATGCCCCTCCCCCTGCCATGGTCCATCGTTGCTGGAGCAACCACCTCTACACTGCAGCTCCTGGTGGACGTCAGCTGTCACTACAGCGACCACACCTTCATCAGAAAAGTTGGACATCGTCCTTGTTTCTTCCTTGTTGTCTACATTACTGTTTCCCTCTCTCCCTTCCTGAGTTTTGCTCATCATCATAAGTTGTGTGTGTGTGTGTGTGTGTGTGTGTGTGTGTCGGTCCAGGTGATGGCGAAGGCATTGCTGTACCTCAGCATGAATACAGCAGGTCTGTTCATCAAATACCTGTCTGACCGCACGCAGAGGCAGACCTTCCTGGAGACACGACGCTGCATCGAGGGACGGGTCCGACTGGAGAGAGAGAACCACAGACAGGTTAGGGTTAGGTCACTGGACAGGATTAAAGCATGTTAACGGTTAATCGATCACCAATAATCTGGACTCTATTGATCCAGGAGCGTCTAGTCATGTCTATCCTGCCGCGCTTCCTGGTTCTGGAGATGATCGCTGACATGGCCGTCATGGACGAATATATGCTGCCTCAGCAGTTCCACAAGATCTACATCCACCACTACAAAGACGTCAGGTACCTAAATATAAAGGATCAATAAAGATCACATGGTTATTTATTCATTTATTTACAGTGTGATTTTATCTCTGCAGCATCTTGTTTGCAGACATCATTGGCTTCACCTCCCTCTCTTTGATCCTGTCGGCTCAGGAGCTCGTTAAAACTCTCAACGAGCTGTTTGGTCGCTTTGATAGGCTGGCTGAGGTCAGATCACCATGGCAACCTGAAGACTATTTCTATTTATTGCTTTCAGTATTCTTCTGTTGTTTTTTTATGCTTGTGTATAAGCTTTTTAACATGTTGTGATTCTGGGTTTCAGCTCATTTTAATCCAAGTTTAAGTTGAGATGTTTTGATCTGTAACATTTCAACCAAAGTTTACATTTATCAGGATTATTTGATTGTTTTTTCTGTGTGTTTAGGAGCATCAGTGTTTGCGTATTAAGATCCTGGGTGATTGTTATTACTGCGTGTCAGGAGTCCCAGAGCCTCAGAGAGGCCATGCTCGCTGCTGTGTGGAGATGGGCCTCAGTATGATCAACACTATACGGTAAACACACACATACATGAACATGCACACAGTCTCTATGTGTTCTGTAACAGGTATGTTCTGTAACAGGTATGTTCGCCGGGAGCTGCAGCAGGAGGTCGACATGCGGATCGGCGTCCACTCTGGTTCGGTTCTTTGTGGCGTTTTGGGCCTTCAAAAGTGGCAGTTTGACATCTGGAGCTGGGACGTGGACATCGCCAACAGTTTGGAGGCCGCAGGAGTGCCAGGGTCAGACGCTGACACGTTTTTAATGATAATATATGTTTTAATAACCTTCACCTGATTCTAACTTTCAGAACTGCAAAAATAATCATGTTATAAAAATATTCATACTTGACAAAATTGTCTTAATTTTAGAAAACTGTCTTAATTTACAAAAGAAGTTATCACATTACAAAAATACCCCATTATTGACATGTTCTGTTTTTAACTGGAACAATTGTGTGATCTTTTTGGCGTTTTCCTCTCAGGCGGATTCACATCTCGCGGGCCACTCTCGACTGCCTGGGCGGGATCTATGAGACGGAGGCGGGGCTTGGCCAGGAGCGCAATGCGTTTCTACGGAAACACAACATTGACACGTTCCTGATCTGCCCGGCGCCACAGAAGGAGCCAGAGTTAAGGAGAGCACGGCGGCCGAGTTACGACGAGATGACGACATGGAGCGCTGAGCTGCCATTCGGAGACATCCTGGGAATGAACTTTGTACGGATGATGAAACACTGACAGACAGTTTGAAGGTTTTGGGAAAAGTTTTGTGACCTTTTCTTCTTCTCTTCTGTGGCGTCCTATAGATCCTTGCCACTTTCACCAACGGTTCTCTGACCCAGCTGCCCAATCAGATCGGGGCACAGCAGTCGGGGTTGCGGGAGGTCAACAAGAGGATTCGTGAGGCCATGAAGGTTCGGAGCAGCGAGCGAATGAGAAAAGAGCACATCACTACTTTCACTCAGGTGTTCAAGGACTCCCACATGGAGGGAAAGGTAACACCTAGACTTCCTGTAGGGGGCGGGCCTAAGTGTAGTTGTATAGCGGGCGATATGGTGACAGTTTGTTGTCCTGTTTTTGTTTCTCAGTTCTCACACATGAGAGACGAACTCTTCAAATCCAACATGGTTTGTTCTTTCATCTTGCTGCTGCTGCTGATGGCCGTCCAAGTGCTAATCCCTGCCCCCCGGTACACCTGTCTGCCTCCCCGTCTGCCTACTTGTCTTCCTACCTGTGGATATAAAACACATGTATTAAGCGTCTCTCTCCTCAGGTGGTGTCTGATGGTGGCTCAGTTCGTGGTCAGCGGTGGTGTTTACTTCCTACTTCTGCTGCTGACTCTGGGGGAGGAGTTTAAGCGTTGCCCCGCCCCTTTGCAGTCACTCTGCTGTTGGATTCATGAAACTAAGAACGCCCGCACTCTGCTCACTCTCACCGCCATCACCGTCAACTTTGGAGTCGCCTCCTCGGACATTGTGAGTGTAATGATGTTGCTGCTGTTGGCTTTTTAAACATTTACAGAAAGACTCTCTTCTTTCCTCCAGCTGTGGTGCGACTCATCAGAGACTCACATCAACAGCAGTGACGCCCTGCTGGCTCCGCCCACCTCCACCTGGCCAGACATCAACATCTGCACGCACCCAGAGGTAAACAAAACAAACACACAGATATCATAAACTCAACATCGTGATCACATCATTTCCATGTGGATGATTGTAACTATGGATCCTTGTGCACAGTACGTGGTGCTGAGTGGCGTGGTTGCCATGGTTACCTGTGCGGTGTTCCTGCGGTTGAGCTGTGTGTTGAAGCTTGCCATCCTGCTGCTGGCCACCGTCCTCTATATCTACCTGATTGAGACACACAGGTTAGGTTACGTCCTATTTATTACTCACCAGCGTTGTTCTGCGCAAAAATACCGTTTGTTAAACGTTGTCCTGACCATTTGTTAAGTGTTGTTGTTCAGACTTCCTGTTTGTTTCTTGGGTCTCATGACTTGTGCAGGAAAGGCGTTTGTGTCGTCGTCATGGTGATGTTTGTGGTGGCCGTCCTCTACAACAGCTGGCAGGTGTGTTCTATGGGTTCTCAACATGTCCTGGACAGTCAGATTGGGCAGAACCATTCATCAAAGCTCGCTGTATTTCGTTGCTATGTTACTCGTGGCGAGTATCAGCCATGTTATAGGAATATCCAGGATAATTCATGACATTACTGATCGCTCTTCTTCTGGGGAAGAATCTATTTTTAGTCATTTCCTTCGCTGGTAGTTGGAGGCGACGGCACGGCTGGACTTCCTGTGGCGTCTGCAGGCGAGGAGAGAGGTGGAGGACATGAAGGAGCTGAGGGAGCACAACGAGTGTCTGCTGCTCAACATCCTGCCCGCCCACGTCGCACAGCACTTCCTGGAAAGAGACCACGGAAACGAGGTACCTGTTGCCGGGTGTGTGCGTTGGGTGTGTGCATTTAGGCGTTCACTTTGTGTGTTTGTGTGCAGGAGCTGTACTCGCAGTCATACGACCGTGTCGGCGTCCTGTTCGCCTCTCTGCCGGGATTCTCTGACTTCTACGAGCGGAAGGAGCTCCTTCATCAACACGTCGAGTGTCTCCGCCTCCTCAACAACATCATCATCGACTTCGATGAGGTCTCGCACACACACAACCAATAAGACACAAAAAAAGCGAGTGAAATAACATGATGTGTTTTCTCTGTGCAGCTGCTGGACGAATGTTACTTCCAGCAGGTGGAGAAGATTAAAACCATCGGAAGTTCCTACATGGCGGCTTCTGGTCTCTCTCCTGACAGACAGGTCAGTGAAAGCACCAATAAAAGACAATATTTGAAACATATTTGGTACAGTAAAGGAATTAGCTTGCTGCAGCCTTCCAGCTACTCAGAAGACATAAATAACTCACTTCTTCCTTTACTCCACTGACTGTAACTGCAGAAAATGTCTTGGCTCACCTGCCAGATGAATAAACCCATCCCATAAGAGCTCTGATTGTGTTTGTTGTTTTGTGTGTGTGTGTGTTTAGGAGTGTGAGGACGGCTGGCATCACCTCACTGAGTTGGTTCTGTTCGCTCTGGCCATGCAGGAAACTCTGAAACACATCAATACACACACAGGAAACAACTTCCAGCTTCGAGTCGGTGTGTACACACACACACACACACACAAGTCAATGTTTTCTGTATATTGTTCTGTATTGTTTCTGTATGAGTTAAACTTCCCACCATGTGACCTCTGACATCACTTCCAGGCATCGCTCACGGCCCTGTGATCGCTGGCGTGATCGGCGCCACCAAACCTCAGTACGACATTTGGGGGACAACGGTGAACATGGCTAGCAGGATGGAGAGCACCGGAGTCATCGGGAGGATACAGGTGAAGATACAGGTGTGTGTGTGTGTGTGTGTGTGTGTTGGTGTAAGCTAACCCCCCCATCCCCCACTTCAGGTCCCAGAATCCACCAGCTGTATCCTGGTGAAGCGAGGCTTCCTACGGCAGCTCAGAGGAAACATTTACATCAAAGGCATGAGCGAACACTACGGCAAGGTGAGACACACAACTGTAAATATGAGATACGATCTTATAAGAACTTATTTAATGAGAAAATGATTGCCTAATTACAATATTTACTACTCACATCTTTACAAAATCAGAATCATTGTTCCACTTTCTCCACTCCACAAAAAGCATAAATATATAAAAATGGTGACTTGCATGAAGCATGTGACTGTGTGGAGCCCTGAGGCGACTAACGCTCCTCAAATTAAACAAGAATAAGAATCATTAAACAGTAAAAGTACCAGTAGATGAAATTGATGCTCTTGGTGCAGGTTCGGACTTTTTTCGTGAGCAGCCGCGAGGAACGGTCCAGTTTCATGGAGCGTGGCGGGGGGCGGGGCTTCATTCAGAGCAGGAACACTCTGGGAGCTGTGGTCTATAATCTGGTTAAGGCCCGGAAGAGGGAGAAACTGAGAGAGGAGAACGGAGGCTTTCATCTGGTGGAGGCCTCGTAGGAGGAGGTGAAAAACAAACAAAGAAGAAGCCTTTCCTTGACTGTGAAGGGTTCAAACAATATTTAATCATTGGATTTAAAATAGTGTCATTCACCAATAAAATATTAGATAATATTAATAATAATCAATAATAGCAGAGTCTCAAACAGGTTTGGGACAAAGTTTAATTTTAGGTTCGTAGAATTATGAGGATGTGTTGAGTTTTTAAATTCTGTCGCACGTTAAGATGTGAATCTTTTATATGTATGCAATTTTAAATATTTTAGTTTTTAGTATGTTTATAGAAACTTCTCTGTTCCTGTGTTTAGGTTCCCAAAATATTTTCACACAGAGACTCTGAGATTAAATGAAGCATTGACTCGTTAGTAAATCAGACCCTGAGAGGTTCAATATCAGCCATTCAGTGGGTGTTTGTAGGTTAATAACTAATCACAGCTCGTCCCGATAGGACGGAGAACTCTGCAGCTGACAGATAAAAACACCAAATGTTACACGTTGATTTTCTCACATCTCCTAAAACCTGCAAAAAAACTTTTAAAAACTTTTACAAATTCCTCACCCTGGAAATGTAGGAAAACACACTAAAAACTACCATGAAAGTCAAGTTGTTGTTGTTGTGTTTTTTACTGTAGTTTAGTTTCTGATGATTCAACAGGTATACATCCTGAAATCCTTCAAAGAGGATTTTTCCTTTTAATTGAACCTGTAATACGATGCAGCAGTAGGTAGCTCGTTTGTACAGTCATACTAATAGAAACATGAAGTCTTGTGTTTCCACTTTCTGCTGCTGCAGGCGACTCGAATCATTTCTCTGGTGCTGAATGAATCACATGAATCACCGAGTGACGCAGCGCTAATGTGAAGTATGTGTGACTTCAGAAACTTGAGAAAATGCTTTTTGTCACATAGATAATGATGGAGAAAGCTGTCATACTAAGAATATTTCAGGAGGAAATCAGCTGACATACATCAAGTAAAATCTGTTTTAAAAGATGCTTTATTTTGTAATTGTAGTTTTTAAGCTCATTTCTGGCATTTCTGGATTTTCAGGTGTTTGAACAGTTTAAAAAGATTTAGACGTGATGTAGATGATAAACTCTGACACGTCTCTTCACGCAGTTTACAATGATACGCATCACCAACAACACTAGTGACAGCTGGGTGACCTTTGACCTCCAGGTACAAGCCTGGCTGTGAATAATTAGCCTGAAGAGGACCGTCGTCACTGTACTGTGTGAGTGGTCAAAGGTCACAGCTGATACTGTTGCTCATTCACAAGTGAAAACTAATCAAATCTTTTCTCAGAGAAAAGTTCCAACTCTGATCGATAGATTGACAGAAAATTACCTCTCTGGTAAAAACATCATGTAGATTTGGGAGCACCTGAGCGAAGGTTCAGATTCAGCTTCACTGATTGGATGGGTTGCAGTGTTTTTTGGGGGAGGGGCCTATGTCCCTACAGGACACACCTCTCAGTGGAGGGTCCAGCCTCTGAGCAGCGGCAGCTTGTATCAGTAGAGTCGCACACAGAGGACCAGCGACATGACGGAGGTGGACGGGACCATGGCTGCTACCGAGACCCGGTCCAGCTCTGATGAGCTCATCTTCTTTGTTAACGGAAAGAAGGTAAAAATAAACACTCGTAACCGTGAAGTGTTTTTATCATCTATGATATCCTCATAGATTATATTATTGTATATTGATTAATAATGATGGTAATAATCTGTGATAATAGTGATATTATAGGGTTTGTTTAAGGATCTATAATGTTCTTATGTAATTACAAGGATTTTAATTTTAAAAACAACTTTATTGTGCTGGTGGAATAAAATAGGACGTGTTATAAAATAAATGATTTTTTTATATATTTCTAGCTGTGACATATTTATTATAAAACACTGAATCCTTTCTTGTTTATTTATTGAGTCTAACAGAGTTAAACTTTCAAAGCAATCACCACCAACGTCATTGTTGTTACTCGTACCCGGGCCTAGAGCATAGAGTCTGATATGATGATTGCAATAATAAGCATGTGTGATTTAATATATATTTAATGGGTAATGATTAAAATAAAGTCAATAACTGAAATGTATTAACTAATGTGTAAACAGAAATTACTGTTACTGTAAGCATACCAGGAGTCAGGCCTTAAAGAGGGTTAGAAGTAAGAAAAATATGTCATTTATTATAATTATGAATTAATATTTTTTGCAGATTGTTGAGAAGAGTGCAGACCCTGAGATGACACTGCTGACATATCTGAGGAGGAAATGTAGGCTCACACACACACACACACACACACACATATATAATTTAATGTGACATGCAGAGCTTCACTCTGATTGGCACATGTCATCCCTCCTCTCTTTGCTGGACTTTGTCCTTGGATGTTTTGTCTTTCACAATCTCACATCAACATTACAAAACGTTCAGTTCTGACTTAATTATTTTATAGTTACTCTTCTCCTATCATGGATTTACTGGTGTTTTCATATAAAGACAACATACTGATTGAGGTCAGTTCACAATAAGCAGGTCATAAAGTGGTGTCTGGTCTGTAAACAGCTGTAAACAACCAGAAGTTTATTATAATATAAAATATTCACCTCACTCACACAGTGACAAAAAGCTGCTCCTCAATCAGAGCTCCAGGTGTATTAAACTGCCGGTAACCACAGCAACAGCACTAGTGAAGAAAGTCACTGAATGGATAACTGCAAACTTAATGTGTGTGTGTGTTCAGTGCATCTAACAGGAACAAAGCTGGGCTGTGCTGAAGGTGGCTGTGGAGCGTGTACCGTCATGTTGTCCAGATACCAAACACACACACAACAGCTGCTGTATCCTTAAACCGAGTATATGAGTGTATGTATGAGTGTGTGTGTGGTGTGTATATATATATGTGTGTGTATATATGTGTGTGTGTCTGTGTCTGTGTGTGGTGTGTGTGTGTGTGTGTGTGTGTGTGTGTGTGTGTGTCTGTGTGTGTGTATATATATGTGTGTGTGTGTGTGTGTGTGTGTGTGTGTGTGTGTGTTGCAGATGAGGCGTCCCGTCAGCCTGCAGTCATGTGCTCTCATCTGACATCTGAGACAATCTGATTTTACTGCCAATAAATACATAAATGAACCAACTTTAACTCCTCACCAGTCATCACGCTGTCAACGCCTGCCTCACCCCCCTCTGCTCCTTACATCTAGTTGCCGTGACAACCGTGGAGGGCATTGGCAGCGTGGCACGAATGCTACACCCAGTACAGGTAACAACATAAAAAGTTAGGGGGAGTTATCTCAAGGAAATTAAATCGAACGCAACTGGACTTGGTTATTTGTCTTTAAAACGTTTCACCTCTCATCCAAGAGGCTTCATCAGTTCATGCTAGCTTGACTAGGCTGGGACAGTGGCGTTCAATTTAAAATCTATGACCTGGATGAATGAGAATATTCACAGGCTTAGAGGCAGTTATGTGCTGGAACTATTTCTTGGGCGGATGGATACTCTGTTGTTTACCAAATAATAGTTCCTCAGCCTGAATAAATGTGCCATAAAACTAAAGGCTAAAAAGCTGCATGCATCACAATTAGTGATACTTGAGAACTAATAGCAGCCATATTTATATCTCATTGATATATTGATGAACAGCTTCCAGTGTGTTTTTGCTGTTCAGGAGAGGATAGCAAAGGCTCACGGTTCTCAGTGTGGGTTCTGTACTCCGGGGATCGTCATGTCCATGTACGCTCTGCTGAGAAACAACCCCACACCCAAGATGGCTGACATGGAGGAGGCCTTCCAGGGTACAGATGGATGTGGCACTAAAAGAACATGAAATAAAGAAAAAACATGTATGACCATGTTAAAACTAAACAAATGATTTTTTCAGGAAATCTGTGTCGTTGCACTGGATACAGGCCGATACTGGAGGGATACAAGACCTTCACTGTGGTGAGACACACCCCACTCCAAACCCTCTACAGAGCCCCCGTCATCACAAACTGTCTGTCCTCGTGTCTCAGTGGGAAACAAGTGATGCAGTGAAGGGAATAAATCGTCTTCTGTCTTCTTCCAGGATGGAGGCTGCTGTGGAGGCCGGGGGCGGGACAACGGCTGTTGTCTGACCAATGGGAGCACACCTGAGAAACCTTCAGAGGAGGTTGATGTTAGTGTGTTTGTCATTTCCAATGCTGGAAGAAGTACTCAGATCCTTTACTGCAGTAAAAGGACCAATACTGCAATGTAGAAATTCTCCCTTACAAGTAAAAGACTTCTGCAGTAAAAGTATAGAAGTATTCTGAGCTTGATGTAGTTAAAGTACTGCAGTAACAGTACATAAGTAGTGAGAAGTTTAGAGGTAAAAAACATCTGAAATTTAGTGGAGTGGAAGTATAAAGTAGTACCACATGGAAATAGTCAAGTACCAGTATATGTACTTTACTTATTTTCAGCCTGTTCCTGTGATTTTCAGACATTTCTGAGTGTATCTGTGTGTTTGCAGGAGGCTTCGTCTCTTTTTAATGCAGCAGATTTTGCACCTTTTGACCCAACGCAGGAAGTCATCTTCCCTCCTAAACTCATGGTGAGAAACTAAAACCAAAACACACGTATGTTCCACCACAGTTTAAAATGTTTCATATTTCTCATCTCATTTCTAGTCTCTCACCAAAGGTCAGAGGTCCCGTTCACTGTGTTTCCGTGGTGACAGGGTGGAGTGGCTGCAGCCAGACAGTCTGGACGAATTTCTGCGTCTTAAGTGGAAACATCCAGATGCCCGAGTGGTGGTGGGAAACACTGAAGTGGGTGAGTTGGCCAACACACACACACACACACACACACACACACACGCAATAATCCACTCAACCATTCTGTCAATTACTAACCTTGTGTGTGTGTGTGTGTGTGTGCACAAGCAGGTATTGAAGTGAAGTTTAAGAACATGTTGTACCCAGTCATCTTGGCTCCGGCCTTCATCCCTGAACTGAACACAGTGACACATACTGAGGACGGTGAGTGCTTCATTGACAGCTGAAGGTTTCTCATAGTAAACATGGATCTCCAAAATTTTCTGCTGGTTTGGTGTGTGTGTATATGTGTGTGTGTTTGTGTGTGTGTGCAGGCGTGGTGTTCGGGGCAGCGTGCACTCTCAGCCACATGGGAGCGGTGCTGAGGCAGGTGGTGGCGACTCTTCCTCCTCACCAGACTGAAGTCTTCCTTGCCGTCCTGGAGCAGCTGCGCTGGTTCGCTGGGCAGCAGATACGAAACGTTGCGGTTAGTCACAGGTTTGATTCTCTGTGTTCACATCACCGGTCCTGAAATGTAATGTAATTATTATATGTATTTTATTCTGTGTTAGACAATATTACATTGTGTAATATTACAGCAGTATAATAACTGAATACATATAAATGTATAATAATCATAACAACATGTGTGTTTTTGTTTCAGGCTGTTGGTGGAAACATCATGACTGCCAGCCCCATATCAGACCTCAACCCTGTTTTTATGGCAGCGGGCTGTAAACTCACACTGATGGACAAAGGTAATACACACACACACACACACAAAATCCCACTGATGATCCAGCATTTGGGTATAAAGACATAATATGGTGATAAAGTCATTTCTTTGGGCACTAAATGTAGAGTCATGAAGGACAAACACAGTCACGGTGTGTTTATGTGCTCCATGTTAGGCAGGAGGTGCCCTTTAACCCAAAGTGCTGAGTCACTGTTAACGTTACAATCACATCTACGTACAACGAAACGTTCAACAAAGTGTTGCTCTGCCTCCCAAAATTTAGGTTCAAGGCTGGAATATCTGAAATATTCATGTTTTCAGACTCTGTTAACAGTTTGTTCATTTTCCTAGTGTTTCCTAGCTGTGGTCGTAACCTTTGACCTCTGTGTGTGTGTGTCAGATGGCAGCCGTGTTGTTCAGATGGACGACCGGTTCTTCACTGGTTACAGGAAGACAGTCCTGCGACCGCAAGAGATCCTGCTGTCTGTAGAGATCCCCTACAGCAAAAAGGTAGATACAGCAACACCACGGCAACCACTGTCTATCACTTAGCAATCATTGTTTGTACTCTAGTAACCACTGTCAATAATCATCCACTGGTAGTCAGTTAGCAACCACCTAGTAACCACTATCAGTCACCTGGTAACCGTTAGCAACTGCTAAGCGACCTGTAGACTCTCTGTTCAGGATCTGATGCTGGTGTTTCTGTTTTTCCTCCTTAGACTCAGTTTGTCTCGGCCTTCAAACAGTCACCTCGCCGGGAGGATGACATCAGCATCGTCACTGCAGCGATGAGTGTCATCTTCACCCCGGGAACGAATGTTGTGGAGGACTTGAAACTGAGCTACGGCGGAATGGCAGCGACCACAGTGCTGGCAAAGAAGACTGCAAACAAAGTGTTGGGAAGGTAAGAGACACACATTCAGGACTGATGGAGGAAGGAGGAGAAGGATGATGTAATGCTCTCTGATGTCATCCAGGCGGTGGGGGGAGGAACTTCTGCAGGATGTTTGCTCCTCATTGGCTGAGGAGATGACTGTTGACCCCTCTGCGCCAGGCGGCATGGTTACGTACCGTCGAACTCTGACCCTCAGTCTCTTCTACAAGTTCTACCTGACAGTCCTGCAGAAGCTCCAAAAGCAGGTCAGCTGACCCTCGAAGGTCAAGAGAAGCCTTTAATACAAACTCACACTGCCTCCATGTTCACCTGATAGATTCACTGTAGTGTCCACAATACACTGCTCACCACTTAGCAACCACTACCAGTCACTGAGCAACCACGATGTCTGTCTGTCTGTCTGTCTGTCAGGGTGAGGTGGTAGATGTGGACAAGGTCTCATCCGACTGTCTAAGTGCAACAGAGATTTATCATCCAGAGACTCCGACTAGCATTCAGATCTACCAGGTAATGAGTGTGATAAATAATAAATAATAATAATGAATGATTTGAATTTTAGCATCCAGGTGTGTAAATCTGCATCTCCTCCAGGCAGTGCCGGAGGGGCGGAGTCAGGACGATGTGGTGGGTCGTCCTGTGATGCACCTTTCGGCTCTGAAGCAGGCGACGGGCGAGGCTGTGTACTGTGACGACGTGCCGCTGTACGAGAATGAGCTCTACCTGGCGCTCATCACCAGCAGCAAGGCACACGCTCGCATCCTGTAAGACTCCACACACACTCACCTCTGCACACACACATGTGCTGTCTAACCCAGGTGTGTGTGTGTGTGTGTGTCACAGCTCCATAGACGTAGCAGCAGCACAGAGCATGCCCGGCGTCGTCTGCTGTGTGTTTGCTGATGACATCCCCGGCAGCAACGCCACCGGTCCGATCGCGTACGACGAGACCGTCTTCGCCGACCGCCAGGTGTGTTTCTGTTGGTCCGTCCAATCAGGTGATTTAGGTGTTAATGAGCAGGTTGATCACATGACCTCCCTCTATGCAGGTAACATGTGTGGGTCACATCATTGGTGCTGTGGTGGCCGACACTCAGCTTCACGCTCAGAGAGCCGCCAAGGCCGTCAAGATTGAGTACGAAGAGCTGCAGGCAATCGTCACAATCCAGGTGGGCCCGGATTTACCTGAACATTCGGCAGGTGGAACAGTCATCAAAGCATTAGAGATAATTAAGTGTCCTGTTGTTGACTGACAGGAAGCCATCGCCGCCCAGTCCTTCTATCAGCCAATCAGAACCATCCAGAGAGGAGACCTGAAGGCGGGGTTTAAACAGGCCGATCACATCTTGGAGGGTAGGACTGCGTGTGTGTGTATGTGAGCTGATCAGGTATTGATAGATTATTGATCATTGATTGGTTGTCTGTCTGTCAGGTGAGATGCACATCGGTGGTCAGGAGCATTTTTACCTGGAGACAAACGTCAGCCTGGCAGTTCCTCGAGGAGAAGACGGCGAGATGGAGCTGTTTGTGTCCACACAGTCTGCTGCCAAAACACAGGTGAGAGTACTGCATGTACTGTACAATGTACTACATCTACTGCACAGTGTACTGATTTTACTCTGATTCTATCAGTACTGCATACAGAACCTCCGATACTACTGATTTTTGCTACTACTGACTTCTAATACTGCATATACTGTATCTACTACTGTGTCTACTGGATTTAATGCTTCTATTACTTCTACTACTACTGATTCTACTACATATGTTTATTATTATTATATATTTATTATCAGTTATAAAGTATTTATATCAGAACTGATCAACTGTTTTTACTATGTCTTGTATTATTAATTGATGTTGTGTGTGTGTGTGTGTGCGCGTGTGTGTGTGTGTCAGTCTCTGGTGGCGAAGGCACTGGGCGTCCCTGCTAACAGGGTGGTGGTCCGGGTGAAGAGGATGGGCGGAGGCTTCGGGGGGAAGGAGAGCCGAACCACCATCCTTTCCACAGTCGTTGCCGTGGCAGCAAACAAGTACGTCTGTCAATCAGTTTCACTTTTATCTTCAAATCAAGATCTTTTCTAATGCTTTGTGTGTGTGTGTGTGTGTGTGTGTGTGTGTGTGTGTGTGTGTGTGTGTGTGTGTGTGTGTGTGTGTGTGTGTGTGTGTGTGTGTGTGTGTGTGTGTGTGTGTGTGTGTGTGTGTGTGTGTGTGTGTGTGTGTGTGTGTGTGTGTGTGTGTGTGTGTGTGTGTGTGTCAGGCTGAAGAGGCCAGTCAGGTGCATGTTAGACAGAGATGAAGACATGTTGATCACCGGAGGACGACACCCGTTCTACGGGAAATACAAGGCAGGGCAACTTTAATAATATTATATATACATGGAATAGCAAGTGTATTCTGTGTGTAATTACTAGAGATACAACAATTAATCAATTAATTGCTAACTATTGAATTGAATCAAGTCTGTTTTTAAAAAGTAAATGTCCAGCTTCTTTAATTAAATATTTTCCTCTGTAACGTTAAACTGAATAACAAAACACAACTATAAATATAAAACTAAAAACGTTGCTCCAACATTTCTAATCTTTAATCTACAGGTGGGTTTTCTGAACAGTGGGAAGGTCGTAGCATTGGACGTGTCGTACTACAGTAACACAGGAAACTCCATGGACCTGTCTCTCTCAGTGAGTATCATTTCTAATCGCAGAGTGAGTCTCACTATACGCTGATGATATGCTGATGTCATTTCCTGTGTGCGTTCCTCCAGGTCATGGAGCGTGCTCTGTTCCACATGGAGAACTCGTATAGCGTGGCGAACGTGCGTGGCCGTGGCTTTCTGTGCTGCACCAACCTGCCGTCCAACACCGCTTTCAGGGGCTTCGGAGGTCCACAGGGAATGATGGTCGCTGAGAGCTGGATGACGGATGTGGCTCAGAGTCTGGGCCGGTCGGGCGAGGAGGTGCGCCGGCTGAACCTGTACATGGAGGGCGAGTCAACGCCCTACAACCAGATCCTGGACCAGTTCACTCTGGACCGCTGCTGGGATGAGTGCCTGGCACGCTCCAGCTACGAGCAGCGCCGAGCCACCATCAAGCTCTACAACAGGTAACGACAGCCAGATCGACGCACCTGAGAACCTGCTGAGCTCTGAAGTTTCTGAGTGTTTTCTGAACTCTTTATCTTACAAATGAAGCCCTGCTGGTTAAAATGAACTCGGTGTGTTTTCTGCTGTCAGTCAGAACCGCTGGACCAAACGAGGCCTCGCCATCGTCCCCACCAAGTTCGGCATCAGCTTCACTGCCGTCTTCCTCAACCAGGTCTGATTCACCAAAGCAAATCTATGGTGTTGATAGTTTCTGTGAACTCATGTGTGTTTGTGTCTGCAGGCTGGAGCTCTGGTCCACATCTACACCGACGGCTCAGTGTTGTTGACTCATGGTGGGACGGAGATGGGACAGGGACTTCACACCAAGATGGTCCAGGTGCTTCAACTCTGCTGGACCAACCATTGGCTTAAAATGACACAGAACACAGTTTCAGTTCACGTTCACATCAACCTTTAAAACTCTTGTTGTCGACCGACGTGTTAACAAAGCGTCTCTGTTTGTGTTTCCAGGTCGCCAGCAGAGTTCTGGGTGTCTCCAGCTCAAAGATCCACATCTCAGAGACGAGCACCAACACGGTCCCCAACACCAGCCCCACGGCCGCTTCCGCCTCCTCCGATCTCAACGGAGCCGCTGTGCAGAACGCCTGCCAGATCCTCGCAGAACGTCTGGAACCATACAGGAAGAAGAACCCCAAAGGATCATGGGAGGACTGGGTGAGAAATATCTGCAGTGCTTCCATTTGCCTTCTTAAAACGTGTTTGGCATCGTCAAAGTTGACCCTGTTAGCACCTGCAGATCTTGAACTGATCGTGTTTCTGCGTGTGTTTCAGGTGAAAGCAGCGTACTTCGACAGAGTCAACCTGAGCGCAAACGGCTTTTACAAGTAAGTTAACAGAGCAAGTCGCTGCTTCAGTGTATAAAGTCCAGGACAGAGTTTCACTGTTTCCTGTTTCACTTCAGGACTCCAGATCTCGGTTATGACTTTGACTCAAACTCCGGCCGAGCGTTTAATTACTTCAGCTACGGAGTGGCCTGTTCAGAGGTGGAGATCGACTGCCTGACCGGAGGTCACAAGGTCGCTACGTCTTCTACTAAACTGTCTGTGTTTACTACATGAAGCATTATTTAGATATATATATCAATATCAATAATCAAACCAAAACAACAAATGCTAAATAAACTATTCATTCAAACTGTTGATAAAGGTTTCCCACAGAGATCAATACTCTTATTTACTCTACACATAGAGTCCATCACATTGCATTTTGTTTCAATTCCTTGAATGAACACGTTATTATCACGTCTCCGTCACCAGCTCCACAAAGAAATACGACAAAGATGCAAACTCAGATATTTTTGTGACATATTTGTGTTTTAGAACTTGAGTACCACCATAGTGATGGATGTCGGTCACAGTCTCAACCCGGCTATAGACATCGGACAGGTGAGTCAGTCAGGAACCAAACCATTAAAGGTTGTTGTTGTTGGAGACTCCAGCACCACCTTCTGGTCAAATTGTCTCCTGTGGTCTCTGCAGGTGGAGGGGGCGTTCATGCAGGGCCTGGGTCTCTTCACCCTGGAGGAGCTTCATTATTCCCCCCGAGGTGTCCTCCTCACTCGGGGTCCCGGTTCTTATAAGATCCCGGCCTTCGGTGACATTCCCACTGAGCTAAACGTCTCGCTGCTCCGTGACGCGCCTCACGATAAGGCGATCTTCGCCTCCAAGGTAACACCTCCGACACAGATCTTCTTAAATTAATATTAAAACAGATGAAAACAACTTGTTTAATTTTTTTCTCATCAGGCTGTGGGCGAACCTCCTCTATTCCTGGCGTCATCGGTTTTCTTTGCCATCAAAGATGCCATCTGCGCCGCCAGGGTGGAGTCAGGACTCAGCGGACCATTCAGGCTGGACAGCCCCGCCTCCGCCGAGAGGATCCGCAATGCCTGCAGCGACCGATTCACCAAACTGGTACAAAGTGTTGACAGCTTGAGTTTCAGAAAGGATAGAGAACAAGAAACAGATCGCTCCATGTCAGTATTTGAAGCATTGTTCACACCTCAGATATTTTTACCTTTTCCATAATGAGTAGATGAGACGTCAACAGATGTCGTCACCTTTGTCCTGTACAGGCCTGAAAAATATAGCACATGGTTTATTTGAAACATAAGCTTTGGTGCATTTGGTGTCTTTTAGATTTAGAGGATTTACAACTTTATAATTTATTAACTTTATTAAAACATATAAACATGTTGTAAATACTAAATCAGAGTTCATATTTTGTGTTGCAGTGTCCTCCTGCAGAGCCTGGCAGCTTCACCCCCTGGTCTGTACAGGTTTAGGATGCAGAAACTGCCTCTGACGATCACTGAGAATCTGTAAAACTACAAAAATACACAAAGCCATTTTCTACATGAATTTTTCATTGTTGCTCGCTGTTTGATCAGAGGTCCTTTAAAGTATTAAAATATAACGCTAACGACACAGTTTGCTAATGATCATGAGAATTAAGCTAAAACTGAAGAACAACCAGGATAAATTATGCTAATATTAGCTTGGGCTAACTGATTTCAGTCCACATAAACGGTATACATTATAACTTAATATTATATAGTATAAACTTTGATTATACATATATATATATATATATATATATATGTATACCAACACATGCTAATAAGCTGGATATTGCTCGATCTTACACTAAATAATGTTATATGAGTTGTGGATTTATCGTGATTATCAGTGCTGCACTTTCACTTCAGTTCATACTAACATCAGCATGAATATGTTATGTTATGTAAAATTATTTCACAACATGAATTAAATACAACTCTCCAGAGGTTGTTCTGGTTGCTTTTCATCATCATTTCTACCGTGGTTAAAATGAATCAATCCATCCAAACAGTTGTTAAGATATTTCAATGAAAAACAAAGATCACAACCTCATGGTGGCGCTAGAGGAACATTCAGAGCATCATCATCATCATCATCATCATCATCATCATCATCATCTGGAAACCTTCACACTGAGCTGTCAGACTCCCTGAGGATCACCTTCCTGTTAATTGTGTGGTTATAGTGTGAAGTATGAGGGTCACATGTTCACCTTCAAACCACCAACCACATGTCGTCCTGCACGTCTCATGATCAGCGTCTCCAGATGTCTCTGCTGCAGTCACATACTGATAGATCCAGATCCTACATTTGGAATAGAAGGTTCTGTTTTTTCTAATAAGCTGTTTTGTGTCCATATTTGAGTCAGTGACGTGTCATTGTTACAAAGCTCAGACGTGGACAGGCTGTGTCCCATTTAATGCATATCCCTGTTTACAGTGTAGGAAGACGGAGACACAGAGACACGCTGTCTTCATCCTGCTGTCGGTTGGATTATGGCTCCGAGGAGGATGGAAACCAAACCGGTGATCTTTTGTGTGAAATCGCTCCTGCTGCTCTACTCCTTCATCTTTTGGGTGAGAAGCACCTTTTATGAAGCTGTTCATTAACGCATTAACGTCAGGACGGAGGCAGAATAAATATCTTTATTGTTAAAGCTCGAGTTCATGTCGAAGTTAAACCAAATTCTTTAAATCTTTCACATAGGATACAAAAAATACTTCATTATCCAGGTAAAAAAAGTCTGTTTTCCTAAATATATTTTATAGAGTTAATATTTTGCATCAACTGACATTTAAGTTATACTTTTACTGCATTTGATTATAGCTTATTATCATTTAAAATGCATTAGCCTGTATTATTGTAAATTAACATCACAGTTCTAGTTTGTATCATTTGACTCTTATGACATTTTTGGGTGAAATACTCCTTTAAAGTAGTAATAGGGTTAGAAAAGCTCATTTACAAACTACAAGAAGTATAATAGTGTTTAGTTTGTGATCTTTAGTTTTTAAACTGAGATTTAAAAGGACGTAGAGCCAGCTCACAGCATACATGGTGAAAAGGTCAAAGGTCAGAGGAGGTTCGGTCATTATCCCGACTCTGAGGAATGACGCTGAAGCTGTGACACCGAGACGATAATGAAGATCTGAACATGGACGTGCTCATAAATCATCATGTTTAAGAGAACTGATTCTGCTTTTATTATTTATACAAAATGTTGATGATGATATAATAAAAAAAAAAGAAACATCGTTCTGGATGTAAAACGCTGACCAGCTGACGGCAGCTCACAAACAGCCGGCTACTATAGTTTGTTTACGTAGGAAACTTCCTGAAGCTGACCAATCAGAACAGAGAGGGCTCATCAGGAGGCGGGTCTTAAAGAGACAGGAGCTAAAACGGCCTGTTTCAGACATAAAGGATCAATAAGGGATTTCAATAGGAGCCCAGAATATAAATATGAACATGAGTCCTTTAAGAAACCAGCTGATGATGTTGTTGTTGTTGTTGTTGTTGTTGTTGTTGTCTGGTTGCTTTTTATTGTCAAGAAGTAAATGTGTTTGTGTCTTTGTTAGCAGAGCTCTTCTTCAACAGGAACACAGAACAGACGGACTGTTTGTGTTGATTAAAAAGCTGTCGCTGTTTATTTATGTGTGTTTATGTTCTTCACACATAAACACATCTTGTCTTCTGTTCAGTTCCTTCTTGACTCTCTTTAACTTTTCAGTTTTTTTTTATTGTCCTCTGACTTGTTTCTTCTTCCCGTCTGTCTGTCACTTTGTCACTTTACTGTCACAGTTCATAACAGTCATGTGGTGCTGAATCACTGCTGCACCTCACACACACACACACATACACACACACACACATAACTCTGTCATAATAATAATAAAAATAATAATAATGATAATGAATGTCGTGTCAGGAGTTAAAATCATCGTCCCCTCTCAGGTAACAGGTGTGGTCCTGCTCTCGGTGGGATTATGGTGGAAGTTCATGTTGGGCCCCTACATGTTGTTGATTTCCAGCGGCCCCTCTAACGTTCCCTACCTGCTCACCGGCACCGGAGGCTTCATCGTGCTGTTCGGCCTGTTCGGCTGCTTCGCTACCTGCAGGGGGCGCCCCTGGATGTTAAAACTGGTCAGAGGAAACTTTGATGTTTACTTATTCAGTCTGTGTGTTTTTATTTCTGCCTCTCATGTGTGAACGCTAAATATGAAGCTACAACTAGCAGGTTATTAGCTTAGCTTAGCACAAAGACTAGAAATGGTGGGAACAGTTAGCATGGCTATGCATGAGAGGATCAAAGAGATCTTCTGACCTAAATATGATGTCATTATAACCTCTGAGCCATATGTTTGACCTCCGTGTGACCTCCTGACCTCTGCAGTTCGCCGTGTGTCTGTCTCTCGTCTTCGTGACAGAACTCATCGCTGGAATCTCTGGATTCGTCTTTCGTCATGAGGTGAACACACGAATTAAAGGAAATTAAATCGAACGCCACTGGACGTGGTTATTTATAATTATTTAATTAAATTGATTAAATCGATTTATTTAAATCAAACAGTTATTTATAACCAAGTCCAGTTCGATGTAATTTCCTTAAGATAACCATGACCTGGATGAATGAGAATATTCAAAGGCTGAAAAACACGATCCAAAAACATTATAACGATGCTGTACTGCGTCTGTGTTTAGATTAAAGGCACATTCCTCACGACTTACAGCGATGCAGTGATGAGATATGACGGACGCGACGACAGGAGTCTGGCTGTGGACGGCGTCCAGCGCAGAGTCAGTCTATCAATAACCATACATCATTATTGATGTTGTTGGCCACCAGGGGGCAGCAGATCAGACCGTAACCACAACAACAGTTTCTAATGATGATGTGCTGCGTGTGTGTGTCTGTAGTTGCGTTGCTGTGGGGTTCATAACTACACCAGCTGGCTCAGCAGTGTGTATTTCCCGCTCAGCGGGATTCCCGCCAGTTGCTGTGTCAACTTCTCCGACTGCAGCGGAGACGACCTGAAGAACGCAACTCTGGCTGCACGCAAAGTCTACAAACAGGTGTGAAACAAACGAACAAACAAATGTGCTGCTTTTAACACTCCAAGAGCTGAAGCCAATACCTGACACACCTGACAGCGAATGCATGAATGAATGAATGAATGAATGACATGTGTCTGCAGGGCTGTTACGAGCTGGTGACGTCCTTCTTGGATGGAAACGTGGGGATCATCGCTGGCGTTACCTTCGGCATCGCCTTCTCCCAGGTACTTGGCTCACTGAATATTCTGCTGGAAACTGACAAAAAACAGAAATAAATAATAAGTAAGTCATGATGCACTAAATCCAAATTATGAGAGAAAAATTAAAATGATGTGAGAAGTCAAACATTCACGAAATCAAAATTCTACGTTATAAGTTTGGTTTGAATTAGTAACAGCTGTTTGGTTTCAGCTGATCGGGATGTTTTTGGCGTGCTGTCTGTCTCGCTTCATCAACGCCAACCAATACGAGATGGTCTGACAGGTATCACACACACACACACACACACTTCCTGTTGTCATACTCACCTCTGTCTGATCCATCTCTTCTGATTTTTTCATTTTACAGGAAAGAGGCGAGGATGCACGTCGCCATGGAAACACACACACAGCATCTTAACCAAACCTGCGACATTCCTCACCTGTTTATTATAAGAAATTGAGAATCATCTCATGTTACCACATGGGGGCGCCAAACTGAAATATCCCCTTTGTTTTTTTTGTTGTAATTATGTTTCTATTTGAGCACCAAAAGCACCACAACTCATCATGTTTTAATTAAAATTTAAAGCTCATTTATGACGTTGGAAACAAGTCCGATGTTTTAAAGCTCTTAAATGGATCGTGAAGATTAACTATTTTATTTTGTGCTCACTGGATATTCCTAAACCCATCTGTCTGAGGGGGTCAGTAGGCGAGTCCGGCCCCGTTTTTACTGACTGTATTTTAATTGTGTGTCCGGTCATCATCACAGTGTTTTGTACAGTCATGTGGTGAAAAATAAAACAGGAAAAAAAAGGAGAATCTTTTTGGGTGGATTATTATTATTATTAATAATAATATATTTGTGTTTATTTGGTGGAATGTTTTTTTTCTTTTTGGGTGAAATATTCTTTTTCTTTTTGCCTCATTGTGAAATATATTTTGTTTTTTTGGGTGGAATAATCTGTTTGAGTTTTAGGGTGGAATAATCTGTTTGAGTTTTAGGGTGGAATAATCTGTGTTTGAGTTTTAGGGTGGAATAATCTGTGTTTGAGTTTTAGGGTGGAATAATATGTGTTTGAGTTTTTGGGTGGAATAATCTGTGTTTGAGTTTTAGGGTGGAATAATCTGTTTGAGTTTTAGGGTGGAATAATCTGTGTTTGAGTTTTAGGGTGGAATAATCTGTGTTTTAGTTTTAGGGTGGAATAATCTGTGTTTGAGTTTTAGGGTGGAATAATCTGTGTTTGAGTTTTAGGGTGGAATAATCTGTGTTTGAGTTTTAGGGTGGAATAATCTGTGTTTGAGTTTTAGGGTGGAATAATCTGTTTGAGCAACGCTATAGTTTCCTCGTGACGTCAGGCGTCTTTGCCGCCCTGTGATTGGCTGTGTTCGGTCTTTGGCGACACGCTTAGCTCCGCTCCTCTCGCGCTGCTGCTCAGTCGCTGTTAACAAACGCACTCTTAGTGTCCTCCCGGTGCTCCGGTACAGATAATTAAACCGGCAGAAAGCTGCGCTCACACACCGACAGGACCGAGCAGTGACATACGACACACGGTGAGCTCGCGGCGGCGGTTTCCATGTAGATGTGACGGACTAACGGATGCAAACGTTTTCCGGAATTATACGACACAGGAGGCGGTGAGCTTTACGGCGGCTGCTCCTGCTTTTGTTCCCGTTAAGTCGGGAGATATACGTGATCTAGTCGGTAAGTAAAGAGGAAACAGACCCGTTAACAAGCTGTGAAATGTGGTTTGTAAATGAACTGCTCCGGTTTGGAAGTGTCGTGTTCGCCATTATCGGACACCGACAGAACTCGGTTTTATTCTCTCGTTTTTACCGGACAAACATCACGTCTTCATATCAGCTGTTGTATAAAAGTCTGCAGTAAATCAATAATAATAATAATAAATAAATAAATCGTAATTTCTATGGTTACTGAATGCGGTCATCATGTCGAGGCCGATGTTGTCCGGTTATGGATGCATCCGTTTCTGTGGAACCCGGTAGTTAGCTGTTAGCATTAGTTAACGGCAGATAATAACGGTTTTTCATTATTGGCTCATTAACGTTAAGCTCTGTAAGTTACCGGAAGTCCATTAGCTCTGCTAACCGTATTAGCTGATGCTAACAGAAGCAACTTCCGGTTTTTAATGTTTCTTCTATCAGTTTCTTCTTCTTTTCTCTGTTTGAAGCTGACCCCTCCCTCTCTGTCTTACTCTGTGGTTGTTTTTCAGGTGTTTTGGGCTGCCGGGTGAAACAGTCAGCTGGCGTCCTGCAGCAGGGCCGCTCTCAGCATCAGAGTTCACGGGCAGGAAGTGACTTCACCTGAGTCACCTGCAGCCTGATAATCCTCTAACGAGCTTTAGCGTCTAAGTTTGGCCGTCAGCCGTCTGCTCGCCGTCATGCAGGTCTCCGACTCGTACAACCAGAAGAACTCGCTGTTCACCACCATGAGCCGCTTTATCAGTGCCGTCAACAACATGGACCAGACAGTGATGGTGCCCAGCCTGCTGCGTGACGTCCCGCTGGATGCCAGCGACCAGCTGGAGGCGCTGCGGCCGGCCGGCAGCGACGGCTGCGGCATGTATGGCTCGTACGTCCTGCTCAAGTCCATCCGCAACGACATGGAGTGGGGCGTCCTGCAGGGCGGCGGGGTGGACCCCACGTGGCCGCTGGAGGACGAAGACGACCTGGAGAAACAGTTTCACTTCCACCTGAATGGACTCCACGCCGTTCTGTCCAAACTGACGCTCAAAGCCAACACGTTGACGAGTCGCTACAAAGAGGAGATCGGCTGCAGAAACTAGCGAAGCTCAACAGAAGAGAAACCGACAATATGTTGTTCGCTCATTTAATTCATTAAAACTGTAAAATGTCTTCATCATAATATTGATATCGACTGACATTTTCAGTTTTCTGATGTTTTATTGACCAAACGATTTATTAATTATGAAATAATCATTAGTTGCAGCTCTGACTACATTTCTTTGTTAAAAAAACTAAACCTGAAACTTATCAATCGTTAAATGTCAAAGTGTCCTTGAAGGCACCACAAGGACTTCTGATGATGAACGATAAAGTCGAAAAACGGAAAAAAATGAAAATCTAAATTTGTCCTGAAAATCTTAAAACGTTTACTGATCACAAACGGAGTTCAACCTGTTGTCTCTTTGTTTGTTTGTTTATTTGTTTGTTTTTAGATTTCAGGTCTTTTTGTCATTTCACGCTGTAAATTCAACTAAATATTATTTGCATTGTTGATTATTGATTTATTTTGTCCAAAAATATCAAAAATAATCAAGAAACTGCAGCTTTCACATAAGAGAGAAAACTAAACTTTTGAGAATTATTGGCATTCTGACTTTATTTTATTTTAAATTTATCGTTGTTTCTTTATTTATTTTTGTGAAGCACTTTTACTGGTTTTGAAAACAAAAAAAACTTATTTTGTTACTGCAGAAAAAATCTGGAAATAATTAATTGATTTATGGAAATACATTTTCTGTCGAGACATTTTGACTTATAAATAATAAATGCAAATTTCCCTCCTCTATATCTATATATCTATATATATATATATATATATATATATATATAGATGGATGGATGGAAGCGAATAATCAATTAACCCTCTATTACTGAAAACACCACATGTGGCTGTTTGAAGCTTTAATGACAAATATAAAATAACTTATTTTCAGATCAAATATATTTGTTAAAAAATGAAAATATTGTCTGAATTAAATCACAGCTTTGCGATTAAAGGTTTTTATGAGTATTTTTGCTGTTTGTCGTCATCTTTTAGATTCAGCTTCTTTACCCTCGTATCTTAATTTAATCCACATTTCACAAATGTTTTTCTTTTCTTAATTATATTCCTTAAAAATAATAAATAATACAATGTCGCAAACATTTTTCCCTTTCTGTCGATCAACTGCTGCCATTACCATGACGACAGAGAGGCTGTTTTTGTTGTCATGTTTCAGGAATCAAACTGACCTCCATCTTATGTAGAAATGTTAATGTCCGGTTTGTTTGTTATCGTCGAGGTTCATCATGTTTATATATCAGTATTGGTATCGATATTGGTATCAGGATACCAGCCAGTGGCATTGTGTAGCCTGAACTATAAACTGATGACAGCTGAGTCAGTTAGCAGGATTACAGGATGTCATAAAATAAGGACGTGCTTTGTCAAGCCTGCATTCTATCTGATGGCCAGCAGGGGGCGACACTGCAAAAACACGTCCAATAGTATACGATGTCCTGTGTTTATGGTCTTCATCGTTGGTTTATAATATTCTTCAATACGGCATGTGAAATAAAGTCAAGTACACAGCGGATTAGAATAGCAGTGTCCCATTTCAGTGCCCGTTTTTGCTAACCAGAATTAGCATTAGCATTATCCCAGTTAAATTAGGCATGTACCAAGCTAACCAAGCTAATATGCTAGTAGCTGAGGTTTGGTCCTGCTCCTGAAACATATATTTGTTCCTTGGTCATTTTTTGGATGTCTTAAATGAAAATACTGTTAATATTAGCTTCAGTGTATTATTAATATGACCTTTTTCTATGTTTCAGGTTTACAGCTACATCTAATCATTGTCTCCATTAAGTTTCTCTGGCTTTAAGAGGTGGGCCTCATCACAACAGGCTTGGAGCCAATAACAGTTCAGTGTGTGACTCACATCACAACATGAAGCCTGCAGTGTGCACACACACACCGAGGACACACCTCATAGTGAAACATTTGCAGATGGAGTTTTACACGACGGTTTTAGGACTTCTGATGAGGTATGCAGAGAAAGCACACAGACACATTATTACTGGAGAGTATTTATATGTCTTAAACATGTCTGGGGGGGCTCTTTAAAGTCTTTACACATCTAGAGAATGAAAAGTTTGTGAACAGCAGTTTTCAGATTCTTGACTGGATTCATGGGTCTAAGGACAGAGGGTGTCACTCCCTGTACAGATTGTAAAGCCCTCTGAGACACATGTGTTTTGTGATTTTGGGCTATATAAATAAAATTTGATTTGATTTGATTTGATTCATGTCTGGACTTTGTTCTGTTGGAACATGAATATGTTTGGTTTTAAAGCATCCATGTAGCTCTGCATTCATGTTCAGGATCGTTGGTGAATCTCAGTCTCGGGTCTCTTCCAGGCGCCAGCAGGGTTTCATGACACTGAAGAGTCATAAATGAACTGTTAACTATGTGTCTGTTTTGATATGTTGCTGTTGGACGTCCTCCTGATCTGAATCAGCACTTGAATTAATAATGTGTAAATAAAAACACACATTTGTTGTTCTGTGTTGCAGGCTGACTGACGGAAGTCTGTTTTGCAGAAGTTCTGCAGGAAAGACGATGAAATCTCTGCTGAGAAAGGAAGTGAAAGTAACGAGAGATTTGACCGAGTGGAAATAAGGTAAAAGTGACTCAAGTTTGCCTGTTTTGTAATCTTCTGTTTGACATGTTGATGAGTGAGAGGTCTAAACACTAATAATCTACCAGAAACACATATTTACCTGGGAATGGATTAAATATTGACCAAACATCCAAACAGCCAGCGATCACAGTTACATGCAGCCAAATTTCAGCTTTGACCTGTTTACTGCAGTAAAAGTACCAATACAGCAGTGTACAAATACTCCATGACAAGTAAAAGCGCAGTATTTGTGTATATGCATTTAGGCACTTTCCACCACTGATATTATATTTTAATATGTATATTAAATATAATAGAAACATCTGTCCTTTAAGCTGCAAACAAGCGTTTGTGCTTCTGTCTGGTCAACATGCAGCTTTTTCACACACACACAGGACCAAACAACATTTACACGCTCACAGATGAAGTTTTAATGAACCTTTTTGTGTAGTAAAACATATGATACACTCACAGATATGATGTGTGTGACGGATCACAGCTATCTATCTGTTTTCTGCCATAATTTAACAGGCACAGATCTACTCCGTTACATGTGTTCAAACACGTCTCTTGTAGTTTAAACGGTCTGTTGTAACACACTGATTATCAGTCATCTGTGTTTGATTTGTCCTGTAACAGCTTGTTTGCAGGCTGTTTCTCATACCGGTCTGGCGACAGATATCTGGCTCACAGTGAATGTTACGCAATACAAAGGTCACGCTGACAGGAAATTCATTCATTCATCACCGCGGAACAGCTGACAGAGTTTGAAATGCTTTATATTCAAATATGACCATTTATGCACATTGATAAAAACAGTTCAGTATTTAAAGCAACATTTTTCATGATCTCAGTATTTTTAAAATCCTGATAAACTAAATGTCATCTTGAAATAATGAAATGTAGGTAATAACTGTAAACATCTGCATACAGAAATCTGCGACACCATAAAACAAAACATGAATAGATAAGAACCAGCAGGTAGTAAACAAAACAACATCCTATATCGATGTTTTAGGACAGTTAAACGCCTCAACGTGAATGTAAACTGTCTTCTAACTCTGTTTCGACCCAACGCATGGAGGAAGAAAGTCAATCTTTTTCTTTTGTTGCTCCACATTTTAAAACAATAATTCAAATAAAAAGTAGAGGAATAAACTAATGTAATAATCAGCAAAAACTGCACAAGAAAAGCAGAGAAAAATTTAATAAAGTTTCAAAGAACTGTAACACATAATAAAACTGATTATTTATAACAGAACAAATAAAATAAGACAATCGATACCAGGTGATACCAAGGCTAGTATCCCGATACTGATACCGATACTTGTGTGTATGAAAAAAATTTGACAATGAAAACTTGTGATTATGATTCGGAAAATATATTTTATATCTCTGTATAAGAATTAAACAAGCTTCCAAATATCTGACATGCTGCACTTCTTTTCCTCCGCTGTGACCGACTGACCAGCGACGGCTGCTGGCGCGTATCAATGCGCGAAAGCGGAAACCAGACGGAAAGTAGTTCCATATCTGACACATATATTGACCACAAATTACACGTTTTTACTGATATATAATTGATTATATATATATAAAGTATTTATATTTGCTGTAAAAGTAGAATCGATTGAATCATCATGGCCGCTTTAACGAGGTTAGTTCGCTGACGGCGGCGTTTAGGCTAACATTAGGCTAGTTAGCCACAAGCTAACAGGCTCTGCTAATCTCAGCTAACCGACTAACTAGCTAAATAACCAACTATGTAACTAACAGTTGGCCATGTCAACATTAAGCTAACAAACCTCCACGAAAACTCACTTACACCCGTTTTTATTCGTTTAAATTCAAATTAGCCGCGATAAATAATAAACCAGATGACAACAGCAACAGTTCAAAACAAAAATATTGTGTTTATTTTTATCACAGAAGAAGAAAACAAGCAGATGTTGTCATTAGAGAAGCTGAAAGTAGTTTGATTTGGTCCTTTTTGCTTCAGTATTTAACCTGTTGTTTTCTACAGGTTTTATGTGATCTGGATGATCTGGGCCTACACAGGTCAGTCAGACACACACACACACACACAGCTTCATTGATTATGATCCAGACTAATTACACACACACACACACACACACACACAGCTTCATTGATTATGATCCAGACTAATTACACACACACACACACACACACAGCTTCATTGATTATGATCCAGACTAATTCCTGGATCATTTAAGGAGACGTTGATTTTCTCCAAACATGTTTGTGTCATGTTTGACTTGCTGTGAGCTGCTTTCATTTATTTGAATAGTTTTCTGTCCTCAGTGAGCTGTGAGCCTGAAGTCCAGGGTTATATTGGAGGCACCGTCCTGCTGCCCTGCATCTACACCAGCCCTGTGCCCCAGACATTCACCATCTCCTGGAGGGACAAGGACGACGGCAACGTCCTGGACATCAAGGACAACGTCATCAACTCGGAGACACAGAGTGCCAGGTTTAAGGGTCGAGTGATGAGTTTCCCAGATGTGTATATGAGGGGGAACTTCTCCATCCTGCTGCGGGATGTTCAGCAGGACGACGCCGGCATCTACGAATGTCACATCCGCATCGCTGATGGATCGCAGCAGATGGTCAGTCTCAGCGTGTCAGGTTAGTTCAGGATAATTAATTAATAAATAAATAGTCCAGACAGGTAAGGCTCAGGTGGATCTAATCAAATCAAAGAGCCACGTTCCTCTTCCTGGACATACAATATGTATATATAAATGATGTCATGCATTATATGAAACCCACCAAATACCCATTAGAAGTGTGTTTTTATTTAAAGGATCATTCTGCTGATTTTCTATATTATCTATATTATTATATAGACCCGTCCCAATCATGTGATGAGAATTGAAACTCCATCCCACAGAAATCCCACAAAAATGTCAACCTCCAATCCAGTAATGAACTGACCTACTAACAAGTATTCGGTGTGTGTGTGTGTGTGTGTGTGTGTAAAGCCTGATATATCTTCTTCCTCTGTTGTTATGACTCGTAACAGAGATCGTGAAAATAATTGATTAGAGGAACTGAAACGGTTCAATGAATCCATCAGAGCAGCAATCAATAAAAACATGAAGGTTTTTAATGCTGCAGGAAGCGGCGTCAGCCCATAAAACTTTGAAGCTTGTTGAAGTGTTTAAAGCGTTTAAACTCTGATGTGTTGAATCGTTGTTGTTGCAGGTGATCGTGTTGTCGTAGCAATGACTCCTCCAGGACCAGCAGGTGGCACCGTTGCAGGAGCATCGGTGTCTGTCCAGCTGCTCCTGCTCCTGCTCCTCTTTTATTCTGCACTTTGAGCTGAAACTGCAGCGTTCTGCTTTAACTTCACTTCAGTAGAATGAAGAGAAACCAAGATGAGTTTTTTTTTTTTATATATATTTGTGAAAGCGAGGTTCCAATGAAAAACGTATATTTATATAATATATTTTGATATGTTTTTCACAGTGAGGTTATTTATCATTTATTCTATTGATCTGTTTGTTTCTCTAATCAGCTGATCTGTCAGTAATTTTGTATTATAAAGACCATTATGAACATTCTCTGCATCACCTGTGTTCAGGTAGTTGAAGCACCTTAACAGCAGCTTTTGTATTTATGACACACTTTGTTTTATATATTTATTGAATATAAAGACATGTGATAGATTGTTTATGACTATTACTGCACTGAGTCTGACGAGGAAACGGCTAAAAAGTAGAAAAAGACGTATGAAGTAGTGAAAGAAGGTGAATAATACCGAGTAATAAAACATGAAAATACAGCGTTGTTTGTTGTTTGTGACTGAAGGGTTTTCAGTAATACTGACTTTCTGACACCAGATGAAGTCGCTTCTTTGTTAAACTGTTGCTCCTACGAATATTACCACCAGTATTACGTGTACTGTTACTTTCAGTACGACACTAACTACTGGAATATCATTTTACTGGGGCTACTTCAAGTTCTATCCTTGTACTACTACTTTTATTATTACTGTTACTACTAATACCACTATAAATGTGAGCCTGCTTGTGTACTTTGTTTTAAAAAGGGCAAAATGTGTTAATTACTCACACGCCACAGACTGTGGTGAAACGGTTTCACTTCCTGTTGTTGAACTGCTGATATCACTGACTTGTGGTTCACACCAAACTTTACACAAAACACAAAAGTATACACAATACATTACAATAATACCCGCAAACAGGAAGTGACAAGCACTTCCTGTCTGTTGTTTCAGGCCGAGTTGTGCTGTCTGTCTCAAACTGGTCATGGAGTGTGTGTGGATGATCCTGCTGCTGCTTCTGGTCTCCTGTGAGGCTGAAAGACGGACTGAAGTCAAGGTGGAGCTCGGTCAAACTGCCATCTTAAACTGCTCTGTGGATATTTCAAACATGCACTGGTACCTGGAGCTGCACAGCCAGTTGACAGCGTGCATCCTCCGCACCTATGGTGAAAAAGACAATAATCCTGTCTACTGCTCTCCTGATCTAAAAACCAAATATTCAGTCATGTCCAACAGACTTGTGGTTACAAACGTCACAGCGGAGGACTGTAGGCTTTACTTTTGTGCCAGGAAGCAAAATAACAGCATTCATTTTGAGGACACTATCCGCCTCGTCTTAGGTAAGAATCATAGTTCATTTCTTTATCTGTTTTACTTGTGGGACAGTTCAGCCTATTTTCAGGATCACTTGTGGATCTAAATGCTCCAGTACAGCAGATGGGGACATTTAAATGTAACAGGAATTTCCCAACAAGGATCAATAGTGTGATTGTGATTGGCAGGCTATACACTGAGCTCCAGAGCAGTTTTATTCACCTGTTGCTGTGTTTTTTACATTAATGATATATAATATAATATATTACAATCAGGTGATATAATAATCATTTAGTGTTTTTGTTCATATTTGTCATTTTCCAGTTGTCGGCGTCTCTCCGCCCACCAACACCTCTGAATCTAATCATAAGCAGCACATGTGGGGAATATTTCAGAATGAGATTCTCATCTTCAGCTCGTTTGGCCTGAACGCCTTTCTGCTGTTCATCGTTACAGGTGTGTCTCTGTGTTTTTAGCCACAGACGACTTTGTGTAATGTTCATTTATTACAGCAGTTATTGAAGCCAGCAGCCTTTACCCTAACCCTTTCTTTCATGGATCCACTTCCTGTTTGTGACTCACCTGACGCTCCGTTGGCAGGTTTGTCTCTTACATCTCTGTCTCTGAAGAGAAAGAGCTTGAAAAAACACCCTTTGACCTCTGAGAGCCCAGAGACACTGGAGACACCGCAGGTGAGCACACTGTTGCTTTACTGAAAGTACTACTACTACTACTACTACTACTACTACTACTCCTTTACTGTGACACTGACTGTATACTGTACTTATGTGTATTTCAGTATGAGGAGATCCACCTGAGAGACGTCCCTTCCCCTGCGCATTCAGAGTGTATTTACTACAAGGCTCAGTTTCCTCAATCCATCCATCACCTGATCACCTGAACGTTACCTGAACGCATGCAGCTTTTTAAAAGATTTTTTAAAGAGGTTTTTGCAGGTTGGTGGTTTTCTCCTCTGGTGCAGTGTGGGAGGAAGGCGTGAACATACAAGCTGCTGGTTAGAGGACGCTGACATCACTCTCCATCTTAACCTTTGGATTTGACTCATGTTGTTATAATATAAAAATATACTGATAGTTGCAGGATTTCTAAATGAAGTACACAGACGTACTTGGATGGATGTAAATCTCAGAGCTGGAGTCAGAATGTGGTTATCTTATCTTATACCTCTACATTTATGTTGCTGACATGAACCAACACCAACAACCAACAGCCCAGTTTGTGGTTTTAGGGGTTTTATGTGCTCGAACTTTTCTTCTTCTTGAGCTTTTGAGGCATGTCTGTGGTTTCCATGGTAATGCTTTCAATTTCTCTTTTATTTTATTCAAACAAACCATGACACTTTAATGTCGAGCAGGCCGAGACGTTCCTCTTTAATCTACAGAGACAGAGGAAGAGGAGGAGAGGAGGCACTCTGTATATGTGATAACTTATAGCTAAGCTGTCTGATTTGTGGCTCAGATATTTCAACTTGAGGTTCAGAATTGCGTCTCATAAATGTAGAGTTTTGTTTTAGTTTTAGTTGAACTTACCCTTGTTTCTTCACTGAACTGTCACAAGGTGGGAATCAGCAGATTTCTCAACAGTGTCATTATTGTCATCGTCATGTGGCTGCAACACTCGCATCTGCTTTTTAACTACAAAGGTCAAACCAAAGTAGCAAAACTAAAAGAAACGTTGATGATTAGAAAAGAAAACAATCTGTTTGTTTTGACAGCTGCTGATTATATGACATAATACATACATATATAATCTTAATAACCTCAATAATCAAACATAACCTAAGTTGTAAGTTGTAGTAGTAATAGTAGTTTATGGCCATACTTGGTAGTAGACAGTAACAGTTTGAATTGTAGTATTAGTGGTAATAGTTGTGGTACTGACAGTAGTAATAGTATTAGTGGACATTCTGGATAGTGCTGATAATTGTACTTATATCAGTATTTAGAGTTGTAGTACTATGAGTACTTAATTGTAGTTCCCAGCAGTGTGTTGCAGTACTGTCTCCACGTGAGGGCGCTGTGGAGTCAAAAACTGCAAACTGTGGGTCAACCGAGGTTTATTTTACTTTATTTTATGTATTTTTTAGGTTATTGATCACAAATAAAACTTATCAATGATTACTGAGACATTTATAATGAATTCTCGTCAATACAACAATAATTAACTGATCAATAAATTACATAAACAGCAGCATAAAACAATATAAAAACAGATGGATCACATTTCACTTCTTTTGTGTGTGTAAATGTAGATTTAGGAAATAATGTGAAGATATAATATTATATAACATACATATTAATTCAAATTAATTCAAAATGAAACCACATTTAAAAAACATGATTTGTGTTTGTGGGAGTCAGAGATGTGTAAAATTAGCATCATTTATCCAGAGTACAGGAAGACGTACAGACTGGCTTCATAATAAAGGCACCGTATTTATATATCTATATATACAAAGAGAAATAAAGAATAGTTTTATAGTATGAAGCATGCGTTGCCATTATTATATATGACATCATTGGATTATTAATACTGAAGCATCAGTGTTAGAGCAGCATGTTACTGTTGTAGCGGCTGGAGGTGGAGCTATGTAGTGTCAGTTCTGTTTTCGTTCGCTGCTTTTATTTTGAAAAGCAGAAGCGTGTTGTAGGCAGTATGTAACAACGGTAACTTGACGCTGTACAGAAGAAGAAGAAGAAAAAGAAGAAGACGAGGCTGTCCGCGAGGAGGAAGAGCGTGATCATATCCGCACACAGACGGACTGCGGGACCGCAAAGAAAGAAAACAAAGTGGAATATCCCGCAAGCTGCGCGCTGAGGATCGTTTCCGCTTCGGAGGAATATTTCATCACATTTTCTCATGTTTTGTTTTTCATTTTCGGGCTGAAATATTCTGGATGTTGCTGCTTGCTGCCGGGACACACACACACACACACACACACACTGAGAGTTCAGTCCGGTACCGGACGGCGCGTGCGTGAATGTGCAGGTGTGTGTGTGTGTGCGCGCGCAGTTGTTAAATGTTTTCTCACCGGAGTTTTGCTTTCCTTATTTTTGACGTGTGTGTGCGCGCGTGAACGTGTGCGTGCTCAGCGTAACAGTAATTCAGTTTGTGTGCGTGTGTGCATGTTGAGAGCGTGCACGTGCGCGTCTCGCATCCAGCACGCGGCAGATCAATGAGGATTTATTTACTTTGACACGTGAGGACAGGAAGTGATTTTTGGATTGTTTGGATTGTGTTTGTTTTACCGAATGGATATTAAATCAAAAATAATAAAAAATGGAGTTGACACCACAGAAGAAGAGCAAAAGGTGAGCTTTATCATTTTATAAAAACAAAAAGAATACTGTGATTGATTGTGAAATGCTTAAAATAATTCAATAATTTAACTTCTTATATATAAAAAGTTCACACGATCTAATGTGTAGTAGTAAAGTTTAAATTTAAATTCACTGTGAAAGTCATATGATATACACTTAATCTGATAATAATCTATAATATTCCTTTGATGATTATATATATATAATCTTGTGTGACATGTCTATAGTTTTCCTACAATAACTGTACCTGATTTTATGTGTAAATTATATTTTAACAATACATTAGTTTTAGTGCACTATTTGTAAAATATTCCTGCTGGAGTTTCAGTTTTATTCCTCTTCAACACTTTTTATGACCTACTGCAGTTTTTGTGGTAGTTATCCTCTAATATTTACATAATGTACTGTGATTACTACAGTTTTTAATTAAATAAAATGTGGAGGACATTAGCCACCATCCATAGTGGAGAGTCCAATTAACTCTAATTAATGGAGGCAGGAAGTCAGGCTGCTGTTGTGTTGCTTGTCATGTTCTGGAGATCAGATATTAAGCAGCAACAGTGAACTACAATACCCAACCTGAGAGAAGAAAATATTGTTTTTCTGTTTATTTATTGATTAGTTTATTGATTAAGTATCCACACATTTAGATTCAGCTGATCTGTCGGTTCTTCTCTGATCATGTTCACACTTTTGGCTTCTGTTTACACTTAACTGAGCTTTGGAGACACTTATATATATTATATTAAATTATATTATATATGATCACTGAAAAAATCAACAGGTGAGTCCCTTTTCAAGATCAATAATATTGATTAAATCCTAGTTTGACACAAGCTTTGCCTGTAAACAGCAGAACTTTAATATATGCTGATGACATCAGTGTAATAACCAGGATGAGACGTCAGTGTACCTTACCTTATCTGTACCTTATTTTCATCAAACCGTAACTGGAATGTTAAATCACTATATACATTAAATATAGGAATCAATCACTTCTTCAAACTCATCATATACAGAATATGTTTAGAGAAACATGCTGGTGTCATAATAAGTACTTTTATATTAGAGGATGATTACGTTGAAGTTCATGCTTTGTTAACGACCTCTTTAACATGTAACGTGATTTCCTCCTTTGATTTTGCCATTATTACTGCGGCCACTAGAGGACGCTGTTACTGTGACGTAAACTTTTTTACGAAGTTTAGTCATCTTGTGTTTATGTTCACATTTTTATTGCACAAATTCAAAATGCAGACACACGGCTCTGCATCTGCTGCGATGGTACGATGCTCGACATCTGTGTGTGTGTGTGTGTGTGTGTGTCAGGGTAGGGGGGGTTTGATGGATGGATACCGGCGTGACACGCGCGCACACACACACACACACACACACACACACACACATACACACACAGCTGTCCTTCAATAGTGAAGATAAGAGCAGTTATTGAAATCCCATCTCCCAAACAGCCATCATTTACTGTGTGTGTGTGTGTGTGTGTGTGTGTGTGTGTGTGTGCGTGTGTGTGTGTGTGTGCGTGCGTGTGTGTGTGTGTGTCGGCCTGTCGAACAGACGGCTGTGTGTGTGTGTTCGTTGAGCAGCGCTCATATGTTCTCGCTCTCTCTGCTGGATTATGAGTTCCTCAGGAAGCAAGGCGACGTGCCTTATCTGTCCTCCGGCTCAACGATAAAACACACACACACACGCAGACAGATGTCGTGCCTCCTAACATCGCTGGAGATGGGGAGCTGTGTGTGTTTTCTGTGTGCGTTTTTGTGAGAGTATGGCTGAAAGACATTGACTTTTATTCAGATTTTAAACATTTTAAAAGCAGGTTTTCTTTTCAGTTTCTTTGTGTTGACACTAAAAAATCTAAAATCTCCAAAGATTTAATCAGCATGGATGGAAACCTTCTTTCACTTTTGAAAACAGACTCCTCTGTGACTCGTCTGCAGACATGTTGAGCTGAGCAGTGTCCTCGAGGCCGAAGGTCCCATCTGAAGTGTCAACCAGAGGGCCTCAGGCTCGCAGCATGGTAAGGTCAGAGGTCAAGTTCAAGTTATTTATGTATTTATTTTGTTGAGGTGTTGGAGGTAGCTGTATTTGATCCAAAATGCTTTCAGATGCACTCTGACTTTTAGGAAAAATATAAAATCAAACATCATGAAATCCAATTTTACATTATGTTATAAATGTCATGGCGCGCCACAAAATTTAACGTCATGGCACAGAATTTCACAATATAATACGGTGATATTTCTCTTGTCTCCAAATGTCACGACACACTGTGACGCATCTGTATTCAACACATTGCTTTTTTAAAATTAAAAGATACTTACTGCAGAAAAATGGATAAAAATAAATGAAAAGAAATAATTTCTGGGGTTGTGTTTATACAGAGAATATTATGTCTTCATTTTCCTCCAGCAACATTTTTCTTTCTTGGTGCCCTAAAAAACAGAGCGAGTGAAGGATCGCTCTTCTTCCTCCTCTTCTCAGACGGCCACCCAGCTGGCTGGATAATTTCCTAATGGCCCTGCGGCTGATAGCCAATCAGAGATGGTTCACCACGCCGTGTGACAGGAAATTCAATTAGGCTGTTTTTTTTTCCTTCGATATTGCTCTCCCTTCGTCTCTTGCTCTCTCTTTGTTTATTTCAGACTTCCTCTCTCTCTCTCACCTTTGCCTTCGCTCTTTTTTCATCTCTCTGTTTCCTGGATCTGTCAAGGGAGAGTGAAAGAGTAGCTCCGGGCATCATATGTCATCCAGGAATACTAAAATAAATAAATAAATAAAAGGCTGGTCTTATTTTTTCTGCATGACAGGAAAAATGAAATCACAGTCTTCATGTCCCGTAGTGCTGATTCTCAAAATGGACAAAAATCTTTTTCCCTCCCTCCCTCTTGCTTTTAACATTAAAAAAAAAAAAAGACACCTCAATGACAGAAGACACCTTCTGACATTGAGCCACATATTTTGATGTATTATGTGTACATGTCATTGTGTAGTCGTTGTAACTGCAGTGACCCTCCTCTTCTCATTACTTGTTTTGACTCTCATCTCCATGTTGAAGGTGGATGCCAGCACGGCTTTCAGGATGAATCCGCTTGCTGCCCTCAGCATTGACAGCAACGCTCTGGTGGGGGATACTCTCCGCCCTCATGGAGGAATTTTCTAT
This sequence comes from Pampus argenteus, assembly GCA_036937835.1. Lineage (NCBI taxonomy): Eukaryota > Metazoa > Chordata > Actinopteri > Scombriformes > Stromateidae > Pampus > Pampus argenteus. The sequence goes on along the minus strand of CM072883.1, from coordinate 259,268 downwards.
CCTGGAGTCCACCCTCTCTCTGCAGAAAAGCCCCAGGAGCTGGGCATGTCTCTCCCACCTGGCTATAATCTCCTGTATAAACCCGATGTAACCCTGCTGGATGGCCAGAAATCAGCAAATGGGTATATTGGACTTTATAAGAGCCCACCACCAGGGCTGCAGAAACCCCTGGTAATCCCTGTAGCAGGAGGCGATGGCCTGGGACTGGACCGGCGAGTCAGGCCCAATGATAAGCCATCAGAACTGAGCCTGAATGGTGCCAACAGCTTTCTGAGATTACCCTGGATTAGCCCTTATGCTGATGTGACGATGTACCCCTTCCTGGACATGGCGTACAAGTCCTCCTTCTTGTCCCAGCCACCCCCCTTCATCCACCAGCAGTTGGCATATCAGTCTTTGTGTGCCACTGGGGCAGGAAGGAGTGCACCTGGGGATGACAGACTTTTCTATCTGCCTCCATATGCCCCGGTCCACATCTCTTCCCAACTGGGCCCTCCAATCAGGATCCCTACAGCCCCTCCAGCTCCTGCTGTCCTTTCACCCCTGGCCCACTGCAAGGACAAAGCCTTGCAGGGTCTCAGTTCTCAGGTACAGGAACCCTCTGCCTTCAGCACCAGTCCTCAGATCCACCAGGACCCTAAAGCTGTTCGCCAAACTGAGCGACAACATGGCAGCAGTAGCAGTGGTGCAAAGTCCAGTCAGTCCACTTCCACCAAGACCAGTAGCATTGGTGGTGGAAGCAGCAGTGCCCCTGCTGCCTTAGAGTCACCTCCAATATCCCAACATCCAGGCTCAGTTGCCCCACCTGAACCCCTCAGCAACACCACTGCAGACCTCCAGAAGTCCCTTTACAGGAGCACATCCTCATCCTCAGCTCCACTTTCAGCGTCACATTCCTTCTACATGAGCAGTGAGCACAGTTGTCCCGCACGCTCAGGCAGCAACAAAACCAAAGATGCCAGCTCAGACCACTGTAGTGCAGAGAAGTGTAAATCCCCTGCAAAGATTCCTTTGGATAGAGCTCTACCTCAGATGTCTGCCAAAAACCCTGGAGAAAAACCTTTGAATCTGTCAGCCAAAGAGTTGGATGGATTTCCATCCAAATTAGAGGGCTTGGCCAAATTGGGGTATTTACCACCATCCCGATATGGGCTGCTAGCCAGCCAGGAGAGTCACTTAAAAGAGGATCTATCACCTTCTGCTGGTACATCAGCAAAGACTCCAGATTGTCCTGAGATCATCAGCACTGCACCCTCCCCTTGGGTTGACCCGGGTACCTCCCCAGCTATCACCTCTGACCACAGCAAAGGCTCCCAAATTATGAAACACAAGAATGGAGACAATGTCCCTCATCAATCACAGCCTCAGAGCTCACCTGGCATGATGACAATTGAGGTGAATAGTATCTCCAACCCCACCTCAGGGGGAAGAGTTTCTCCATCATCCCCTTCCATAAAGTCCAAAGCTGAATGGTCACGAGTTGCTACTGATTCTGAGAAAAACCCTCCAAACAGTAAAGCAGAAACTCATACGTGCTCCGGAAAAAAGACAATAACTTCTGTTCAGTCAGATGCTCAAGACAGCCAACTTCATCCACAGCAACAGCAGCCTCGAATGGAAAATGGAAACACCCCCAGCCAAATCTACAGTGACTCATACCTTCCTCCTGGCTTAGGTTACACTAATCGCTACATCCCGTACTCTATTGCTGAGAATATGTCCCTGCAACGCATGTCCATACCAAGCAAAGGACCTGTCTACCCCCACCCAGTGTTGCTTGGCGGCGGCAGCTTTTACCCTACCTGCACTGCAACAAAACATGGCCTTCCATATGGAGTACATCCAAACCAGGCTGACTACATGACATACCAGAAAACCCAGGGGATGGCCCACCAAGGTCTTGACCGACAGGATAAAACCAGGATTGCAGAACACTACAGGAACCAGGAAAGACAAGAAAGCGACAATGTGAGAGACAAGTCCACAAACCAGATTGTAAAAGCTTCCGGCAAAAGCTTCACTGCTGTCAGAGATGATATGGTTTGTATTGACTTGGTGCATGATGAGGCTGATGAAGATTTTTCCACCAGCAAGCACAGCTCCACATTTCCCAGAAGAGAAGATTTCTCCAAGCATGGCAGCAGTGGTTGTGACCACATTCAAGAAAGAGAGCAATGGCCTCCAAAATCCCTTCCCTCCCAGCCTAGCCAACCGCAACCTCTTTATCACAAATCTTCTTCACCTCTTCCTACCACTGAGGAGATCCCAGAGGAAATCTCAGAAGATGAGAAGCCACTGAGTTCATTTCTAGATATCCCGGAGGAGCAGACGATGTGCTGTGCCCGAACTTCTCCACAGCAGTTCTCAAGAAAATGTAAAACTGGAGCCTCTGATGACATCGAGGAAATGCCAAGAGGTGGCACTAGTGGTGGGGATAATGATGCTGAAAAGAATATTGCTAATGATGAAGCTAAGTCAGTGACCACAGCTAATAAAAATGTTAACCCTGAGCAAAGCCCTTCCAGAAATGGCAACTCGGTTAGTAAAGAAGGTTTTTCTAGTACTGACTCTAGCAACAACAGCCCCAAGACTCCAAGTTATGAGGGCAACTGTCTTTCAAACAGTCCGGCTTATAGCAGCGATGGAGATTTCAGTCCCCAGGTCCCAGTATGCAGGAATTTTAACCCCTCTAACCCTAACCCAGCCAGTGAAGTCACAAGTACAAGTGTTAACATCAACACAAGAGGTCCCACATGTAACAATGTAAGTGTCAACAGGAGTTTTGTGGGTCTATGTTGCAGAAATCTGCCCCTGAGGACTCCAAATTGTGAACTCAGAATTTTCAGCACTCCTGGAAATACCAACCTTCAAGCTCCATACTGCAGGAGCATCAATCCTGGATTTAAAACTTGTGAAAACCGCATTAGTGATACAAGCTGTGGAAATAGCTTCTCTAATGGCCAGGCGTTTGGAAATAACCAAACCTGTGTAATTAATAACTGCAGGGTTCCTACATACAGAAACAATTTGCCAACCAGTTGGCATTTTTCACCTGGAAATCCATCCAGTGCTGACTTTACCAGGATGCCTGCAGACTTTACTCCACAACCATCAGTTCATAAAGACCTTACTGAGACAGAGTCCAAGAACGAGACAACAAACTGCAGTGAAGACGAAAAGACGGACATCCAGGATATCATGGATCTCGATGAGGATGAGGATCCCGGCAGTGGCAGGTGCCAGCGCTCTGGCCTTACCAGACGCATTGCCAACTCATCCGGCTATGTGGGGGACCGGTTTAAATGTGTCACCACGGAGCTTAACGCCGACTCCAGCCAGCTCAGCAGAGAGCAGAGAGCGCTCCAGGTAAGACTAAGGTTAAATTCTCCTTTTTCTCTGTTGAACTGTTTGGATTAGTTTTCTGATGCTGAATTTTGTTGTTTTATTGTTGTTTCTGGATCATTCTCAGTAACATGAATCTAATTCTTTGGACTGCAGTTTTGACCCTCTAGGAAGCACTGAGTACTTCATATTGGTCCAATAAAATCATCACAAAGTACTTTTCGGGTACCAGAAAACTAAGTTCTTGATCTCAATTACCAATAGAAGGTGTTAGGGTAAGGGTTAGAGGTGGTGAGAAGTGCAGTACGGAGGTTTAAGGTAGTTGAGGTAGTCTTTTTCCTTTCTGTCTGCAAATGTTTTGGGTCGTGCTGAGGTCGAGGTAGGATAACACGCCAGCTGTGTGTGTTTTTGGCTCCAGGCGACTGTCAACCTGCTGGTTTTCCCCCCAAAAATGAAGAAAATGGTGGCATCCTGCTCTGCATACATATTTATCTCCATCTTTTTCCTTTCAACAACTCTCAACCCCTTTTCTTTCTCTTTCCCCTGAGATCCTCCTAAATGTCCTTTTTCATCCTTTGCCAGATGGAGGACTGAAGGAACGTGGTACATTTAATGAAATCCTCCTTTTCCTCCATGTCCTTGGAGTCATGGGTATTGTGTGTTTGCCTCCACTAAATAACTGAAGTGGTAATATTTAACACCACTACAATGTCTTAAAATTTAAATCTCAAAGTGGCAGCTGAAATGAGTGTTGAAAGATTTCAGATTCCTGTTCTCCAGATGATGAATCCTTTTAGATTTGATATTTAAAACTATATTTCGGTTTTCTACAATTTATTCCAGCAGGACCTGTTCACTGTTGTTTCTTTTTTCGCCAGCAGACAGTTTGTTGGTTTTTTTCCTCCTTCAACGCAGCAGTCTGAGGCCACAGTTTTGAAAGTTTATATTTTATGGTGTGTTTGTGGTTCGAGGCGGTGAAATGAAGTGTCCCGATGCCTCTGGCTGCTGCTTTTATTATCTAAGCATCACTGAAAGTCTGGAGTCAGAGCAGGAAACATGTTTAAAGGAACAATCCCCCAAATATAAACCAAAGAAAGCTGCCTTGCTTTCTTGAGTTTATTTCAGGGCTGCGTCCCCATTGGACCGTTACTTTAGGGGGGACAGGTGAACCAACCTATTTAGAGCCCAGTTTAAAATGAGGGCCGGAGATATGAAAGTTTATTAAGAAAACTATTATATTTTTATTTTGCTTCTACAACATTAGTTGATTTAGGTTTTAAAAAAACAACATCTTCATCTAAATCTATCTGCTGCTGCCGCGACCCTCTAATAAACACCTTCAGTCATGTGTTTCAGGCTTGTGACTTGTAGACAAAAGAGGTTTTCGCTGATGTTGTTTTATTTTTCCTTTTTCATATTTTCCCAGCGTGCAATGCTGCGTTTCTCTGAGCTGGAGCTGAAGGAGAGAGAGGGAGGAAGAGAGGAGGAAGAAGAAGAAGAAAAAGAAGGGATGACAGCAGCAGCGGTGGCAGTGGGGGTGAAGGAGCAGGCAGACGGCCAGCAGGGAGATGGAGGGAGAGAGGAAGAGGAGGAGGAGGAGCAGGAGGAGGGGAAGGGGAGAGGAGGAGGGGAGTGGGAGCACTTCCAGCAGAGGGAGGGGAGGCAAGGAGGAGGAGGAGGAGGAAGAACTCCCTCTGCAGCCACCGCAGAGGCATCGAGAGGTAAGACGGTTTTCGGAGAGTTCTGCAGGACGATGTGCACACTCACACACACACACACTCACACACACACACACACACACACTTAGTCCCACAAGAGACATAAAAACACACACACACACAATTTCTTTTTCCGGCTGATCTCACTCGCTTGCTGTTTTTGTCTCTTTGTCCTTTTGTGTGTGTGTGTGTGTGTGTGAGTGTGCACATCATCCTGTGTGTCACACTCACACACAAATTTGAACTCTCGGTGCACCTCACTTGCTTTCAGCCAAGCACACCACTGCCCTCATTTTCTCCAGGAAGCCGAATGTTCGACTCTCACACGGACGGCACCGGCTTCGTTTCTTTCTTTTCCCTCTGAGACACAAACTAGAATTTCACAAAAACTTCATGCTGCATCAAAAAAGTTTGGATGTTTGTATCACAACATCCTGATTTACTGCTTTTTATGCTGAATTTATATTAAAGCTGAAAGTTCATTCATAGTAATTTCAAAGGAGAAGCAAGTAAATTTGAAAGTGCAAAAGCAAAAAATCCTGATTTTGATGAACTAGTATAAATTTAATTAGTGATCACACGTTCAATGTTAAACCAATAAGAAATTGGAGGTTCAAAAGGCACTTAATTAATAAAATAAGATTTGTTTGTTTGGATGCAAAGACAGGAAACAAACGTCCACGGACATGTTTCGGCAATGTCGTTCTCTGGTTGTTTTGTTTCCTATAGCAGCAGGGCTCAGTGCACGCGCCCAGAAAACCATGTTACCATGACGATCAGCTTTCATGGCCCGTTGCCATGGCGCGTAATGTGTCCGGGAGCCACAGGATGCACATTGGTTGATCAGGAAAGCAAGAGAGTAAAGGTGAGATGGGAAGATGAGGAAGAAGAAGAAGGATGAAAACAGAAAAGACCTCTCTGATCTGCTTGGCTTCATTTAAGCATCCAGAGAGTTGAAAGCTGCTAATTCTATAGGACTAGACTGACTCACTCTCACTCCCTCTCTCTCTCTCTCTCATGTTACTAACTAAACTTCATCCCCAGAGTTTCTGTGCTCTCTCGTCCAGCAGGTTCTTGTGGACTGTGTCTGCTGCTGTGGTCCTGCGTGGCGTCTTCTGCATGTGTTGTCACCGTCATCATTGTTACCATATCCCCATTACAGATTATAGTTAGTTAATGATTTGCTGCTGTGCATCTGTGTCTCTATCACAGGTTCCACGGTTACTGTAATAATTCGTCATTCACTGTAACCAATTATCATATTAACATCCATTGTAATTCATTATAATTCATTGTGAGTGTACAATATGTGTGTGTTGATTGTTCTGTACATGTGACATCATTGCACGTCTGTCCGTCCTGGGAGAGGGATCCCTCCTCTGTGGCTCTTCCTGAGGTTTCATTCCACCTTTTTCCCTGTTAAAAGGTTTTTTGGTGGTCAAGTTTTTCCTCACTCGAATCGAGGGTCTAAGGACAGAGGGTGTCACTCCCTGTACAGATTGTAAAGCCCTCTGAGACAAATGTATTTTGTGATTTTGGGCTATATAAATAAAATTTGATTTGATTTGAATTCACACAGGTCAAAGGTCAAACAGACACAAACCAGTCAGGTTGCAAATATGTTAACATAAATTATTTTTTTTAAATTAAAAACTTTTTTATTTCACACATTACTCTTTGTCAAAATCCAGTGCCTACATTACCCACAATGCAACTCCAATGCTGCTGATAGTTGAGTAAATTTAAGAGGAACCAGAAACCTACAACTGAACCAAAGTAATCTTAAACACTTTTTCATGCAGGGTTACATCCACCCTGTCCTCACAGCTGCCTCTCTGTTCTCCGTGAGAAGGAGGACAGCTCGATGGAGGAGGAGAAGAAGAAAGATGAAGATAAGAAGAACGAGGAGAGGAGTTTTGTCTCGCATCCAGAACTTCAAAGATTTCTGCCGACAGCCAGACGTTTGTTTCAGGGAAACACCTCCACGCTGGGACTTAGAGATTTGACTCCCAGCATGACTTTAAACCAGAGGCGGATCTTCAGCCTGGAGCCGTTTCACCAGAGCAACATCATCAGCAGCCGGCTGAAGAGAGCGAGAGAGGATGAGGAGGAGTGGACGGCAAATCCCAACAAGAAAACCAGACTTGATGGTCGGACTCCATCCTGATTTCTGTCCTCTCAGAACCTGCTGTTTATTTAAGAAGTGTTTGATTTATTGATAACTAATATTTTCTACGTATTGGAAATTCGATTCAGTTCTTTAGTCATTACTAGAGCTGCAACTAATGATTATTTTATTAATTGAAATTAACCCTAACCACATTTTTCTCTAAATGTTCTTCTAATCGCAGATTGTCTGTTGCTTTAAACATTACAGACTCAAGTCTGGACGACGTGAAGAAGCTAAAGGTTCGCATCGAGCTCAATGGCCTCCGGCTCAACAAGCCCCGCCTCCTCGGGGAGCTCAGCCAATGGCTGCCCGGCAGCCAGAAATCAGCAGAGGTCTATAGGAAGTTCAGAACAAGCACACAGGATGTCCCGTCCATCAGGGGGAGGTCAGAGGTCAATGGAGGGTGGCGTGGTGCTCCGAGAGGTAAAATTAACAATTATTGTGTGTGTGTGTGTGTGTGTACACAGTAATGCATAGGGAACATGTTAGCAGCTCTTCTTCTTCTTCTTCTTCTGTTTATTGAATGCTGCTCAGAGTCTGTCGCCTCCAGGATGTACACTTTTTAGATCACTGTTGTTTTTAACCATGTAATGCAAAAATGCTGCAGTTTGGTGAAACAAGAAGACACGCCCAGAGGGACACGAACACCTCACATGACGTGTGTGTGTGTGTGTGTGTGTGTGTGTGTGTGTGTGTGTGTAAATAAATAATTCAGCAGATGGAAGTGGCGTGACTCCCTGCTGGCTCTCAGAAACAACCTCTGGCTGTGTGTGTGCGTTTGTGTGTGTGCGTTTACACATTTCTCTGGTTTCATGTGTGTGTGTGTGTGTGTGTGTGTGTGTGTGTGTGTTTACACATTTCTCTGGTTTCATGGATGTGTGTGTGTGTGTGTGTGTGTTTCCTGCAGGCGGCTGCAATGGAAAACAGAAAACTCTCTTTTCTCTCTCTCCCCTCCCCCACTATCTGCTGCCTCACTCGCTCACTGCTCCACTCAAGTGATGAACTCTGCTTCTTTGTTCCCTTTTCTGTCTCTGATAATCGAACCTGTCCCCCGCTGACATACATACAGCAGCTCGTTTGTTAGCGACAATGACAGTCGTGCACAAACATACACTCGTGGGGAAAATGAAAAGTTTATTTTCATTGTTTAACAAAGTCCTCCATTTAAACAGAACATCATTTTGTGATGTCAAACAAGGTATCTGCAGGAGAACCTGTCGATGAACATGCCAACCTCCAAACCAGTCGGGGGCATCATATCATCAAAAAGCTGGGGTCTGCGCTGAATCAATACTGCATTATCAGTGCTGTTAGCTAGCAAACGCGCTAACTAGGACTAGACTGGACGCAACAGTGACTCACTATTAAAGTGGCATTACGAGACAAGACAGGCTGGGGCTAGTTGGTTAGCATGCTAACTTAATTAGATAACTCTGCAACACAACACATAGTCTTTGTCTAACCATGTCTAACATGCAACATCAGCTCAAAGCTTATTCCTATCCTGTTCTGAAGTATATTTTCTGTCTTTGTCTGTTGTTTTTCAGTTCTCCACCTGGCCCCGCCCTCCTCTAACAACCACCTATCACGGCAGCTGTACAGCTCCACCCCCCAGCAACCCCCCCTTCCCTCCTCCCGCCTCCAGGACAAACATCAGAAACTGAAGGAGAGCCGCAGAGTCTCCACCTTCCTCCCTTCCTTGCCTTCTCTTCCTCTTCCTCCCTCCTCCTCCTTGTCCTCACCTCCTCTCCCTGACCCCCATCTCTTACGTTGTCGTGACGACGGCCTCGATAAGCCCAAGGGCAAACGTCCCTGCAAGATGAGGCACACGGTCAGTGAGATCGCAAGAAAAGGAGAAGAAACTGATGAGGAGGAAGGAGAAGAGGAGAGGAGTGGAAAAGTGAGTGTTTTTCAGTTTTTGATTGTGTGACCTTCATCAAAAGAAAGTTTCACGTTCGGTCAGTTCCCCCAAACTTACGTAATCTAATTTATAGATTTAGAAACACACCTCAAATGCACCCACGTGGTGATAAAAGAAGTTTGAGAGAGCTTGTAAACACATGCAAATGATGTGAATCCCCACAAGCCCCAACGCTCTCACACCTGGGGGGGGGAGTTGTTTGAACGATAAACAGTTAAAATATTAAAACACATTTAAACATCAAACTGCAGCCAGAGAATCCACAAACAAACTAAACATCTCAGATGACTTTTTGCTCTTATTGTATGGAAATAAGGACTCCAGCTACTTAGGAGATGAACAGTATTTAATCCAATAATATAAACCTAGGGAGTGCCATCACCAAACAAAATAATTTAAAATATACATTGTTGTTTACAGGAAGTCATTTACAGAGCTGATATGTTGGTGAAGCAGACCAAAAAATACCTTTTTATATTAAAGAACACCTTTTTGTATGTTAGATATTCACATGGCAACAAACACAAACCAAACACGGGCAGCGCTACATTTTTCAGCTCCTCCATAAATAATCAGTACAATTATTTTGCTGTTTGTTTGTTTTTTTTGTTTTTTGCAAATAAAAAGTGTAGTGACATTATGATGTGATCTAAAAGAAAAAGAAACAAGACATTCAGCATAAAACAATTTTTAATTTTAATATTGTTCATATGATGCAGCGGCTGTCTCTTCTCTTGCGTTTTTTCTCCCTTCGTCCTCTTTGTTAATTGTTGCAATTATCGTCTTGATTGGAGCTTGCTGGGAAAATTCAGCAGGGATATGTGTGCATGTGTTTGCTGTGTGTGTGTGTGTGTGTGTGTGTGTGTGTGTGTGTAAAATTCAATTCACTGCAGATTATAGTGAAGGAGAGAGCAAGTGAACGAGGGAGGGATTGAAGGTTATGGTGAAAGAATAATATTCTCCACATGTAGCGCGCGCGCCCGTGTGTGTGTGTGGCGAGCGGCTTGTGTCGTTTTGACAGCTGCTGCACCGGAGATTTCCTCTGGGCACACACACCAAAACACACACACACACACACACACTGTCTCACTTTTGCTCGACCCTCCTTCTCCTTGTTTGAGTCTGCTGTGCAAGAAAACACACACACACGGCAAAACACATACACACCTCCAGGGCAAAGCTCACATCCTGTTTGCTGATGCGTGGCGGCGAGCTGCTTCATTTGACAGACGCATGCACACACATACACACACACACACTCTGACACACACATTATCGTGCACACGCTGTCTGGCTGCTAAACACCGGAGACGGTTGCTGTGGCGTCAGCAGCTCAGCGATGCAGATTTCCATCTCTACCTGCCTCTGAATATTCTCCTTTTCTCAGTTTAAAGACAGAAGATAAAAACAAATTAAATTAAGTTTAGAGTTAATTAAGAACATTAGGAAATAGAAATATTTGCAGACAGCTTCAATAATACAGATCAGCTCACTAAATAACAGGTGATGTGTTTTATATAGAAAGAAGAAATGAAAGAGGACCTAAATCAGAGCTCTGAGGGTCTCCGAGAGTGTGACTGTTTTGTTTAATTGCTTTAACAATAATAATAAAAAATAATCCTCATTTTCTCCACAAACACACACACAGGTCTCTCCATGTCGTTCGCCCAGCTGCCGGCCTCCCTCTCCGCAGCACACACTCGCCACCCGGCCCGTTCCTCCGGAGGTTCGTCGCCTCATTGTGAACAAAAACGCAGGAGAGACGCTGCTGCAGCGTGCCGCCCGCCTGGGATACGAGGTAACAAAAACAAGTTTACACACATTTTTCTCCTTTTTCCTCATACTTTATACTAACCATTAGACCAGTATGCAAAATCGTACTAAGAAGTCCATCAAATGGAGATGTATTTTGTTGTTAGTTGTAACACAAATAACAATAAGAATAAAAAATATATACAGATAAAATTTTATATTTCCAACATTTCGTAGTTGTTCTCTTTAAACGTTGAGGTGGAGTTCCTCTTCCTCCTTCCTCCCTGCTTCATTGTTCTGCTTTGCTCACTCTTCTTCTGAGCCTGAGTTCATTAATTCACACACGCTCTCCATCCTCCCGTCTTCCTTGAACTTTAATCCCTTGTTTCCACATGAAAAAGAACAGAAAGAGACTTGCTTCTCCTCTGTTTACATCCCTCTTTCTTCCTCCTGTTTAATTGAATTAGACCTCATCTCCACACTCGTTCATGTCTCCCTCTGGTTTGATTGTTTTGTTCTTTAATTCCTTCAAGAAATGGTATGACTCTAAAAAGGTGTTAAATTTATTGTTTTGTGGTCATAAAACGTCTAGAAATGAGCATTAAGAAGATGAGGTCCTGAGGAAACTTGAACAGCTGGACTCGAACCTGTGACATTAAAGTTGCAGCACTGATGTCCTTTATTGATATTCAGGGAATGTTTGAAAATCATTTTGGCCTCTAAAGGCAGAAAATTGTGTGTGTGTGTGTTTCCTGTCAAACACACACTCACAGCTCTCGTCAGGGCTCACAAGTGTCACGCTGCCTCTCTCTCTCTCTCTCTCTCTCATTCGTTGAGGTGCAGCGATGAAGCTAACAAGCTCACTTTGCAAATGAAGCCGTCATCCATCATGGCTCTGCTGGGCACACACACACAAATACACACACATATATACATTTTAAAGGAGGGATGTTTCATAATATTTCCCAGAATCCCTCCAAGAGAAACGATTCATGTGACAGCGCCCTCTATCAGCCTTTGTTGGTTAATGTTGAGGCTACCACAAACAACTAGATTTATCAATGTGTGACATCTTCAAATGTCTTATTTTGTCCAACCGAGAGTCCAAAATCCAAAGATTTAGTTGTCTGAACACTCTGCTTTCATTGGCTGTCCTCGCGTCTCCTTGTTGTTCAGGAAGTGGTGCTGTACTGTCTGGAGCGACAGATCTGTGATGTCAACCATCGAGACAACGCCGGGTATTGCGCCTTGCACGAGGCCTGTGCCCGTGGCTGGCTGGGCATTGTACGCCACCTGGTGGAGCACGGAGCCGACGTCAACTGCAGCGCTCAGGATGGAACCAGGTACGAGCAGCGGCAGGTTTATACCATATACACTTTAACTATTGTAATTACCTTTCTGATTATCATTAATAATGCCATAATCGTTAATAGCAAAAAACACGTTCCTAAAGCAGGATGAATTAATTGTGTCCTGTTTTCCAGGCCACTGCATGACGCCGTGGAGAACGACCACATGGACGTGGTGCGCTTCATGCTGGCCTGCGGCGCAGACCCCACTCTCACTTCCTACTCCGGAAGAGGACCAATCAACATGACTCACAGTGCTGCCATGGAAACCTTTTTGGAAGGTAAGAGGTGTTGTTAATGATTTTTGACAAGTCGCCCCCTGCTGCCCATTAGAGAGAATGCAGGTTTAAGTCACTTCCACACGGAGCTTCTCACCTGGCTGGGCTTTAGTCAAAAAAAATGACCAGGTGATGGCACAATTCATCCTAAGAGGAACTCGGATGTGTGAACCAAATTTCACACCGCTAACGTGGCTAAAAAATTTGGATAAGCGATAACTGCCACATAACCTTTCATACACATAACCATAACATTTCCTGTCTACTCTCTACTGATGCTCTAATAAGGGCTGAAAAATGTCCCAAAAATATGCATTTAAAAATAATAAAACAAATAGATGGAAAGTGAAACAAGAAGGAAATAGACGAAAGGAAAGCAGCGTGTGTGTTTGCCAGCCTGTCTGATTACCATTCCCTGCCTGTATTTGTTCGCTCTCGCTCTCGCTCCCTCTTTCCTTTTTTCTCTCTCCAGAGGGGTTTAATGAGGCTTGGCTGCTGAATCCCAGAACAGCTTACTGCACGCACACACACACGCGCACACACACACACACACCCACACTCCTGCCAGCATCCATCTACTCAGCGCCAAGCGCTGTGGCGACGAGCCGGCTCCGTCTGAACACAAACACTCATCTTCGTCTTCCCATCTTTTACTGTGTGTGTGTATATGTGTGTGTGGCTCTATTGTTTTCATCCCGCTGCCTACATCCTCTCTGATTGGTCGCCTCTTTGATCGACCGCAAAAGCCACTAATTCTCCATCTCTCTGCTTCTTTCTCTGCAGACTATCTCTCTGACCTCCAGGGAAGGTCGGAGGGCGATGTGGGAATCTACTGGGAGTTTTTTGGCAGCTCTGTCTGCGGTTAGTTTACACACAAACATAGACGGACAAAATTATCAGAGGAGAAAGGCTGGAAAAATATAAATGAGTCAGGAGTAAAGGAAGTAGGCCCACAACTAAAGACAAAGTTAGACAAAAAGAAGTGTACTTGTACTAAAATAACCAGGGTTCCCCACAAATAAGAAGTTATGTCTGAGAATCAGGGCTAAAAGAATGACGGCTAAATGGATGTGAATGAAGTGAAGTATCATGCCTAATTCAGGGAGCCATCGCCGCCAAGCATAACTGTATTTCCATTTGTTGCAATAAATGGTTAAATTATAACAAAAGGAATTACCTCTAAACTAATTTATACCAGAGGAACTAAACTAACTCGAGCTATAGGAATGAAACTAGTTGGAACTAAAGGAACGGCTGTTAAACCAAATGTAATTAATTTAGGATTAAGGGTTTATAGGGTTAGTACTGAAAAATATTGGCGAAATCACACCCTACAAATAAATTTAATTTAAGTATTTTTACTTCCATCACAAATATTATTCTGTTGTTGATTTGTTTGTATTCTCACAGAGCCTTCTAGCGAGGGAGGAGCATACAACATATTAGCTGACCCGCCAGGACCGGAGGAGGAGGACGAGGAGGAAGAGAAGAAAGAAGATGAGGAGCAACGAGCAAGGAGGGAGGTGTTTGAGTTTGAGCTGTCTGACCAACCGTTGCTCCCCTGCTACAACATCCAGGTGTCGCTGTGTCAGGGGTGAGTCAGGATTAACTCTCCTTGGGTTTAGGACGACAGGAACCAGCAGGTTTAAATAAACCAGACTTTCGTTCTCAGTGTTGTTTTAACACATCTCCCTCGTTTTCACACTCACACACACCAATTAAAGCAGCAAAGAAAAGAAAGAAGGGAGTTGCAGAGGAGGAGGAGAAGGGGGGCACAGACGGAGAGGTCGTTAACAAAGATTGCATCGCCGTGACGATGAGGCTAATTGGCTTCCACTTTGTCTATCCTGTTGCTTTTCTCCTCCTCTCTCTTTCTCTTCTTCTTCTACTCTCTTTCTCTTTTTTTCTCTTCCTCTCTGGTGTCTAATGTAGTATTAATGGCTCTTCATGGATACAAGGCCACAGGGCGCGCACACACACACACACACGTGGCCTTGTCTGCTGCTGTGTGTGTGTTAGGTTTCCTTTGCACACACACATTGACAGATATTGTGAATCAATAACAACTTCATTGATGTCGAGGGTGTAACAGCAGAATATATAAATGAGAAGCTGTCTCCTCCTCATCCTTCATCTTCTTCTTCTTCTGTCTTCGACATTTATAGAAGCCAAATTTTTAATCGACAGTGAAACACAAGCTGTCATATAGATTTCTGAAACGGTTGAACTGATGAACTTGACACCGCAGAATAGCGATCAGATTTTCCTCTGTTCATTTCTTCCCTCTAGTCCCAGGAATTGGCTCCTCCTGTGCGACGTCTTGGGTCGCCTCCGGATGACGTCTCGGTCTTTCCGGCGCCTCTTCCCTCAGCTCAACGTGCAGTCCATCCCAGAAGACGAGTTCTACCGGCAGGCGTCGCTGTCACAGCTACTGACAGGTCCTGATGAACAAGAGTTGTCCTCCTTCAGACCAGACGCCAAAGACCTTCTGGAGTTGGTGGAGGCCACCCCCGAGCTCGCCGGCATGCTTGGCTCGTCCCTGGAGTTTGTGGACAGTCGCTGGGACTTGCTGGAAACTTCACCACCTCCAACGTCTCCACCACCATCCCCGAGACCATCAGCAAGACTGCTGCAACATATTCCACCACTATTACTTCTGTCGCAACAGGGGACAACAGGAAATGCTAAAGTGGACTTGCAAAACAGGACTGCAGAGTCTGGGCAATGCCAAAATTTCAGATATTCCACTGCAGCTGCTACGACGGAAACCAAAATGGATGCTAGCATGTGGGAACGGCAGAAACTATGGAATAAGAATGCTCGGATTGCTAATTCTGCTAATCTGGACTCTAAAAGGGATGCGTGCATGACGGAACAACAGCAGCAAGGAAGTAAATCCACTGGGAACACTCCTGTTAAGTCATACATGTCAGTTGGTGCTAGCATGTGGGAACCACAGCGACTACGAAATAGGAACATTGGGAATGCTAATGCTGCAAATTTAAATGGTACCATGGATGCTAAAATGTGGAAACGACAAAGTCAGGGGAGTAAGAACGGTGGTTGGGTTTCAGATTCTACACATCCAGTTGCTGCGGTTGATGGCGTCGTCTGGGAGCCACAGCGATTGCGAAATAAGAACATTGGGGTCAAAAGAGATGTCTGTGACACCCAAAGCTTAGGAGCTAAGACCAGAAAGATGGACGCTGCCTGGCAAATGAACTTGGGGAACGTCAGAGTCCACATCAGAGACATGGGGGTGAAAGTTGAGGGAGGTACCATCCAAAGTGACGTGAAGAAAGAGCTGGGGAAGGGTGCTGGGAAGGGCACTCGCGTTAAAACAAGGTCATGACCCAACACAGGCCGAGAATCAGCAACAAAACACTACCACATAAAGACAATGATTTATCACAAAAGGAAATTAAATTGAAACCAACGTGTAGGTATTGTAAATGAGTACACATCATATCTGGACTTTTAAGAGGACAGTAAACTCTGCGGAGAAATGGTAACAGTTAGCATATGTGTTATATGTAAACTGTAAATATGCTTCTTTTTTATTTATGAGTCCAATAATCACGATTCTTTTATCTGTTGTTTGTAAATGCAGTTTGGTGTAAATATGATGCCGTTTCAGTGGTTTACTTCCTGGTCCTGGTCTACAAAATTGTTTGTTACCTTTACGTGTAATTTTATAATCAGCATCTTGTTGGCTTTTGTCACCAAACTATTTATTGTCCAATAAATATGAAGAAGGGATAAATGAATATGTTGTCTGAATAAAAGATAAATCAGCCAGCGAGCCCTCAGATAAGCTTTGCTGTCTCTTTGCACCTTTAGCATCACAGCTATGTGTTTATTATTGCTAGTTATCACTTTATACCCGTGAGCTGACTATTGCTACTATTCATTATTAGCATTATTAATGCTCACAGCTTACTCGTCATTTTACTGGTAGTTGCTTCATACTTGTTAAATAGTTTGAAGCTAACGTATTATTACTGCTAGTCATCATTTTACAGCTAACTGCTTCGCATTGCTAGCAGGCTGTTTACAAATGTTCATCATCTGTTAAATTAGCATTTACAGTGGTTACAGCTAGCTGGCAAGAAGTAACTACACCTGTTAACATGAGAGTGTGTTGCAGCTAGCTGTGTAGCATTATGAGCAATATTTACAGCTGACAGGTTTCGTTTCTTTACACCAACTAGCATTACAAGCTAACTGGGTTAGCACTGTAAGCAATCTCTAATGCCTGGTTGTCATTGCTAGCATCCGCTTAATGACTTGAATCTGACTGTTCATATTGATATATATATTGATATATACAGATATGGCATTTATAATTATTATTTATTTTGCTTTAATTTAAATATCCATCATTTTTAATAATAAAGATATTTTTGATTTTTTAACTAAAGTCCTGTGAATGAGAAGCTTGTCCTCCTATTTATATGAATAATATTAGAATAAACGTTTAATAAACATGTTTTTTAAACTCACTTCATTTTTATTTCTATATGGAATATAAGTTTCCTTCAACCCTGACCTCATGGCATGGGCGAGGCTGGCAGTTTGAACAGGTGATCAGATCTTGAAGCAGCTCACCTACACCTGTAAGTTTGCTAATTTCTCTTTTTTTCTTCTTTTAATTGTTTGTTTTTTAACAAATCCTCTTCTGAGGTTAAAGAACAATGTTTTCACTGTACAGTCACACTACAGTATAGTGTTTATGTGTATTTATATGCATGAACATGTGTGTGTATTTAGTTTAGGTGTATAATTGGATGCTCATTTGCATTTTATTCGAAGCCTAACATGTGCGTGTCTGAATGTTAAACAGCCTCTAATTAAAGGCGGTGCAGTGAAACGCAGCAACATTTCATATTTGTCTGACGGGAAATTCAATTACGTTGATTGGACCCCTGGCCTCTGAGTCTGCATCAGGAAAATAAAACAGACGAGTGTTGGTGAGGACAAGTTTTATTTCAGACTCTTAATACAGCTGTAAGACACCAAACAATGAGCTGTATTTAAGCAGCTTGTTATATTATCCACTATGTATCCAGACATGTCTGTCTCTCTCTCTGTCTTTCTCTCTGTCTCTCTCTCTGTCTTTCTCTCTCTCTCTGTCTTTCTCTCTGTCTCTGTCTCTCTGTCTCTCTCTCTGTCTTTCTCTCTGTCTTTCTCTCTCTGTGTTTCTCTCTCTCTCTCTGTCTTTCTCTCTCTCTCTCTCTCTGTCTCTCTCTCTCTCTCTCTCTCTGTTTCTCTCTCTCTCTGTCTTTCTGTCTTTGTCTCTCTGTGTTTCTCTCTCTCTCTCTGTCTTTCTCTCTGTCTCTCTCTCTGTCTCTCTCTGTCTCTCTCTCTCTCTCTTTCTCTCTGTTTCTCTCTCTCTCTGTCTTTCTGTCTTTCTCTCTCTGTGTTTCTCTCTCTCTCTCTGTCTTTCTCTCTGTCTCTCTCTCTGTCTCTCTCTCTCTCTGTTTCTCTCTTGTCCTCACTTGGCCCTGTCTTCACTTTTGATCGCCCACATCCTTTTATCCATAGAGAAAGAGATGAGTCACTTTCCATCAGGATAAAGGAAGTGGGCGAGTGAAGACATCGTCACACCTTCGTCTCCTCGCTGTGAATATTAATATCCAGCATGCTGATCCTGTTCATCTTGGACATTAAATGTCATGTTAAAGCTTCATACTTAAATACATGTTAACACAGATTGGATTGTGGATTTTTGGATTTTGCATTATGAAGAGATCATATGCAACACCAGAGTTTGTAATTAATACATGGAAATAGTTAGATACTGAAGTTTGATTAGTTAGATCTGATCTTACAAGAAATAAAATAAATCTGATGTATTTTGTTTTTCGATAAGTTTAACAGTGTAAAGATCTGCTAGCGTCCCCTGCAGGTTGTTATTACTTATTACCAAAGTTCTGCATAAAACTTGAGTCAAATTTCATTCATAAAAACATTTGATCACATGTCGATCACTGAAAACAAAAACTGATCCGTCATCTGTCTGTGTGTGTTGTAGCCCTTCAAACACACACACATGTTGAATTGTGAAACTACATGGCAACAAAAAATGCTTAATTGTTGGGGTTGGGGTTGAAACAGCAAGTGTGTGTGTGTGTGTGTGTTTCTCCTCCCTCAGTTTTCTGCTGCTGACAGGAACAGAGACTAGAAATATTGTACTTCTACTCTGGAGCAAACCAGGAACAATCATTTTCTCTTTACCTCTGGGTAAACAAGCAGATTTTCTGACATGACGGGCTGCTCCTTCTGCTGTGATTGATGGTCTGTCCAGTGGCATTCAGTTTCAATGCCATCACACACACACACACACACACACACACACACGTGTGTGCCCATTCACTGCTGTCACAGCAGGCTTTCTGTCTTCGCTGTGTGTGTTTTTCCATAAGTGTGTGTATAATAAGTATGTAACTGTGATTGTGTGCCTGTATAAATGTGTGTGTGGCTGCCGAAGACAACGGGTTGAATTGCTAATCTGTGTGTGTGTGTGTGTGTGTGTGGCTGTTTAGCGAGCGAGACGAGCTGCGCCATCGATGAATATTTAAACAGAGAGAGAGCTGCTATCATTTATTGATATCGGTGAAGGAAAAGACGAATCGCTGCGTGTGTACACAGCACTGCAGAGGAGTGTGTGTGTGTGTGTGTTGGAAACAGTCAACAAACTGGCCAATAAGATGGTAGCTTGGTAGAACCTGCAGAACAAAAAGAACCCGGTTCTCCGCCACAGTGCAAACACGAAATCTGGGAATATTTTCAGAAAATTAGGTTGTATGTGAAAAATGTGCTTATAAAAAAAAAGTGTATTCACATCGTTTGAAATGATTGACCTTTGACCTTTGACTTTTGACAGAGCTCTGCTGACCCTTTGTGAGCTTGTGAAGTGGGAGGAGACATTTTAGGTTACAGAAGTAAAAGTCACGTTCATTTTTGCCATAGATGTTATGTAAAGTTAGAAAATATCTGGTTCTTTAGTAAAAGTCGAAGCTTTCAGGCTATAAGTTACACCCTGATTTAACTCCGATTAGCTCCGTCTCCATAGCAACCGCAGCCAAGGTTCATGGGTATCGTAGTATTTAGCCAAACTGATGGACGGTTATCATCTCTTCTCTCAGCCCTCATCTAAGAAACGAGAGCGAGGTTGTTCCGTGTTTACACGTCAACACGAAGGACAGGGTCAAAGGTCAGGTGTCGACACGCTGGACAAACAAAGAGAAGGAGGAGGAGGGTGAGCGAGCATGCATCTGCAGGGGGGAGAGAGAGAGGTTCAGATGAGTGCACAGTAGGGCGAGTAAGCATCTGTTTGTACGGGAGAGAGAGAGAGAATAATGGAACAGTGAATCAGGATGGTTTCAAGGCTCCCCCTTCTATTCGCTCGCTCGCCCACTCCCCTCACCATCTCTCTCACTCACTCACATACACACAGACATGCAGACAGCCAGACAAGGTCACACACACACACGCACACCTCTCTCTCTCTCTTTTTCTCTGTGATGCAGACTCTCGTTCACCCGCTGCTGCACTCGTCTGACCTGCTCTTTCTTTTCAGGGAGGAAATCAATTAGACTCCTCCCCCCACCTCCTCTCTCCTCTCCTCCTTACTCCTCCACTCTTCTCCTTCTCCTTCTCCTCCTCTCCTCCGCTCTTTTCCTGTTTATCTCCAAATATTCACTCAACTGATTAAAAGTTAAGCTTCATCTGAACGGAAACGTGTCTGCAACCACACACACGCACGCACACAAACACACTCACACGCACGCACGCACGCACACACACACACACACAGTCAATTAGAGTGAAGCATGGCAGATGTGTGTGTGTGTGTGTGTGTCTGTGTGTGTGTAAAGGAAATTACACCTCCCCATTATTAAAATTTGGCTCATAGGAGAAACGACAGAGATCTGCTGCTCCTCCTCTTTCTGTCATTCATGTCTCTTTGTCCTCCTCACTGCTGCCTCCTTCTTCTCTATCTCTTCCCTGCTCGTCCCTCTCTCAGTCACCCCTCCTCCTTCTCCTCCTCCTGGATCTGTCACTCCGTCCTCCCCCCTCGTTCTCTCGTTCTCAAATTACATCCTCGTCGCCGCCTCGTTTCTCATCCCGTCGCCAGGGGCTGTTGCTGAGGTCTGACGAGGGCGCTAAACGATTTCCCACCATGCATCACTGCATCCCCCCACCACCCACCCAATACCACACACACACACACACAAACATGCAGTAAATTTCTTCCACAGCTGACTTGTTGATGGAACATGAGTTAAATCAGAGCCAAAAATACAGCTTTTATTGCAGTTGGATTTCATGCTTTAAAACATACACTTCTGAGTTTACATCAAAATGCATAAAAGACAAAAAATTTGAATCCAACACTTTTGTGTCTCTATGCAGGTGATACACGTGATCCCTTCATGTCAGTCTGAAACTGAAACAACTGCTTGTTGTAGTTTTTAAAGTGAATAAATAAAACCGGAGGAAAGCCTAACTATAAATATGATGCGTTTAATGACCTGTCTGTGTTCCAGGACGTGTCGCTGAGCAAGGCACCGAACCCTCCACCCGGCTGTCTGTCAAAACGACCGTAACCATGGTTACCAGTGAGCGAGCGAGGCTGCAGACAGGAAACACGGGAGCGTATGCTGTGTGAGATAGTGATGTGACAGGTGAATAATCAGAGCTGTAGCGCCGATCGTCACGGAAACGAAGCCTGACAGTACCGACAACACTGGAGAGATCACACACACACACACACACACACACACACACACACACACACACACACACACACACACACACACACCGAGGCTGAGAGTATCATGTAACAAAATATACAAACAATAAAAAACACAGCTTCTGAGTTGTTGTTGTTTATGTATGTTTATGTATCTTTATAAAACTAATATATGTTTTGTAATATAAATAATAGTAATAAATAAAAAATATAATAATGTAAAAATGACACGTAATTATAATGCAGTTGATCTATTATATAAAGTCGTTATCACGATTCATTGTATGTTGACGAACAATATGGATAAACAACGGTTGTTAACATTTATGCAGATTATATAGCATATTTTTCTATTTTATATTCTTTATGATTACTTGCCTTTAGTGGCGAGACGAAGAAGAAGCGGTGATGTATCGCCATCTGGTGGTGTCGTGAAGCAGCACAGGGCTTCTTACCACTTCTTTAATACAGGATGATGTTTATTTAGTAAACTATATAGAGTACAATAATAAACTATATAGAGTAAAACAGATGATAAAGTAAAGTATTTAGTGTCTATGAGACATATTTTTTATCTAGAAACTCAGGTCAGAAATAAAGCGAGGTAAACAAAGTTAAAAGGTTTAAAGGGGCCATCTGGACAATAAGGTCATAGAGGTGACCTCTGTTTCATGTGGCCGCTGGGCTAATGTTTGCAGTCATCTTTATATACTACAGGTATACGGTATGTAAAGATGTTTTGATGCTGTATTTTGTTTCTCTTTGTCAAAAAAACAAGCCACAAAGAAGACAAAGTAAATACACAACAAGTCCATATAATTCAGGGAGGGAGACATTAGGAATACAGTACATGAGTTAGGAGGTTGGTATCTTATATAATACAGGCACGGTCAGGAAAGAGGATGACATTGTTTAGGTTACTTTATTTACTAGTTTTTCAGTAGACCCGTCAGTAGTCAGGTGATGCAATGCACATCCGACACAGCAGGTGGCGCTACGCACCTTTAAAATTGGATTGCGATCCGCCAATAAGTACGACGAAGAAGAAGACAGCGACGACCATTTAAACATACAGAAGAAGAAGAAGAAGAAAGAGAAACACAGGAGAAGAACGAACGAATTAAGTGTTGAGTGAAATATAGTTTTGTTTGTGTTTTTCTTGTTTAAAGGATAGATGAGTCTACTTTACACACCAACATAGTAGGTGGCGCTAACGCACAGTAACGCTGGTTATTACACTGCCAACAAAAAACAACAAACACACAGAAAAATAAGAAATAGAAGAAGAGTAACGTAAAAAGAAGAAGACGAAGAAGAAGAAGACTAACCACATAAAAGGAAGAAGTGTTTGGTGTCTCTGAACATGTCTTGTTCAGCCTTCGGTTGTACTAAAAGACCCTCGAAGGACTCGACTGTTCAGTTTTTCCGGTAAGTGCATTTTGTTTAAAGCCAAACTATTACTATTATTACTATTACCGTTAACGGGAATTACTGCTAATTAGCGCCTGCTATCCTAACGATACGTGGCTCCACTGGTGTTACAGTTTAACTTGTGTTTGAATTAACCATAGACTGTAAAAAAGGACGTGGTCCCGTTTTGAAGCCTCGACTTCGCCATTATCACCGTCGCCATCTTTTTTTTTTTTTTGGAGCCAGAAGTGACCATATTTAGACCTGTTGGATACAGTTACAATGCAGTAGAAACTGAAACATTCATTTTGGTGTCAACATAAATGCAAGTATTTGTGTCTTTCTGGCACGTAGAGTCTGAAAGTACAGCACTAAAGTTGTTTCTTCCTAACAGATTTCCTTTAGGAGACAACGACAGGCTGAAGCGATGGTTGCTGAATGTGAGGAGGAAGAACTGGACGCCGTCGAGGTCGTCGCGACTGTGTAGTTCACACTTTGAGGAGGATCAGTTCTTCACAGACAAGAAGGTATATATTTTTATACACTAATTAAGTAGCTGAATTACAAAACCTATGCACTAACCTTTCAGTAAGAATTAATCGATATGGACAAAATCAAATGTCACTGTATTTTTTACCAAATACCTTGATATCATCATCACTGGTTCTTCCACAAAATTTTTACACAATTAGATTTTTAACACCCTTAAACAATCTGGAGTTAAATACAAAACACAACATGTGTAAAGAAGGACAATCTAACTACGACTGTTTTCTGTATTTATAACATCAGGACAAGAGGAGGCTGAAAGACACCGCTGTGCCAACCATTTTCAATTTTCCACTACATCTGTTGAAAAAAAAAGAAGCTTCCAGGGCCACGCGGACCAAGCGGGTAAGTATCGAGGTAAGTGACATTCTGGTTTCTCATTCTGTCCCGTCATGTTCTGCACCAGCTGAGCCTCCCGCTGGGCCCAGACCTGCTGCACCTCTGTGTTCTGTGTGGAAGATTGAGGCCGTTACTGACTTTGACAATGGAAACAGTAGTAGTATTCCTTCTTTTCATCATATCAATGTCATTGTGAAGCAGGAGCCTGAGGAGATGGATGTCGCTGACTGTGTCCATGACTACGTTAAGACCGAAGTCCATGACTACGTTAAGACCGAAGTCCATGACTACATTAAGACCGAAGTCCATGACGACGTTAAGACCGAAGTCCATGACGACGTTAAGACCGAAGTCCATGACGACGTTAAGACCGAAGTCCATGACGACATTAAGATTGACGTCCATGACGACATTAAGACCGAAGTCCATGATGACATTAAGATTGACGTCCATGCTGATGTTGATGAGGTCGCCACTGATGACATGACTGAGTATACCACAAGTGGAGACTTACAAACAATTATGCATGATCATAGCTACCTCAGCACATCACGAAAGCAGATCCCCGTGTGCGTAGATCACAGCTACATCGGTTCTGAGTCTCCCCGAGCACTCAGACGTAAAGTTACCGCAGTTCAGAATCAGCTGCTTGTCACTCGCAAAAAGCTTAAGTTGAAGTGTCAGCAGACAAGGAGAATGAAATCCAAATTGTTGTTCTTGAAAGATCTGACAAAAGTTCTTCAGAAACAGTTACGGCAACAAAATCATCAACAGCATCAGAAAGATGTATAAAAGAATCCAATAAACGATGTAGTGAGCGATTTACAACCAGGTGAAAAACATAAAAAATAGAGCTGTGGATGAAGGTAAAAGTGAACAAGACTTGTGATAAGTAGGAATGGTAAACATGTACTCTCAGTGAAGTACAGAGTCTGGGTAAAGGAGAAAAAAACCAAGATGCGACTCAAACAGGGAGACATCACGGTGGCAACACTCACTTCTTTTCTACAGCATATGCTCCTAACTTAGCGTACGCTGTTAGCAGAGGTACCTGCATCTTTATTGACTTTGTAGCTTCACTTCCTCACAAAGTGACTTTAAAACCAAATGTAGTTTTGCCACGAATAAAGCAAAACCATCTACCTCAAGTAGCGATGGATTAATTCTCTGTCTGTATTAGTACCTATCTCAAATCTGTAATACACCAACTGGCAGAATGGTGCTTCGTACATGACTTCAACGCAGCAAGCTTTGTTGCAGTTGCACCTTTGTACCTGATCACTGCCTTCAAATTCTAAATTTTACACAGTTGGTGGATGTGTTCAGTGTTTTTTGCACTGCAGCCTGAAAGCCAAAACCTTTTTGCTTTCACTTTGTAGGGTCTGTATATGCCGCTGTGGTAAAGAGAGACCTTGATGACCTCGTGCTCCCTGGTGGTAGCATGTTACTCTAATATGCCGATGACCTCCTGCCAGCGTCCTCCAGTCAAACAGACTCTGTTCTCCTCCTAAGATGCTCAGCTGAAAACAGACAAAGCATCGCCTGCTGACTCCTCAGGGTACATTTTATAAAATGCTGCTGTCAGAGGTGGCTCCTCCACATACGTGCTCCCTGCTGCTCTGGACTCATTCCATGGACTGAAACATGACATCTGTATTCAGAGACTTGAACGCTGCTCTTACATCAGCACCAGTTTTTGGCGTTGCCGACTACAATCTGCCTCATCTGAGTGTAACAGCTTCACCTTGGGCATCTTGGTTCAGAAACATGGCTCTCATTATCACCCAGTGGCTTCCTGTAGCGTTTATCTGATTGTTCTTGGCTGTAATTGTGAACTTTTTGAACATGACTGCTGCATGTAGGTCAGGCTACGAAGCTCATTCTGTCCAGTTCAGTACATAATTGATTGATGTAGCTGATTGGTCAGATTTAATGCAAACCCTTAAATCCTGATTTAGGATAGCGTGATGTATAAAACGAGTCACAGCTAGTTGCATTGCTGAAGCCAACGTGGTGTCCATAATCACACACAGAGCATTATTATTTTCAGCTTTGTTTGGTTTGGTGTAAAAAAGCAAAGCCAGTATAAAAGGGGCCTGATATCTCTCTGGAAGCAGATGTAGTAAAGGCTGCATGTCTTCAACACAACAGTTAGGAGGCTAAAGAGCAAGAATGTGTCTTTAGACAGATTATCAGTGGAGGGCAACATCTAATCGTTAATCTAACTAAACTTAAAGTCAATTGTGTACTTCCCTGGTGTCCAGGTGGAAAAGAAACAAAGATAGCAGCTAACAGAATGACAGCATTGGGTCCACATGAAGTGTTAATAAAGATTTACATCCACAGGTGTGAGCCTGCCGCTGACACCTCACAGAGCTACCCTGATATGGACCAAGAGTCTGTGGTTGCTGCCAGGTTGCTGGATCCAGAAAAGGGGACCATCTGTCTTTTGTGTTTGTGAAACCACTAGATGAAGTGTCTCTGTCTTCCAGGTGGAAAGGTGCTGCTAACCACAAGGACCACCCTAAAGATGGATGATTCCTTCGCCTTCATCCCGAGACAATGATGACACGTATCCTGTTCCTGCACAACTGATGTCTTCTAATCTGGCTATGCACATGATGATGGATGATGACTATGCAAGTAATAGAAATCTGACTATTGGACATCTACAAGAGAAGAAACTGATTTCATGATGTTAGTATTATTGATCTCCAGCTGTCAATATTTTATCACAACACAAGGTGACGTTTTTTTCAACACAATCATTTAGATTCTTGAATTGCTCGTCCAGACTTGGATCAATGTGAATACTTCAGCTGGTGGATGTTTTAAATACTGTCTGCTTTGTGTCCAGGCCTCAAAGTCAAAGTTAAATATATCGGGGGTCCCGTTTCACACAGTTCCTTTATGTCTTATATGATTGTATGTTAACTGATGTGTGAATAAACTGAACTGATGCTCGATTGTACAACACTGTTCATGCCATTTCATGAGCTGCCATTGGTTGCTTATTGGTTTCTGTGTTGATTCAGCACTGACACCTAATACTTAGATACAGTAATTGTTCTAGTATTGCTAAAGTTAATGTAAGTGTATTATGAACCATAAACTTTACAGTTGCTTTATCTGATGTAGTTTATGACATCAAAAGGTGTAGCAGAAGTACATAGTGTGGATTTGATCCAGTATTTGGATTCTTGTTGATGTAATCCTACTGTTTGTTAAAGTTAAAGTAAAATTCATTTGAAATTATTGTTTCTAGTTTTCAGTAAAGTTCACTTCTCATGTGGTCCATTGTTATTTTATGTATTTGCCAAAAATGATAAACAGCTGGATTGAAATATTACTCCATTAAACATGTTAAATAAGTATTTGTTTTATTTTGTGTTGTGACGCAGCACGTAAAGCGTCAGCGACGTCTTACGTCATAAATGTGCTGCTGAATATCTGAGGAAAGCAGCTTCTGCTCGGACTGGCAGCCGATAGAAACGTTTTTAACATTGTTTCTGACTTTCTACCAACCCAACAGCACATTTTACCATCAGATGACCCGACCGGAGAGTTTAATTACATTTAACTTCAACAACAAATCAGCTAACAGCTAACACAGCCCAGCGGCTAGCTGCTAGCCGCTAGCAGCTCCAGCTGACGTCAGGTTTGTAAATTTAGGTAATTTAGCTTTTTGTTAGCAATTATGAAACTAATGAATGTTATATAAATACTGAACAGAAATGTAATTAACCTCTGTGTGCTTGACTTCAGGCCCGAACTGCTATTTGATCCTCGTTCAGATAACTAGAAATTAATTGTTTATTGATTATAGAAATTAATCCGTACCCGGTAAATATATTCTATGAATCAATAATGTTTCTTGATAAATTCAGCACCCCAATAAATTACTTAATAGCACAAAATATAAACTTTTATAATTAATGATAATAAACTAATATTTCAGCAGGTAAATTGAGGGGAAATCATTTCTATAATTCATAACGTAGCTGTCGTTAAGTTAAATTATCTACTAAGGACAGAAGACAGATTCATACCCTAATGTTTAGTTTTATTTCTTTAATTTCTGTCTATATCTAGAAACGGAAGTGAATCACTAGAAATGGCACCGATCACAAAGAGGTTACTGTTTGGTATAATATTAAGATTTGTTAGAAATTGTACTAAAGTTGTTCCGTTTTTATATGTGTAACATCTTTTAAGATGCTTATAAATGGATATTTGTATGCTGATCATATTAATGAGTTTCTGTAGCCATTGTGTTATTCTAAGTGTTTTTTGAATGAAGTCTGGTGGCTTGGGGTTTTTTTGTGTGTATTATGTCAGTATGGCATCACAGTTCAAGATCCCCAAGAAGAAACGGCCTGCAGACTCTGACTCCGCCCATCTGCACATGCAGTCACCGCTGTCCTGCCTCCAGAGGTCCGCCCCCAAATTTAAGGTGGTATTACCAGTCTGTTGGCTTTCTGAACCGTTGAGTTGTTGAACTTTTACTGATCCATTAGCTTCTCTAAAGGTGTATTTTTAAGGTAGTATTACCAATCTGTCATGAAATGTCACATTTAACTGGTAGGATTTTTAAGGTGGTCATTTAAATGCGAGTCACCCATTTAAGGTGGTATATCTAGCCTGTTAGTCTTTTAAAGTGGTATATTATATTAGAGTATTTACCTGCATTAGCCTTGTTAAGGTCTGATAAATGTTGTTTTGTGTGAGCAGGATTATGGGGATCAGTCTGGGAGAGGCCGCTCTACCCACAGACAGAGGTTTGTCTCTTTGCCCCCCCCCCCCCCCCCCCCCCCCCGCAGGCTGCAGCGTTCATTACATCAGATTTAATGTGACATTTCTAAAACATTCTTTAAATCTCTCTATTTTCGTTCAGCAAACCTTGTTCGTTTAAAGACTTTGTCAAAAATTTGCTGGGCGTCAACAGCCCGAGCAGAGGAGCTTCAGCAGCCAGTCAAAGAGCACCTGGAGGTTTGAACAGCCAATCACATCCAGGACAGAAAGCTGAGTCGTCTTCTGTTTGTTTCTCAAACGGGTGAGTTCTTCACTACACACTCTCTTAAACTGTTTGAGTGTCAGTCTGATGAATATAATAACAACCAACACATATATTACATATTTACACGTGTCTAACCTGGACTCGATAGACACGTTAGCTGAAAACTCAGATTTGTGAAAACGTTTTCTACATCTAAATGGTGTAAGAAGTAGTTAAACCTGGTTAAAGTTGTGACTTTTCTAAACACACTTCGTTTCATCCACCAGGTGGCGCCCAAAGCGAGCATCTGACTGGCTGCTGCAGCCTGATGTGATCTCAGAGCTTCCGTCTCCACCACAGAAGAAGAAATGTGAATCCAGTGGTGAGACATTTAATTTAGAAAAACACATCATAAAACTTTTATCAAACATTGATTACAATTAAACATCATCTGTCCAATAACAAATGAGCTTCTCTTTTGTCAGGGTATTGATTGATTGATTGATTATTATTATCTGATATTTTCCAAACTTCTTGATTAGTTGGAAGAATATTGTATTGAATTTAAAGTAAATTAAAAATCATTAGTTGCAGCCCTACAATAAAACATCTTTAGAGTTAGAAAAGTTGTTAAAAAGAAATCCAAAATGCTAAAACAAATGATAGGAAATTTATCAGCAGCAATTTGATAATTTATTGATCATTACAGCTTTGTGCTTTTTCTTTGTACGTAATTCATTTGGGATAAAAAGAGACATTGAATTATGTCACTTTGATGTTAAATGTTTAAAATCACATTTTAAAGCTGTGAGTGGAACAAACTTGTCTGAACCCGGGTGAATATTTTCCCTCCAGGTTCAACTCCAGAGGGACGACGAATCTCTGTGGCGTCTGTGGACTCTTTGACAGAGCTGCGAGGTGACAAGCGTGTTGGGAGTTTGAGTTTCTCGAGGCCGGGACAGAGAACGTGGAGGAGAGCTGAGTCCAGCAGACAAGACACCCTTGAGGTAAAGGTGAAAGGTCATGAGCAGGGTGTAGAGTCAGTGCTGTACACATATCTTAACCTTTCTCCTCCAAACTGCATTATCTAATTTCTTCTCCTTTTTTAAGTAAAAAAAAAATCCAAATTATCTGATTCCAGTTTGTTAAATGTGAACATTTTCTGGTTCCTTTCATCCTCTATGACAGTAAACTGAATATCTTTAAGTTGTGGACAAAACAAGACATCTCAGGACGTGATGTTGGACTTTGGGAAACACTGATTGATGATAATTGTTAGCTGCAGCTATATAAAAATACAATAAGATATTCAAATTCAAATTTGCCAAAGAAAAAAAAAAAGCTTTCAGCCACGTCTGTGGACCATCATCATCAGCAGAATTTTCTCAGTAAAAACTTCAATTTCTTGCAGTTTTTGTTGCATCGTCCACAAAGTTTTGTGTTTCATGCGTAAATTTGCAACTCAGAAAACAAAATCTGCTGATGAAGGCAACCGAATGGGACTGAAATATCTGGAAAACAGGAAGTCCATTTAGTAGTTTGTTCCAGAGCTTTCTATCACAGCTTTAAAAGTGTTGTTAATGTTAATGTTGTTTCAGAGCGACAGCAGAAAGTCTCCTCTGAAGCAGCGGCACAACTCAGAAGATGACTTTCTGTCTCCATCCATAACAAGAAACTTGTCCTCCTCCATCTCCCCGGCGACGCCCAACAAGAGGACGAGTCTGGACAGGGCTTCGTGGCTCGCCGCCAGCGGCAACCTGCGGGGCGACCTGAGGGAGAAGGAGAGAAAGAAATGGAGGGAGTTCAAAGAGAGGAAGACGAGGAACAGATCAGCTGTCCTTCGTCTTCAGCTGAGTAAACCGTCAGAGCCGAGTGAGTTCCGACGGCACAATAAACACGGTGTTTTATTCTGTTTATTCTGTTCTGTTTGTGATCATCTTTCCACTGTCAGTTGTGCTGTCAAGTGAGGAGGAAGAG
Source organism: Pampus argenteus (assembly GCA_036937835.1). Classification (NCBI taxonomy): domain Eukaryota; kingdom Metazoa; phylum Chordata; class Actinopteri; order Scombriformes; family Stromateidae; genus Pampus; species Pampus argenteus. The sequence goes on along the minus strand of CM072883.1, from coordinate 228,709 downwards.
GAGGATGAGGATGATGCAGAGCGAGGAAAGAAGGCATCACAAAGTTGCAGCCGAGTGGACAAATCCCAACACTCTGAATCAATACAGGTAGGATGGATGAGAGCCGCAGGTATTTAGATAATTGATCAATTATATGTGTGTAAGTAAAGCTAAAACATTGCCTGCTTCAAGGCTGTCAGTATAAAATACGTAAACACGTTGTTATGTGAACAAGACAGAAACAAGATAATCTCTTATTATATCTGAAGCACACATCTGGTGTATTGATTTCCACTTTGGTTCCTGTTCAGACCCGTTCAATCTGACCCAGTTTGTGGCTCTGTTGCATGTTTGAGGTTGAAGTCATTTGTTTGTTTGTGAGTTGCAGACTCATAAACAATTACAAGGCCCCTCAGAGGGACTTAGAGCAGATCCAGATTGGACCTGAAAGAACTGTTTAGTGTTTGTTGTTGTGTTTACTGAAACCAGCTGAGAACCTTAATGAGCTGAATGTGACCCACTTCTGCTTTCTGAGTAAAAAGCCAAAACACTATCTCCACGAAATATGTCCCTGCGTTTTGTCTTACAGGCTCAGCAGGTTTGTCCTTCCAGAGACGAAGCGTACAAGCTCACGTCGCCGCCTTCGTTCCTGCAGCTGGAATTCGCTTCAGTTCACGTCGGCCTGACTCACGTCAATGCCAACGGGAAGATGATGGTGAGACATGACGACAGATTTTTATAGTTTCATATATTCTAAACATGTTTATGTTTGAGAGATGAAAGTTAATGTTCCTCAGTTTTACGTGAGTACTAATTCATGTATGGTACTTTCTGTACACATATATAAAGTTTATATCCAGTTCACTTTAAATAAATAAACATTCAGTGGTGTGTTCACAGGGCAGGCGTCATGTTGGATATTTCAGAGTTTCAGCCTAACTTCAACCTTATTTTTCCATGTCCTGTTTCAACACACACACATCATTTTGTTGCTTGTACTGTAGTTTTAATAACTCACATGTGTGTTTCCAAAGTGCTTTCAATACACACTAGTTTGTTTTAGTGTTTGTGTATTGAGCTAAACTTGGTTGGTAGAATGAAAAGGAGTATGAGCCAAATGTTTCGCAATAATTTTGGAGGTGTTAAAAGTTTTTGGAGTCTTATCATGAAACACCAACGTGCAACCACAATAGAAAGCATCCCTGAGGCAGTGGGAATCGAGTCAAGAGCGACCGAAGGTCTAACAGCTCACTTCAGTAGAGAAACTCCCCGTCGAGGCTGTAAAAAAGTTCACTCTTTAACGAGCAATTAAGCCATAGTGTGGTGAAATGGCGGAGCGCTGGGTTCGATTACAGTGCCATAAAAACCAGGAGAGGAGGAGGTTAGTAGGTCAGCATGTCAGCGGCTGGCTGCTTAAATTCATTCATGTCATCAGTGCCATGGATGCAGGTTTTATTAATTGATTAATTTTATTAATTGATTATTAATCACCAATAACAGTCAGCTGTTACTCATTAAAAGAAAACAATTAACCTCTTTCTCCTGTTGTTTCTGTCTAGATCACTGAAAACGACATCAAACTTCCTCTGAGAGGTAATTGTTTTGGATGTTAATAATTTATTATTGATTAAAGTATTGGGGTCATTGTTAAAAATGTAATATTAGATCTGGAATTATAATTTTTTCTTAAATATTTGTTGTCTCTGTCCATCAGGTGTAGAGGAGGGCGAGGTCACCGTGGTGGCGTCTCAGGTGTGTGGTTACGGTGTTTGGGACGGGGGCGTGGCTAAGGGCGGAGCTCTGCTGGATGGTTGGGAAGGCCCCGCCCCCTCACTGCTCTTCCTTTGGGTGACTGATGCCCAGGCAAACCTGCTGCAGAGGGAGCTGACTGCCATCCAGAACACGACCGTCTCAGGTGAACAGAAATCAGTTAAAGCGGAGACTGAAAACATCAACATAAAATTATCTGGCACAAATTTCATTTTCATCTCTCAAACACAAAAACCAGCCTGTCTCCATGTTGATGCTTAAACACGTTAGCATCAGCACACCACACGGGTTGTGTTTCTACAGGCTATAAGCTATGCTGTTGTTTTATCATGTAGTGATTCATCTCTTCATATAGACAATCTTTGCAGAGTGGAGGATTTTCTGAATGAAGGCTTGACTGGAAATTAAACTTGTGTCTTGTGCAGGAACTAAACAGCCAATCAGGCAGCTGCTGCTGATAGCTTATTTCATAGTCTGGCTGCACGTATTGATTATGTTTCTGTCATTAAACACATTATTTACTGGTTCAGCTTCCTCTTGGTTCTGGTTCTTCAGGCCCAGCGTGCTCCTTCCTCCTGCTGGTGCTAATGGAGCAGCTGCAGGAGCTCCAGGCTGCTCTGCTGGCCTCCATAATGGACATGAAGGAGTTCAGAAGGGGCCGCTCCTCCTCCTCCTCCTCCTCCTCCTCCTTTAGCGGTGCAACCTCCCCTCTGGACTGGACCAGTGGGCTACTGCTCCTCCACAGCTGCCCCCCTCCTTTGGACCAGTACCTCCTTCGACTGCTGGGACACTCTACGGTTAGACATCTCCTCCTCCTCTCCCCTCTCTCCCTACCTAAATCTACCATAACAACCAGTCAAACTGAGTCTACCTCCTTCTGTCAGGAGGTGTCCAGTCAGGTGAGGAGCAGCCACAGGAACAAGACGTCCAACATGAGCTGTCCTGGTCTGCAGCAGCTTCCGAGCAGGTAAAACCGGGAGGTCGTTAGATCGATAATCAGCTGCTGAAACATTATATTAAAATAAAACGATGAATGTCTCTCAAAGCTGTACTGGAGTGTGTGTCTGGTGTTCAGGTTGATCCAATATCCGGCGGCGCCCTGTAAAGGCCGTATCACGGTGACCAAGGAAGACCTGTCCTGTTTGAACAGTGGCGAGTTCCTCAATGACGTCATCATCGATTTCTACCTCAAGTCAGTTTTCATTTTTTAAAATATTGAAAGATTGTTTTTTGGTATTTTTGAAATTCCCCTCGGTCACCAGTAGGGGTCAGTGTTTTGAAACGTCTCATTGTCCTGCAGGTTCCTCTTCCTGGAGGGAGTCAGCGGTGCCGTGGCTGAGCGGAGTCACGTCTTCAGCAGCTTCTTCTACAAACAGCTGAGCAGACGGCGAGCTGCCAGTGAGGACGACGCCCCCTCTGTCCCGTAAGAACTTTAATCAACAAAGAGGGATTTTTCCATCTCAGATTTCCTCCACAAGGCCAAAAATAACATCTCAGTGTCATAGATCGATACATTTCAAGGCTTTTTCTTAGCTTTCAGATGCAGAATCCGTCCAAGTGTTTTTATTTTTTCAGAGATCGTCACATCAGGCATCAGAGGGTGAAGACGTGGACTCGCCATGTGGACATTTTCACCAAAGACTTCCTGTTTGTGCCTGTCAATCAAGAGTAAGAAAAGTTTAAGACACTATTGTTTTCTTTCATGAGTTATTCTCCTGATTTCAGTTAGAGTGACTGAGTGGAGGTCGGCAGTCTGTCCGTGCTGACTTCAGCTCTTTGTCAGATTTAAAGACCCTTCATTGGCTCAGTTTGTCCATGTGACCTCTGTTGAGCTGTTTCAATAAAAAACTCTACTTCTACTTTAATTTGAGCACCTCATTACAGACGACAGACTGTCTCTGCTTCATGTTTATTATCGTTTCCTTGAACCTCCCTCTTACTCACATCATTTACAGCAGATAAATGTTCATCAGACCCCCCCACCAGGTTTTTAGGATCGTTGTGCCACAAAATGATTGAAAGTGCAGCAGTTTTTCCCCAAAGTATTTTGAGTCACTGTTGTGCAACTTTCCTACCAGCTGTAGGTCATTTTGTCCCCTTGTTGTGCTGCATTTTTGTCTCTTTAATTATTTTTTGTGTAATTTTTGTGCTTTCCAAATAGTGTCATTATTTGTATATTACTTGTGCATGTGTTTTAATTAAATACACTTTTGGTGCCACTTTTTGTTCCCTTTTTTGCAAATAAAACTCAACACTTCCTGCAGATGTTTAACATTAAACGGAGATGTGCAGCAGCGTGTGGACTCTGATCTTTTTGGACCTGTTTGCAGAGCTCACTGGTACCTGGTGGTGGTTTGTTTCCCGGGTCAGGACAAGGCTCAGTACGAGGAGCATCAGAGCCGAACAGGTAATCATTACCAGACGTGTATGTGTTGTTTACCCTCCAGTTTTTGGGGTTTTTAACACTGATTAAAACGTCATGTTGGAGGCAGAACATGTGGGAATTACTCACGAATTGACCCAGAAATTAAAGATGTAAATATCATGTCCTCTGAACATGCTAAGCTCGTCTTTTTCTGTTTTTATGCAGTGAAACTTACAGATGGTCCATCAAACAGTCTCATTACTGAAATGAAATATATTTATTCTTTGTTCAACTTGGACATTTTCAAAGTTAATTTTTTTTATAACTTTGTATGTTTATCCAACATACATGTACATATATATATTTCTGTTTAGAGATCCCTTTCAGGTTATAACAACCTATTTTCATGTTATAGTGATGATTGTTTTTGTCATTTTCATGTTTTTTATGCAGTATTTATACTTGTTTTATAAAACACTATTTTGCTATTGACATTATTTGACAACTTTTGCTTTTGTAACATTACAGAAGATGATTGACTGGCAAAAAAATGCTTAGACCATGACTTCATGTTTTATATTTATTTCTCAGGTGATTCAGAGCGATCTGCAGGAAAACCAGCCGTCAGTCTGAGGTCTCAGCAGCCGCCGGTAGATATAAAAGCAGCAGAGTTTAAAGCAGACACATTGAGTTTATGTGTCCGACTGTTTCTTAGAAAACAAATGAGATATTACATATTAATAAGTTGTTTTGTGTAGAGAAGTTTCATCTTCATCCGTGTGTGATAAAGGGAAGATGGCCGCAAACGTTTTGTGTCTTTGTCATGAGTTTTCTGTGTTTGCCAGGAGTGCACTCAGCAGGGCTGGAAGAGGGACACAGCGTTAAAGAGGTGAGTCTGATTAAAAATAAACTGTAGTTTTAACTTGACGTGTCTGATCATGTGATCCCCGTCCTTTGCAGGCCCTGCATCCTCATCATGGACTCTCTGAAGCTGTCGTACCACGAAAACGTCTGCAGGCTGCTGCGAGAGTGAGAAACTCTTCTGTGACACGTCTCTGTATTATGACCATAAAGAGTTACTTTCAGATTTCTTCTTATTTCCTCTTTGTTGTCGTCTTCAGCTATCTGCAGGTGGAGTGGGAGGTCCGGAGGGGGACGCCTCGTCTCTTCACGTTGGACAGCATGCGGAGCTCCAACTGCAGAGTTCCTCAGCAGGACAACAGCAGCGACTGCGGCCTGTACCTGCTGCAGTACGTCGAGAGCTTTCTGCAGGTAAACAGCCACATATTAATCAATATTACCTACATAAAAAGAGAACATAACTCACCTACTGACAAATGTCTGACATCAATCTGTATCCAGAAAACCAGTTAAATTTGTAATAGTTAATAGAGTTGTTAACAGCTCCACCAAATAGTGATTTTTACCTCTAAACTTGGTTTAATTTCAATAAATGTTCAAATGATCCAATATTTCAGCAAAAATCAAAGATTAGAGAAAAAGTCCAGTTCAGTATTATTATTATTAATCAATAACAGACAGGCGATTATTATTATTATTATTATTATATTGTAATATATGTGCTATATAATATTTTTAGACACCAATACTGTCATAATATCATTATTGATGATGCTGGTTTTATTACTATTATCAGTCACATTAATGTTATTATCAGATATATTATTAGCATTAAGAGAGAGCAGTTCAATAAAAAATTAACTCATTTAAATGTTAATTATGTAAATCGAGCTCTCTGATTGGCTCTGTAGAACCCCGTGGTGCACTTTGACCTCCCTCCACATTTGGACAACTGGTTTCTACGGCAACAGGTGCGACAGAAGCGCAAGGAGATCCGCAGTCTGATAATGAGGATGCACAAGAGTCAGCAGCAGCACGTATGAAGGACCAAAACAAACAGAAACAAAACTGTGGAATAACTTATTTATAGTTTTTCAACATATAATATATTTTGTCACTTTTCAAATAAATGTCAAACTTTTGTTAATGTTTGCTATAATAAACTTTAATACAGTACATATTAAATTGTTTGTCTTCTGCTTCCTGTTCTATAAAACAACTTTTATTTATTTTGAGTCTTTTATTTTTTAACCCAAGCTGAGTGAAAACAGGAGAGTAAGAAACAAACGAGGACGCGTCTCCACAAGATTCAGACAAAAGAAATAAATGTTCTTGTGGTTTGGAGGGAGAATGACTTCATGTTGGTCCCATAAAGAGGCGAGCTGCTCCACAAATGTGGAATAAAAGTGCAGAAACGCCACGGTTTTGGTTTGAGTCTGGATGTGATTAACTCACACCGCGCGGAAAACATACAGAAGAAGATTTAAATAAAAATCTTAAGGATGGATAGAAAATGTCGACTTTATCTGAATTATTATCACGTTTATGGAGGCTGCTTTCCCCATTTATACATCCAAAAAACAGCAACTCTTTTTTTTTTTCTGTATTTATGCTTCTGTGGAGCGAATTATCATCATAATCATCATCAGTTTATGACTTATATATATATTTCTTAGTTAAACTTTATTAATTAAGAGTTACCACATATATAAATGATCAGTTGAAGTCTTATATAAACTTATGTTTATATCATGGATATATAAATATTAGTCTTTACACTAAGTAATTTCATTGTTGTATTGTAAATGTATATTGATATATTTCTGATTCATGTATAAAAGTATTATTAGTTATTACTGGGGTGTGACGAGATCTCATCACACGAGATCTTTTTGCAATTTTTTTGAATATTTGCGAGATTTCTCGTCGGATTGGAAATTGGTCTCGCGAGATTTGTTGTCCAACAAGCATCCGGAAAACACATGCATAACTATTTGCGACGCCCCCGCCACTTTTAAATTGTGATCCAACAAGCAGCCGAATGACGTCGGAAAACAAATAAACAAAGTTAAATAAAAGTCTGTTGTCCAGGCATTCATATTTGTAATTTAGTTTTCTTAAAATCTCGTCTCGTCTCGTGAACTGAGTGTCTCGTCACACCCCTAGTTATTACTATTATTAATTAAGAATAAAATACTATTAATATTATTAAAGATGTTCCAGATATGACTGTATAAAAGTTAATTTTAGGTTTATTATAAATAGAATGATGAATATTTTATTAAAACTGCACAAACTAGTAACTATTTTTTCTATCAACAATGTTTTTTTTAATTAATGAATAATTATTTTTGTGTTTCGGGGTTTTGTGATCCGTGATGTCACAGAGCGAGGAGAGCCTGTTGTTTAAGCTGAGGTCAAAGGTCACTGGGTTACTATCAGAGCGTGTGTGGGCTTTTAGCAGCGCGCCCCCTGCAGAGAACCAATCATCTTACAACTAGTTAAGTCATTAACTGGAATGGACAGTGGGGGAGGAGGAAAACAACAACCACGTCAAAAAATTATTTATGTAGCATGTAAGATGCATATTAGCAATTAATACTTGTAATTATTACACAGTATTAATTAGTTGTAAGCAGATATAAGGAGATTTTTTTAGATGATTTTGAGAGGATATTTTTTGACATTTGAGATAATGACTACTCCATAAATCATATAATTATGTGTCTTAATCAGTGCTCAGATTTAAAATGTTTTTTATATATAATTTATATTAACGTTAGTGATGACACTGCTGCACAGTTGTACATTTATTTGTTTTAACCTTCCACATCTTACCTAAACACAGTAAATGCAGCGGGCAAAGGCAGATTGATCCCGTCGGAGGTTAAAAAAGGAAAATGTTTCAATTTAGAAAAGTAAAGTGAAATGGTTTTGTAGATCTGTTTAGCCTGCTGTGGTACAAGACGTTGATGAGTTCATGTTATGCCTCTTAGAAAAGGCTAATCTGTTAAGATTAGATAGATTTATGGCCTCCAACCCAATCCTAAAAATAATCTTAAGTGAGTCCTGTAGAAAATTGATCCTGATTCTCTGCTGGACGTCGACTATGAAATAAAAAAGACTGGAAAGTCTTTACATTAAAACAATAATAATTTAAGATGGTAATATCACATAAAGATATTTTAATCAACATTTGGATTGGATTCCAAGTTTGTTTCCTCTCCTCTCATTCCCGTTAATCTCATTATCCAATAAAAGATGTCTGCCACTGTTGACTCTGATGCAGCAGGGGGTCACCGTCTGGACGAGGACGAGTCTAATTATAGAAAACCAAGTTTCTAATTTGATGATCTGTTGTGACTTGATAGTAGGAAAACAAAGTAAATGTATTATAATTAAAATATGCTATACTATATATAATTATCTTCACATCACTGGCCTATAGTCTTTCTAACGAACTGCAGTTAAATTATTATCAAACAACGACAGCAGAAAAGTGTGAATACCACTGTGACCTTTGACCTTTTAATGCTGGCATTGGGTTCAGATAATCTGCTGCGATCTGTCTGCCGTAACGACCACCTGGCTGGTCTCACTGATTACCAGTTTATTAGCTACAGATATACAGCCTAATGTCACTCAAAACGTGGCCTTTATGAATATTCTCATATATAAATACAAAACCAGAGCGGCGCCCAGTTTTTCAAGAATCAGCTTGATTTTATTTTTCGTCTGTTTATTGTTTTTGGAGAAAAATAAAATCCAGGTTTTAAAAACAAATTTAAAACAAACTAAAAGTAGAATAATCAAACATGGACTGTAGATTTGTATGAAAACCGGCTGTAAATCATGTAATCAGTTGGTTTTTACTGTTAAAAGCATCACTTACACAACTGAATCATGGGAAATTAGCCTTTGTGGAGCTTCAGCACTCAGGTAGGAACATACATACAGTTACTTACTTACTTTAATTTTAATTTATTTATTAATTTAGCTCAACTTGTACGAGCTTGAACCCTGAATGTTTGTCTTTCTGTTCAACATAATTAACCTGTTTGTTTGATTTCCTTTAACCAAGTGACTCGTTGAAGGCTGACGCTGTGCATAGTGCCTCTGACCGTCATCCACTCCAGCAGCTTAACAAATAGGATTATAGCAGAGAGAAAAAAAATCTTCCCAGCAAAGTCCCATCTGCTCAGCTGAGAAGAAGCATCGAGCAGCCGGGTGACGCCACGCCAGGACCGTCCCGAGCTGTGGAGGATATTCTCTGGTTACTCTTTTCTTTTGACAGATGTCATGCAATCTAGTGGATGGATGACTGTGAACAGGACGCCGCTGATGAGCTGAGGAGGCACGAATAAGCAGCGAGCAGTGATACGCCAGAGCTTTGGAGGAGTTTGAGATTCTCTAGAAATGCCTGGAAAGTGTGGGAGGTTTGTGCTGTGGACAGTCGGGGTCGTGTTGCTGTCTGGGTGCATCTTCATGGAAACAGGTTTGTGTCATGTTATTATACAACATATTAATCACATGCTTGTGCTTTCACTGAACGCCGTTCTGATGTTGGACACCTACAGATGCCACTCATGACTGGAAGGTGCACTTCGAGGAGCGCAGTGGATATTTGGGCGGTGAGGTGAAATCTGAAGGCCTACATACTTCAGATCAGCTGTTGTACAGGCGACACGGAGCTCTGGCTCGAAGAAAAAGGAATATTCTGTTTCCCAGCGGAGTCAAACTTTGCAGTCAGGAGACCTTTGACCAGGCCGTCACCAACCACTTCAACTACTTTCACCTCAGAGGTACATCTTCCTGTCTGCACTTTAAAATTCCCTTTTGTTCACATTTCAGCTTTTAATACTTGAATTGTTTCACTGAAGCTCTTATCCAAACTCACTTACAAGCTTAAACTCCAAGTCTGCCGCGTGTAAAGGCAGCCGATGCCAGCAGGATCAGAGGTCATGTGAAGCCAGATGCACTAAAAAACACAACCTTCTTCATAAGTCATTTAGTCTCACGTTGAAGTTTTCGTTTTTTCTTCAATTGTCAGATATCCTGAGCCATCAACCAAATGTTGAAGAAGACAATTTATATTCAACATTTTTGTCATAAATTGAGTTTGAGACTTTCCACACTAATTTCAAAATTAAAAGAATATTTTAGGATATTTTTCAGAAACAGTCTTTAAACAATATAAACTGAAGGTTATACAAAAGTCCAGATATTAATAAATGTGACTTTACATTCACATATCTGAACTAAAACATCTGTCTTCATATACATCTGGTCCAAAATGGGAAACGATGGGTGGAAGCGACTTTTTAAACATTAACTACATCTTTCACATTTGAGTAGACAACAATGGTGCCAATATAAGTTCCCTGGCTCTCATTAACACCATGTTCCTCCTTGATATAGCTGTCATTTTTCTATAAGAATATTAGAATCGGCCTCAGTTATGCAAATATATTTAGAAGTATGAACCTTGTGAGCAAAATGTCAATTGAAATAATTAAGTCTTGCAAATTAGATTTGACATGAGGCAAGATAGGACCTCAAGATCCGCTAATAAAGCAGTAAGGTAAAAATGACCACAAACCAACTGCCACACTTAGGTATTTAAGGGCTGTTGGGGGTTCTCTGTTTGATAATCCAGCCTTGTTGGACAACACTAAAATTTACTTTGTGAGTGTTTGAGCTGAATCTTGTATTTCAGGGTTAGGACTTGGAGTTTCAGTTTAAAGTCAGCCTCACCATGTTTGTGTATGTTTTAGTGTGTCAGGAGACGGTGTGGGAAGCCTTTAAGATCTTCTGGGACCGGCTGCCAGAGCGGGAGGAGTACCAGGACTGGGTCAGTCGCTGCATGGATGGCACCGTCAGCGTCATGGAAATTGGCAGATTCTTTAGCCAATCAGAGGAACACCTCAGCCTCATCAGGAGTGTGAGTAAACTGTTGTTTTTTTGTTGCTTATTGAGCTGCATGATTTACAACCAGAAGTTAGTGTCCTTTTGAAAGTTTCATGAATAAAATTGAGCTATCAATCTACGACTGTCTGTCCATTATTTTTCTGTCACATTAAATTCTCACATGCCTCGCCGACGATGTGTTTGTTTATTTCAGAGAGTCGCCACGGATACGGCGATGAACAGGTCAGTGTACATAAAACTATTTCAAAAAGTACAAAAACTATCAATCATCACATCATTAAATGATGTGTGAAGGCTCTGAATCTTGTAATATTTGTATTTTAAACTTGCCCCGTTTTCTCAAACTGGATAGTAACAATCGATGAATTAAAAATAATAGCAATCGATCACTGTCAGATTAGTTGGTTAGAATATTTTTGTGTTGTCTTTTTAATTATTTAAGACATTTAAAATAAAAATGTATCATTGTACAGCATCAGATAATGTTAATTCATCTGAGTGCAGGTTTATTTTTATTTAAATAGCCCAAAATCATGAACAATATTTTTCAGATAATAAGGTAGTAATAAGTGAACATCTGTGGTTGTGTATTGACACCTTTGCTTTGTTTCATCACCTGCTGCAGTGTACCCATCACACCTGGCCCACCTCCATGCAGGTAGGCCTCCAAACACAAACCAGCATAGTGGGACTGGAGTCACGTCACCAACAAATACTATATACCAAAGAAATAGTCCTAAAAAGATGGTATATTTTAAATTTTAGGTGCACAGGGTTAAAAAATATGATCTTTCAGTGGAAGCAGTAAGCCGACTTGCTTAATGTTCCCATGAAGAGATTTTTATGACTCCGACCCAGAAACAGAAAAGGATTTGCTGCTTGCTTCACGCTCAGACAACATCTTGTTTTTTTGTTTTCCAGACTCAAATGTTTGTGTGTGAGATGCTTGTTTGTTGTCTCTGCTTTGTTTGGCTTGTTGCTCTTTTCACAACATGTGGTTTCTGTTAATCCTCTCTGTAAAAATGCCTCACTGCAGCTTTTCTTAATAAATTTAAAGGGGAATTTCAACTATTTTAAGGATTCACAGATGTTTCGTCTAAATTAACTCTAAGTTTTGTTTGTATGTGCGTTCCAAATAGTCAAATGTTTTGTTGTAAATACAAGAATATGAATTTGTTTTGGTTTAAGGATTTTAAACACCATATTACTTTATATCCCAGATTCAAATTTAAAGGTTTTTTCCAAGGACTCTTATCACAAACTGATCAGTACTGGGAAGCTGCAAGAACATAAAGAGTCTTAACATAACAAAAATTCCATTTTAAAAATCATAATATTGTACTTTTTATTGATGTTTCTGTTAAGGGATTATAAATCGTCTAATGTCATATGTTGTCTAATGTTTCATTATTAAACAGGAATTTGGACTCTATTGTTTTTAAATAACTTTTTTACTTTAATGTCAAATGTCAGATGGGTTATGCTGTTTATTAAATGAAATTCTTAATCAATCTCTGTTTCTTCTGCAGCTCTGAAACTACAACCATCCAACCCGGAGATTCAGTGATGAAGACTCTGCCAGGTAAACACATACCTGAGCCTCACTCTCTGCAAGAAATGTCTGATGATAGTTATGATTTTAAGTTTAAAACCTGAAGATACTTTATTATCACATTAGAAAAACATCAAATCCTCACAATCTGGGGGAATATTTGACATTTTTGCTAAAGTCTGCATAGACTAATTGATAAATCAGCTGATTGTTTCAAGTTTAATTTAATCCTTATAAAAAAAAAGTAGAGCCATAGAAGAAAGACCAGTAGTCTTTTTAACACTTTTAACAATTAAAAATAAACCTTTTGAGAAGACTTTTTAACAGGGCTTCAGGGAATAGTCTTTAAAAATGTTGTAGATTAAACAGCTGGAATCGATTGAAAATTATTATTTTTTTACTCTGAAGAGAAGCAGGATTTAGTAAGATGTAGTTATTTATGTATTCTGTATTTATGTCGTATTTATTCATTATTTAACAATTTGGATTTCACACTCATTTTTTAAAAAGTTCAGAGACTTTACAGCAAAACCTCCGTTTTACAAAACCTTTGACAATAAAAATATTTTTGGAGGCAACAGGTTTTATAAAAGCTGTCGGTCTGTCACCTGACATCCCGCTCGGCCTCATCAGAGGAGGAACGGGTGCTGGACGCCACATGCTCTGCTCTCAGAATAGAACCCTAAGCCTATTTGCAGGCTAGTCAATGGAGGACCAGCAGCAGAGACAACAGAGGGTTAGTGTGATCACAGCTTCAGGTGTCTGCTTTCTGGTCTGAGAAACTCCAATAAACTCCAATAAACACCCAGTGGTGTCACATTTGTTGAATTAAAAATGTATAATTCTGACATTTTATCTGTTACTGTCATCTTACAGGTAAAGATGTCATCGTCACTGGATCGGAGACACCCATAATAGACCAGGGCAACCTTTCACCCAACTATGCAGTCACTGTTTGGACCCCTACACTCTCCGCAATTGAGGGGTCAGTTCAAGAGGATGCTTCTACAACACTGAAGGATACTCCTGAGGATTTGACCTCTGACCCTGCTTTTGCTACCTTGCCACAAGACAGTGAAGACGTCCAGGAAACTGACACTGGGCTTTCCTCTGAATCTGAAGACATAGTTGTTGAGGGGGTTTCTGAAGATACTGATGAGGACTCCACTGACTCAGTTACCCACAAACCAATGGGGGAAGACAAAACTACCCTAGAAACGACAGAAGAGGAAGTGTTCATTGAAGATGACAAGATCCTCGAGATAATTTCAGAAGATGGAAATTTACCTAATTCAGAAGTGATTGAAGAAGAAGAGGTTGGAGCTGAAGAAGGTGCTGTTGTGGTTCCTCTAAAACCTACAACACTGCCTACTACAGATTATGTCACTGTGGGTGAAGTAAGGCAGGAAGTACTTCCAGAGGCCACTGCTGATGTTCCTTTAGAGATTGTGACAAACCGAATCCCAGAAACGACTGCGGAGGACATTGTGATCCCAGAAGTTGAAGACAATTCTTTGGGTGCCACCTCAGACTTAGCCTTACCTGCTGAGGGTTCACCAGAGCCAGTTGACAAGACCATACAGGATGGGTTTGAACTAGTTAAAGAACCTGAGGGTGAAACAGACATCAACCCTGATGTAATTCCCACTATATTTCTAATAACAGATTCAGAAGAAGCCGCTGAGATATTCATAAATATGACTCCTGTTTCAGATAAAGAGACAGAGGTTCCCTCCCAGGCCTCTCTTCTGACCACAACACACAAGATAGCAGTGGAAGTCAGTGAAGAAGTAACTGAGGTGACAGAGGCATCAGATAGAGAAGAACAACCTGTTGATGCTGCAGTAGAAACAGTCAAGACTGCAGAAGAGACAGAGGAGGGAACAACTGAGGTTACAGGAGAACCACACACACCTGAGTTACCTATGGAACCCATGGAGGAAGGAGGAGGGGATGGAACACAAAATGCAGAAGAAGCAGAACCAGAAACGGTACAAGAACCAGTATCTGTAGAGACTGCACACATAGAGGAAACAGCAGAAAGGACAGAACCCACTGGAGAACCAGCACACGAAGCAGAACACATAGAAGGAACTGTAGAAGACACAGAACCCACAGGAGAACCAGCACATGAAGCAGAACAGATAGAAGGAACTGTAAAAGAGACAGAACCCACACGAGAACCAGCACATGAAGCAGAACACATAGAGGGAACTGTAGAAGAGACAGAACCCACAGGAGAACCAGCACATGAAGCAGAACACATAGAGGGGACTGTAGAAGTGACAGAACCCACAGGAGAACCAGCACAGGAAGCAGAACAGATAGAGGGAACTGTAGAAGATACAGAGCTCACAGGAGAACCAGCACACGAAAGAGAACATATAGAGGGAACTGTAGAAGAGACAGAACCCAAAGGACAATCAGTACAGGAAGCAGAACACATAGAAGGAACTGTAGAAGAGACAGAACCCATACGAGAACCAGCATACAGAGCAGAGCACATAGAGGAGACTATAGCAGAGATAGAACCCACAGGAGAACCAGCACAAAAAGCAGAACACATAGAGGGAACTGTAGAAGAGACAGAACCCACAGGAGAACCAGCACATGAAGCAGAACACATAGAGGGGACTGTAGAAGTGACAGAACCCACAGGAGAACCAGCACGGGAAGCAGAACAGATAGAGGGAACTGTAGAAGATACAGAGCTCACAGGAGAACCAGCACACGAAGGAGAACATATAGAGGGAACTGTAGAAGAGACAGAACCCAAAGGACAATCAGTACAGGAAGCAGAACACATAGAAGGAACTGTAGAAGAGACAGAACCCACACGAGAACCAGCATACAGAGCAGAGCACATAGAGGAGACTATAGCAGAGATAGAACCCACAGGAGAACCAACACAGGAAGTAGAACACATAGAGGGAACTGTAGAAGAGACAGAACTCACAGGAGAATCAGCACATGAAGCAGAACACATAGAGGGAACTGTAGAAGAGACAGAACCCACAGGAAAACCAGGACATGAAGGAGAACACACAGAGGAAAGAGCAGAAGAGACAGAACCCATAGGAGCACCAACACAAGAAGCAGAACACATAGAGAAAACAGCTGAAGGGACAGAACCCACAGGAAAACCAACACACGAAGGAGAACACATAGAAGGAACTGTAAGAGAAGAGACAGAACCCACACGAGAACCAGCATACGGAGCAGAACACATAGAGGAGACTGTAGCAGAGACAGGGCCCACAAGAGAACCAGCACATGAAGCAGAACACATAGAGGGAACTGTAGAAGAGACAGAACCTAAAGGACAATCAGTACAGGAAGCAGAACACATAGAGGGAACTGTAGCAGAGACAGGACCCACAAGAGAACCAGCACACGAAGTAGAACACATAGAGGGAACTGTAGAAGAGACAGAACCCAAAGGAAAACCAGCAAAGGAAGCAGAACACATAGAGGAAACTGTAGAAGAGACAGAACCCAAAGGAGAACCAGTACAGGAAGCAGAACCTACTGGAATACTGGCACAAGATTTAGAACATGCAGATGAAATGACAGTAGAGAAGGAACCTGCAAAAGACCCAGCGCAAGAATCACAACTTGTAGAAGAAAATGAACCGAGAGAAAAAACAGAACAAGAAGCAGAACCTGTAGAAGAACAGGAACCTACTGGAGAACCAACACAGGAATTAGAAATTGTAGAAGCAATTTCAGAAGAAATTGAACCTACTGGAGAACCGGGACAAGAATCAGAACACATAGAAGAAATTTCAGAAAAAAGAGAACCTACAGGTTTACCCAAACAAGAATCAGAACTTGTAGAAGAAAAGGAACCGGCACAAGAATCAGAACCTAAAGTAGTTGATGAGGATAAAATAGATCTTGGCATAACATCTGTAGATAAAAAACAAGAAGAAGTCGGAGGGGAACCATTGGATGAAGGAGAAGAGGAACCTTCCGAGGATATTCCAGAGGAAGACGTTGATGTAGGGGAAACAGAGGAGACTGTTGACAGAACCCCTCCAGAGTATGATGATGAGATAACTTCAGTTATTTTTGTTGTTCCAGAAGACACAGACAGATTATCACCAGGAATTGAAGTCGAGGGAACATCAGAACCAGAGGGAACAGGTTCAGATATTCCTCCAGGAGACTCTGAGGTAGAAGTTCCTCCAGAAACTACGAAGGAGGGCACAACGCAGATGGTCAAGCCAGAACCAGAAACTTTTCCTGAAGTTAAGAAAGAAATCATCCCAGAAGCTCCAAGTGAAACACCTCCAGAATCTGTGACTGAATCCCATCCAGGAACGCTACCTGAGGAGGGCGTCCCAGAATCCCCTGCAGCACCCAAGGAAGATGCCACCCCGAGCAAGGACGGCACCCTGGTTACTCCCGCAGAGATTGTCCCAGACGACGTTGAGGGTATCTCCCCAGATGTTACAGCAGTAGATTCAGAAACTGAAACTGAAGTCACTGCAGAGAATACCCAAGGTACTGCATCTGGCGTCACCGAGGAGCCAACATCTGGAGTGGAGGTCACAACCAATTATGTAGTGGAGTACAACAACGGCAATTTCCCAGATCCAACAGAGAGAACACACAAGGATTATCACAACCTACTGGGGAATAACGGGTTCGGATTAGAGGACGAGCAGAACTCGGTAAGGCCTGAATACATTTTGACTTCTTTAAGATACCTGAATTTACCAACACCAAATGCATATCTGTATGCTCTGACACATTCAGATTGGTAATGAGATCGACAACACCTTACTGTGGCCCACAAAGCCCCTGAAGGACCAGGTGGTTGAGCTGAGCATCAAGCTGAGAGGAGAAACCTACAACGATGCTCTGAGGAACCCCAGCAGCTTCCAGTACCAGCAGCTAGCCAGACATTTCACACGCAGGGTGAGAGTTTTAAGTTATAGAAGAAAAAATAATCTTAAATGACAACATACTCCAGCTATGTTAGCATGAAGCAGTACAGGGCTGTGGTTGGTCCTCCTCCTCGTCTCTCTGATGTCCAGGAGGGACTCTTGCTTGTGGTTACCTACAAACTGCAGACTCAGGACTTTGGCTTGGCTTTAAAGCTGTTTTTCACAAATTACGAATCTTCATGCTTTAAAGCTCATTTTTCTGCTTAATGACACAGCGAGGCAGAAACTGCTGGAAAGCTTCAGAGAACATACAGTATACGAGCAACGAGTCCCTGGAAAAAAAAAACAAGCTGCCAGGAAAGCAGAGAGTGCCGGTGTATTCCTGTCCTTCAGGGAGTTTTTCAGACGCAGGGCCGCTGTTAGTGACGCAGGAAGCCGGTTAATGGTTCTGATGTCAGGGTCGAGGTCATTAAAGAGAGAATATGGAGTGGATAACAGGGCTAATAGAAACAGCAGGAGTCCAACTGAGAGGAGAGTGCAGCCATGGGCCAAATTAAGACCAAATTAAAGACTTCAGCTGGAAATCAAACTGAATCACATCCAAACAGTCAAAGAGAGAGATAGAGTACTTTATTAATCCCAAAAGTAGATTTAAGTGTTACTGCAGCCCCTTCACATGCATGAAAATACAAAAAGGATGACGAAGGTAAGAGAAACAAATACAATTAAAGGCCAGTTATATAATATAACTAAATATAGTATTTATTTGTCTAGTCCACAATCCAATGATCTGTAATAAAGAACTAAAGAAACCAGAAAATATTTATATTTAATAAGTGAGAATCTGAGAATTTGGGAATTTTAAAAACATCAAATAAAAGTTTTTTTTCCTTTCAGATTGAAGACGCCTTCAAGAGGCTGCCGGGCTTCAAGAACATCTATGTGGTCGAGTTCAGGTACAGTTTTATTTATTGAGATTTTTATTCTTCAAAACTGGAAACATCAGAGAAGAAAGTGACGAAATCTGAGACTCAAGCAGAAGATTAAGATGTTTTAATATTTGTTTTAAATGTAAACATGAGGTAGAGAAGATGATAACAGGCTTCATGGTAGTTTTTATATATTTATGTGCTGTTTTGTTTCTGTTTTCAGGCCACAGAAGGACCTGGAGCGGTAAGTCATTTGTGTTTCATCAATCTTCTTTTCAGACGCAGTTTTGCGTAAAAAAATTATTTTAGAAACAATTAATATGTAGCTCTGCAGTTTATGTAAAGAATAAACTTCTGATGCTCTTGTAATTATGATTTTCATGTTTTCGCTTCAGTCAAAGGAGTGAAACTTGCTTTTTGAAACTGTGATGTTTCTTTACGTCCTAATCTGATATCTGACTCATAAACCTATAAAACACTAGAGAGCAATAAAACATCAGGTCTGAAGGTTCACCAGAGACTGATAAATCCACTTTACCGCCGAAACTGGATAATTTTTATGATCCATGTTGTTGGTGTGAAGCCCCTTCCAGAGCCCCTCTCACCTGCTGGCCTGTCAGAGTAAATAAGAGCTCTGCTCTAATTTCCACTTAATGTCCTTAACAATAGTCAGTCAGCTGTTAAGTGGGATAAGTCGCTCAGCTGCTCACTGGCCACCTTCAGCCGGGACAGGTTCACGACCGGCTCGGCTCTTCCTCCACTTATCCAGAAATTAACCTTTAATATTTGCTGCTTGCAGCTTCTCAAACATGATATTTAATGCTTGAGACATTGGATGACGTCATCATGAGCTCAAAGAAGTTATAACTGATGATATTTTATAAATAAAACAATTAATTGATTAACTGAAAAGGTAATCAAAATCAGGTTTGCACAAACCTGCATGAAGTTAAATTAAGAAGTTTTGTCTGTGGAGGCCTAAAGATGCATTTATGACAGGCTGAATTTTGGAAAAATGTGATGCGAGGTTAAATACAGATAGGTATAGAGGGAATCTAAGATTTTTTATTATTATTTGCATATGTGATAAATACAGCTATCAATTTGTTCTGTGTCCTAAAACAATAAAATAAAAATTAGAAACCAGGCTGAAATATTTTACTGACGGTTAACAAACATGAAAGATAAACATGTTAAGATGTTTTCTCCATCAGGGGTTTAGTGGTGCTCGTTCACTATACCATCACTCTGGAGGTGGACAGCGGCGGTATTACCAACGACACGTTGGACTTCATCTCACTGCAGAACAATCTGGTGGAGAAGAATTATCCCGGTGCCGCCGAGCAGCCCACCGTCATCTACACCATCACCGACTTCCGTAACTACATCACTGAGGCGCTGCACAAGGACAACTTCATGACCAACAGCAGCCTGGAGACGCAGGATGAGCCACTGCATCTGGAGAACGGTTATTTTATATTTATTTATATATGTTCTATATATGTATGTTATATACAGGGTGAACTGACAGATTTAAGACTCAGTTTACTTACAATATAAACATAAATGTTTCTCAAGCTGTTGTTGTGTAATGAGGAAATGTTACTTTATTCTTATATATAAATATTATATATGATAAAGATGATTCGTGTTGATTTTCCGCAGCCGAGAACTTGTTGCCTGAAGTGAAGCCAACAAGCCGACCGGCTGACACATTTGACAACATGGTAAGTCACATTAAAAATCAGCTTTTTGATGAATATGAAAACATAAAGTTATTTATTGTTAGTTGACTCTTCTTCCAGGATAACATCCTTGCTGCAGAGAAGCCGCCTGACACTCCCAACCACGAGGCCGACAGCAGTGACGTCTTCCTGAAGAAGGATGACTTCCTGTTCGACCCATTCGACCTGTTCGACCCGTGGAAAGGTGCTCAGAGCGAGGCCGCGAGTGAGAACGACGTCTTCGTTTTCGATGAGAGCACGGCTCCCCTGTCGCCTGCTGAAGACCCTGAGAAAACTGTCAACCTGCAGCCAGGAACTCAAGACTGTGAGTGAATATTCAGCTACGTTTCAGATGATTATTTTATCAAAAATATTAAAAACACAGGTTTTACTGAGGATGTGAGAAGTTAAATGTTATATCTCATTCTTTCTTCTTTTATTAATCTCTGCATATTTTCTGCTTTACAGATAACGGAAACATAGAACACGAGGGTTTTCTCTACAATAATGATCACAGCCATGGAGACGAAACTCTTCGAGGGGACCGAGCGGGGGCTGTTTCACCTCTGATAAAACCTCAAACAGACTCTGAGGTCTTGGTGGACAACGGGTCTGGTTCTGGTTTCTCTGGAGACGGCCAGGAGGTGGATCTCTGGATGTGGCAGCCAGCAGGGACATCTGAAAGGGGGGATGGCAGCCTGGAGGTCCTCCCGCCACCAGATCTAGAGGACGCAGAGGACGGAGACGAGGATGAGGAAGGTGTTTTTAAGTTGCCAACCGTCAAGAAAGAAGAGTTCACCCAAGTTACCCCACAAACGACAACACTTCCAACATTTGAAGAGTTGAAACAAGACGAGGAACCTTTCTTGGACCAGGTTCTGGTGACGCCACACATCAGCACTGACCCTCGGTACTCCACCACCACCCAGGCGCCAGTGTTCTCACCCAAAGGAACCTTGACTGTTGAGCTTTCAGCACAAACAGTGGTAGCATCTGGTGTCTATGAACCTGCATCTGAATCTTGGACTCATGAAGCCTCTGTTTTCTTAGGACCAACTGATGCAGCAGTGAAGCATCAAGAAACCACCGAAGAAACTTCTGAGGCATCAGTTGGTTCGAGATCAGAAGATGCATCTGAGAGGGAGGTGGTTGAAGTCGTTGTTGGGCCTGAAGTCCCTGATTCTGATGCTTCACTGACTGAAGAGTCCCCTACTTTTGTAGAAGTGCAGCCAGTTACAGTCAAAGAATCCGGTTTTGATATCTTGACTCTAGAACCATCACATGTGGACCTATTCACTGAAAAACCTGAACTGCTGCTGCCAGAAACCAAACACCCTGATGAGGTTGAGATTTTGGAGGAGCAACACATCGATGTTTCTGATCCTGCAATGACGCCGCCGCCAGCTGCCACTGTAGACGAGGACCTGGTTGTGGATGAAGTCATGATTGTCACAACAACTGCCACTTCTTCATCAGCAAGTTTGGACCACAGCAGCAGCATTGCACTCTCACCTGAAAAGGACTCACCGTTCACTCGAGTGTCAGATTCTGTGCCGGAAGATGAGGATCCGGTTCACCTTGAGCACCCAAACCTTGAAGATGAGGATCTGCTGAGCACTTTGTCTTCAAATGTTCCCACTGGGGTCAATAAAACGAAAAGTACACCAACATTGAATGCAACAGAAAGTTCGCCAGGTGCTTTAGATGGTGAACCAGGTGGTGGTATCCCTGTCAACGACAACGCCCCTGCTACCGAGATCCAAGTTTTTGCTCACAACTTCTCAGACATGCCGAGCGTTGATGTCAGCTTCGATGTGTTCTCGTTGGGTGGTGTGGCAACAGAAGGTGACAGTAGCGGCTTCTCCAGTGTGGCGCAGGGGTCGGACCTGGGCGGCATTGTGTTGCCGACTAGACCGGGCAGAGCGCTGACAGTGTTCTTCAGCCTCAGGGTAACCAACATGGCGTTCTCGATGGACCTCTTTAACAAGAGTTCCCCAGAGTACAAAGCCCTGGAGCAACGCTTCCTACAACTGGTGAGAACTCTTAAGAATCACAAGTGAAAACTTCTAGATTCACATATAACGCGTGTTTGCTTTGTTTTTGCCTTGCAGCTGGTTCCGTACCTGCAGTCTAACCTGAACAACTTCCAGAACCTGGAGATCCTTAACTTTAGGAACGGCAGCATCGTGGTGAATAGCCGGATGAGGTTCGGTAAGCCAGTTTCCAGAGGTGTCACCAATGTTGTCTACCTCATCCTTGAGGACTTCGCCAACACGGCCTACCAGACCATGAATCTGGCCATCGACAAGTACTCCCTGGACGTTGAATCGGGTAGGACTGAAATTACAGCTTTATAAAGTGAGATGGTTGGTCCAACACCAGTTGGTAAAATGTTTTTCATAATTTTTGGTCTTGTAGAAGATTATAAAGTCTCTAAAAACCACCGGACACAAAATCTGTCTGATAAAAGCCTGATTGGACACAGCGATTTTACTCGTTGATCTCTCTGTCACATTAAAGGGTTCTATGAATGGGGCGTCTAAAATGGAACAATTAGTCAGTTAATCGATCATGTTCCAACTATTAAATTAATTGCCAGCTATTTTAATAATAGATTAACCATTTTGAGTCATTTCTTTAAGAAGAAAAAGTCAAAATTCTCTGAGTCCAGTTTCTTAAATTTGAATATTTTCTGGTTCCTCTATGACAGTAAACTGAATATTTTTGTGTTGTGGACAATATAAGATATTTGAGGACATCATCTTGGGCTTTGGGAAACACTGATCAACATATTTCAGGATTTTCTGACATTTTATGGAACAAACAACTAATCATTTATTCACGAGAATAATCAACAGATTACTTGGTAATGATAATAATCTGAGGTTTGTCTAGAAAATCATCATTTTCCATTACAGATTTGTGTATTTATGTTTTTATCTTGCTGGTTTGAGTGGATTTTATAACTGTGGATATTTTTTCTCAACTTTAAGTTGTTGCTAATTGTCAAAAACTCTTTGGATTAATCTGATCTGTTTTCTGAAGAATAAAATCTCTTTAGTTTTCACTTTCTGAAAGTGTCTTTCAGAGAACTGTTGCAGTCTTGGAGGAGTTATAAGCCTCTTCAGTCCAGGACTCTCTCTGATGCTGTAACTCCTGTCAGGGAATTTAATACCTCAGATAATCTGTCTGGGAGGATCGTGAGGAGCAGCACACACACTGACTCATATTGATGAATGAACGTCTGTCTGAGCTCACACAATCCGTCTCTCTCCAGTGTTGTGGGATCAGAATCAGTAAATTTAATGCAAAAACATTAATGTTTAAAAGTCATTTAGTCTCATTTTTATTAAAACACAAAGACAAATTCATTAAACATGATGAGATAATGTCACCGGTTTCCACGACCCTTTCCAGGGCTGCAATATCAATTAATCTGCAGATTATTTATTGGCCATTTTATCGCTAAAATGTCAGAAAATATTGCAAAATATGTGGCATCAGGCTCATCACAAGAGACAGAACAAATTGAACCACTTTTAAAGAATCAATTAGTGGAACAAGATAATAGTTTTTGGTATTGACTGATGAAGATGGATATTTTTTTCTGATGTAAAAACATAAACAAAAACAGAATAATTTAAAAAAAATTATGTTGTTTTTAAGTGTATGTTGCTCTGTGTTTGCTGGAAGTACGCGGCTGTTTGCTATATAGCTGTAACAATTAATTGATTAATCACTTCATCAATCATCAATTATTCAGCAGTTATTTTGACTATTACTGTTGTCATTTTAAGTAAAAACACCTTATATTTTCTGGTTGCTTCTCAAATGTGAGGATTTGACGCTTTTCTGTGTCATACATGACAGTAAACTCAATATTTTTAGAAAACGATTAATAATTAATTAATTAATCAACACGGCAAATTAATCAATAATAAAAATAATTATTAGTTGCCAGTCACAACTATGTGATACTTATAATAAGTCACAGCTTGTTCTTTTGCCCTGAGGAACACCACCAGTATTAATGGATGTATGCAGCTGTTCGAGTTAGTTTATTATTTATTTATTGATATGTTCTTCTGTGATGTTGCCTGAGGAATGACAGCGTGTTCGTCTCTGCTGAGCTGCAGATCTTTAATCTGTCTGAGCCAATCAGAGGAGCTCCTGGTAGCCTGATAACCCTAATCTACACCAGTGAGTCACCACAGTCAGGACTCACTGTGGACATGATAATCTTGTCTTCATGTGTGTGAAGGCAGGTTTTCCATTGCACAAGCACATGGTGAACCATACTACGCTTATCTGGTCTGTTGCATACATAAATGACATCTTAAAGTCAATCTGAAAGAAGAAAAGGACTTTTCTAAAAATACAATTCAAGTATGGCTAAATTAATTCATTGATTGATTAACAGATTAATTAATTTGTTTTTGTTGTTTCTGTTTCTTTATTGTTTGCGTTTCTTGTCCAGGTGATAGAGCAGATCCCTGTAAGTTTCAGGCGTGTAACGAGTTTTCCAGCTGTATGGTGAACCGGTGGTCGGGCGAGGCTGAGTGTGTGTGTGACGCTGGATACCTGAGTGTGGACGGCCTGCCGTGTCAGAGCATCTGCGAGGTGCAGGACGACTTCTGTCTCAACGATGGCAAATGTGACATCATCCCTGGCAAAGGCGCTATCTGCAGGTTGGAACTTTTATACTTTTTCATTTTGGTGCATTAAAGGACTCTTAAACTTCTGAGATTTAACTACTCAACTACTGAAAAGACAACATTTTAAAACAAGAAGCGTTTCCCATGTAACTTTGCTTATTTTACATTTTCTAGCTTTGATTCTTCAGCATACACAGCTTATAACTTCTCAAATCTGAGATGTCAGATTGTCCATAATGCACCAATCTAGTGATTTGCTTTTAAAGAGTTAAATAAATCCAGTAACTGAACTGCTATTTAGAAGTAGCATGTAATTAAATAACAAATTAAAAAAGATGACCTAAAGTAGAACCTTGTGAGACACCATTTGAAGACTTTTGCTGTGTTTTTGGGAAGTTGAACCTCTAACTTGGGCTGCAGGTGTCGTGTTGGAGAGAACTGGTGGTACCGCGGCGAACACTGCGAGGAGTATGTCTCTGAGCCGCTGGTGGTGGGAATCGCCATCGCCTCCGTGGCCGGTTTCCTGATGGTGGCGGCCGGGATCATCTTCTTCCTGGCCAGGACGCTGCGGGAGCAGTACGACAGGGAGGACACAGAGGACCCGCCAAGGTGATTCTGCAAAGAAATCGAATTTCCTCACTTGGTTGTCAACTATCTTCTTTTAATTTTGAAGAGCGTAAATAAAGATGGTGTAATAAGCTTGATCAAGAGAACATGGTTTAATCTCTTTTTAAAGTCTTTTTATAAGAAGAATTAATAAAAAGAGACCAAAAGTAAACTTTCATCTTTTGAATTTTCCTCCTCCAGACGAGGCGACAGCGTGCTGACACTTGAGCGTGCCGCCAAATTCAATCCCATGTTCGAGAGCAACCCTGTCTCCACCCAGTACTACCGTCGCTATGACAACGAGCTGCCCCAGTACTACCTGCACTGCGATCCTGACCTCACCCAGTACAGCGGCTCTGATGTCTCCAAAGACCCGGACATCTATCAGAACAGTACACTCACTAAAGAGGTGCAGAAACATGTCATGAACATAAGATATGATGTAAAGGCACCAGAACAGCGACTAAGTGCACCTTTTGGTGCAATTATCATTTTTCTCATTTAAAGTTAGATGCTTCAGTTTCTGAAGGCACAGTAAGTGTTTGGTCACTCTCAGCAGGCGTATTTTTTTACCTTCTTCCTCCTTCGTTAAACTCACCTGACCTCTTGACGCTTTTGTTACATAACCACGTTTTCCTCTTCTGTGACCTTTAACCTCCTGCAGGAGATCCAGGAGCGTCTGAGGATAATCGAGTTGTTCTCCAGGGATCCAAACTTTGCAGACTTTGTGCGACAAACTCAAGTGTGAGTGATTTCTGCCACTTTAGGTTTACATTAAACAACAATAAGATACTGAGTGTAATTCATTTACCCAAAAAGAAACCGACAATGAACAACGTCAGCCTTTATTTAAAACGTTCTAATAAAGGCAAGAAATAAATTTAAAACACTAAATGAGATATAAAACAAACAAAAGAAGAAGAAAACTTCATGTTTTACATTTTCAGCCAGTTTATTTATTTTTTATTCACCACAAACACAGATGTTCATTTAAATGCCATTTAGGGTTTTTTAAGGTTTTTTTTATATCCATCTGCTTTTGCTCCAGTAAAAAATATCTCAGCAACGAGTCACCAGATGTCCCTGAAATGTGTACTGATCACAGTCAGAAGATGGCGCCTTTTGAATTTAGGGACTTTTCCTTCAGTTCAAATTAATTCATTTCAGCTTCTCTCTGGTTCGTGTGGAGACGTCCACCTGCTGCAGGTTTCCATTTCCAGACTTCCAGACAAACAGGCTTCCTCTACAGATGGAGAAGTCACTAAAAAACAAGATGAAATATGAAAAACTGACAGTCTAGACGTCACCAGACACCTGTGATAGATTGAGTTTTTACCATTTTAACTGTCAGACAGATTTTTTAGTCTTTCAGGGAAAAACAGAGCTTCAATTTAATCATTTAAAACTTGCATTTCCAGTTAGGGCTTATTTTCAATCACAAGACAATAGAGTTTAAATAGTCTGCATTTTTAACTCAAAATTAAATAAATTTTTTATTTATTCGAATAGTTTTTACAACCCTGAATACAGCACAGTTTTAAACAACCATAACACGTTGATTAACTGTCACAGAAAACTGTTAATTACACTTTAAACACAAGTCATACCAACGACATCTGTTTTTAATACTTTAGTTTCAAACATCATTTCCACATTGAAAGTTAAAAAGTAGGAAACATTTAAAATATCGCTCCACCAGCAGCATCAAAGCACCCAGCAAACCTAAAATATGTAGAAATATACAAACAGCAAGCTTCCTTCCTCTCTCCACTCATTTGTTGATGTTGGGAGGTTTTTATATTTTAACTTTTTTTGTTCCAAAACCACCAAACTGATCCAGTTGTTTCTTGTTTTGAGGAGCAGATTCCTGGAGAGACGGAGCTCCACCACACAGTGAGCTGCAAGCTGACGACCTTCAGGTACTAATGCACTTTTCATTTCACCTACTCCTTTTTTACTGCTTTGTTAACTCCATCCTGATGTTTCACTGTCAAATTGTTGGTGTTTAAAATATTCTATGTGAAGCTTATATGAGGCTTCAGTTAGTCTTTGACTTTTACAGGGTTAGGAAGCTCTTCTACACTGATGTTCGAGTGCTCGCTAACTCTCTCTGATGTTCACAGAAACCTGCCTTCTGCTGCCTCGCCGTGACCTTGTGGAGGTGAAGGTGATGACATGTTGACTCATGGGAATTTATTTTGTTGGACCCTGAACTGAACTCTGACCCTCGCCAGGTCACCTGTTCCTCCTCCCTTCACCCTTTTACCTTTTCCTGTTTGTTTTCATCACCTTTTGTTTTTGAGTAACACATCAGTCACTGCTTTTTAACTCAACATTTTCACTGCCTAGTACCTCTGTATTACACTTTCAAAT
Organism: Pampus argenteus; assembly: GCA_036937835.1. Taxonomy (NCBI): domain Eukaryota; kingdom Metazoa; phylum Chordata; class Actinopteri; order Scombriformes; family Stromateidae; genus Pampus; species Pampus argenteus. The sequence goes on along the minus strand of CM072883.1, from coordinate 201,075 downwards.
GGACTTGCTTTCCTTTAGCTTCAATTCAAGGGTTTTATTTCTGTTTGCGTCTCAACCTGCTTGTCACCGCTGTCACAAAAAAGAAATTTTCCCTTTTTTTTGGATTTTCTTATTATTTTGTGGCAGCCGTGAGTCGCGGCGCTCCTCCCTGTCAGTGCCTTCACAGCTCTGTTAGCGTTTCTAGGATATGATGCATAGAATCTCGGAGCTCTTGAAGTTACATCAACATTTCTGTATTTTCATGACAACTCGGATCAGTTACCTGTTTGTTTCCTCGTCTGTTTTTTTGCTGTTGAATGTTTACATTTCTCAATGAATGCTGGAATGTTAACTGATGTTTAAAACAAGTGTAGTCTGTCTCTGTTGTGTATTTCCTGCATGTAGTTGTCCAACAAGGAAAACCTTTGAGTTTAAACAACCTGAGAAAAGTCGCCGCAGCTTCCACATTTTCAAAGTGAGTAGTGACACATTTTCTGACTTTACGCTAAACATCATCATAGCTGCAAAACGCTTCGAACGTTGGTATTTCTGTTCAAAGCTTCATGTGCTGAAGTGTAAAAATGTAAAAAAAAAAAAAAAAAAAAAAAAGTATTTTTACAGCTCAAACTATAAACCCCTAAAATTCTGTAACGTGATATTTTTCTTCTGTGCATAATTGTTTATTATTAATAACCTGCTCAAAAGTTAATATCTTGCTCTTGCGTACGTTATCTTCATTCATTTTAAAATGTTATCTTGCGCCAGATAGTGATAAGTTAGTATCTTGTTTCTTTAATTTCTTGGGTCTTAATCAGCAGATCTGATTGGTTGATTGTTTCATCAGGTAAAATATCACCTTTTAGGACTTTAGGGGCTCCATACGAACGTGTCTCGTGACCCTGAGGCCAGAAGAAAAGTAATAAATTAAATTAAGTTACGGGAATATATAAGTAATACTCTCTCGGGAACATTTAGTGTTTTTAATTACCTGAATTTGTTTGTTACATTTAAAAAATGTAGGTAGAGTGACAGCTGATATTAATGGTCTTATGTTTAGATGTTGTATACTTGAGTGTTTGTTTTTCCCACCCAATACGATGGCTTTAAATGCCTCACAGTGACTTGACAGACTTCTCAACCCTAAAACTTACACATGGAGCAGGATTTATTCATATTTATCTGTTTGTTTGTTTTCTGGGGCTCTGTCGTCTCTTGTATTTGTGTTTTCTATATGTCCAAGTATAGAGCAGAGACAGAAATGAAACTCTGATGTGAAAGTGCGAGCTGGCACAATTACATTTTTCTAAAATAAAATGACAATATTTTTTACAGTATCAACTGTCAATCATGGTGAATTAATAATATTATTCTGTTGAAATATATATTTTAAAGTGTCACAACAGCAAAGATCTTGTAGATTATTTTTTTAAAGGAATATCTGCAGTGACTAAAATAGGTAAGTATACGTCCAGTTTTTGTTCTTTTGTGGAGGAATTTGTGGGATTTCAATAAAATATACTTTCATATACTTTAGTAATTTAAGTCAAAGTAACGGAAAATAACTTATAATAATACTGCCTTGACTGCCTTGAGTTTTAACCGTTTTAAATATTATTAGAAAATGATGCAACTTTAATTATTTTTATTATTATACTTTAATTATTGTTTGTTTGTTATTGTTAAGGACAATAATAATTTTACAGCCTTCATAATTATTAGATATCTACATGTGCTCGACAATAATTAAGAAAAAAATGGAAGTATAACTAAAGAAAATTATGTAACTTAACAGGGTTTTTAACAGTGACTGTTCAGCTTGATATTTACATAGAAATAATTAAATACAAATTTTAGACTTTGGTCTGATTGACAGTAATTAAGAAATGAAAGGAAAATGACATAATTTTAGGAACATTGTTGTGTTTTTTTAACTGTATTTTAAATTGGATCAAGATATATATAATCACATACTGTATATATTTATAATTCACCTTTTAAGCTGTTTGAGATGCATGCTGGGTAAACAAGGACACCTGGTGGTCAGAGGAGACATTACATGACTGAGATTTAACCTGTTGAATATGTGAACGTCACCGGTAGCAGTGCATTTCCTGGAGAATCGGCTGACTTTCTTATTGTGTGAAAACACTCAAGTGTCAGATGGAGATGTGACCGGGTTCGACAAACACATCTCCATGACGACCTGATGACGGCTGCGCACTGTGTAAATGAAGTTTGAACAAAGAGAGGACATCATCGATGAGACGTGAGGTCTTGCTCCTCCTCTACTCCCTTTCTCCATTCCTCCTCTTACTCAGTGTTCTCTCCTTTAAATCATGCTTTTTTTTTAAAGGTATTTATATTTATATTTAGTGTTTCCCAGCAGCGAGGAGGATGTGAGAACTTTCAGTCTTCATCGACAGATTGATGACAAACGCTGCTGAGGAAAAAAAAACAGTTTTTATTTTCATCGACTGCTGAAGGAAAGAATGTTTGAGGCTTTCTGTTGTGTAACAGTCACAGGTGACGACAGTGTGAATATAAAACAAACTGAAACTAAAGTCTGAACCAAGACGCTGAGTTACAGAGAGAAGAGAGGTTACCTGTGACCTTTGACCTTCTCATCACAGCTTCAAATATAACATTTAACCTCACCTCAGATCAATCAAAATTGTAATCACTCTTACTTCTGATCCTAATGAATGAAGACTTTAAAGCTGCAGTCATCGTTTATAGACAATTATTATTTTGATTAATCAATTTAGTGTTTAGATCAAAGGTTTTGGCCAAGAAATTAAACATAATTTGATGCAGCAGCAGAAATTAGTTTTTCTCTTAATCCTCCAGCAACATGTCAGATTTGTCCTTTGAACAAAAGCTAAAATCAATTTAACTGGTCATATACAGACAAAGTGACGTCACATCCAGATGTTTCAAGTTCAGAAAGTGTCGGATGTAAAACATCAAGATAAACTTCATGATTTACTGACAATTATTCTGATTATTTACAAAAACAATCATCCATTAGAGAAGACGAAACAGAGGGAAAGAAGTTTTACTTGTTTTTAAGGAAGATGTCTCAGAAGGCATTCTGGGAAATGTAGGATTTTCCTCCTCTAAAATAAAAGCATCTTTAAGAGTCATAAAACTCTGGTTTCCCATATGCAAAACTAAACAAGTCGCTAGATTCATAATTCAGCTTTAAATGAGGCTTTAACTGTTTTCCTGTGGCTTTCCAAACGGACGCTAACTTTACTTTTACTTCATTTGGTCTGAAGGAAGCTGAGGGCACAAACCTGTTAGTTATTATGAAAAAAAAACTAAATAAACTCAAGCGGAGAGCTAAGTTTCCTATTTCTTGACTATCTGACATGATGAAAATAAAGCATCAGGAAATATTATGACTCAAATTCACATCCTGAATGTGTTTTTTTGCTCGCTGCTCATATGTGAGCTGGCTGCACAGAAGCATGAGTGTTGTAATCAAGTGTCATTTCCAGGAGGAGGACGGTGAGGAGGCCCAGTCACAGCTGCAGTCAGAGCTGATCTGAGGAGGTGTTGGGCGGGCAGGTGCCTCTTTGAACAGTTATCTTCCAGTGGCTGGAAAGTATCTGGACTTGGCCGTGTGGCTTTAATGGGAAACACAGTCCTCGGTGAGAACAAGTGGCCCTCTGATTGTTTCCCTCCTCAGTCTGGATCCAAACTCCATCCTGTCAGAGGCTGTTAGCGTTGGTTGCGTAACTGCTTCGTTCAGTGCTTGCAGTTTCAGGATGATCAGTTACATCTAATTGAAGGCAGCTTGTGCTTCATGTGCAGGAAAATTGAGGAATTGAGTAAGACTTAAAACTGCAGCTCCATCAACAGGTGACGTCTGAGGTAACTTGAGCTGCGCTTTATGTCCTTTACTATCTCCTGTCTCTCATCATCCAGGATGCTTTAGATTCATTTTACGGTCCTGTATTAGTAGCATTTCACTTAAAGCCATTTGTACATATTGAAGCTGAATCGCACCTGAAATATGAGAGTGAACAACATGACAACACCTGTAAGCACCTTATCAATCAATGCTGATTGATTGTACTGCAATCTACCTTCTAATATTTTTAAATATCTCATTATTGTTGTCTGCTGTTCTTTCTCTGTGACTCTGCTTTTATCCTTTAAACAGCGTCTGGTTATTGTCTAATTTCTTCCACAAAATAAAGTTTCAAAATGCATAACATCATTGTGGTTGAACATCTTTTCAGTGTTGCCATGAGAACGAGACGTTTGAGTTGAGTCAAAATGAAAATGAGCCAAATGCTAACATTAGCATGCTAACATTTCGTTACACATTGTTTGCTAACCTACTCTGTGCTAACGCTCAGCACCGTCGTCATGACGTCACTGACCCCGCCTTGTTTTCTTCTCTCAGGTGCGACCTCTCCAACAGTGCATGGAGTGGGCGGGGCCAAAATGCAACGGCTCTGAGACCGAAAACACCCTGAAGGTAACAGCAGTAGTACTGTGAGTACTACACCATGTACAAGCTGTAGTATTTCTGATAGTAGTGTAGTTGTCACTTCTGCTTGGAGAGCAGCAACAGTGCTGAACTTTCTCCTTGATCGTAGAGCTCTTTTTAACAAGGCACAGTTCACATCAGGCAGTGAGGACTCAAAACTGGTGTTTTTAATATAGCAGGGCAGCTTTAACCAACACATCCAATCTCATTGATTGGACTCCAGGTTGGAGTGTCCTGGCTCCAATTAAAAAGTCATTAGCCCAGGGCTTCACATACTTTTTCCACCCTGCACTATGAATGTTTACATGTTGTGCTCAATAAAAACATGAACACTTATAACTTTTAGTTTAAGCAGACTGTGTTCGTCTAGTGATGTGACTCAGATGAAGATCGGAACATATTTTATGACCAATTTATTCAGAAATCCAAGTAATCCCAAAAGTTTCACATAGTTACTGTTCAGATGCAGATTTGAATCAATGGATAATATAAGAAGCTTTTAAAATCCAACACATTGTTAAAGATGAAACCAGTGGTTTCAACCTTTTAGTCTGTTGACGTCTTACTAAAAGCAGTGTGTAGTCGGGTCACATTTCAAATTGTGATTTTTCCCTCTAAACTTCAGTTTGTTTCATCAGCTTGCAGACATTTGAATGCATTAAAATTTAAACCAACCTAGATCTCTAAAATAAGTAACAGAATAAAACCTCTCTGGTGTTTTGGGGGATTTCCTTAAATTCTGGAAAAACTTGTCTTATTAACTTGTCTTTCACTAGCAGCTGAAGAGGCGGATTATTTTGGTCTAAGAGTGTTTTCTCCTCCATGTAAGCTGGCATGGAAAATAAGCCATCCTCTTCTCCGTTCTGCTTTCCAAACTGGAGCCGTTCCAAGTGGGGGAGCTGACATGGTGGCACCGGCCCCGAGGAGGCGACATCTGCAAACACTTTCCAAATCACTGCAGCTGAGCAGCACAAGCATATATATATATATATATATATATATATATAGAGAGAGAGAGCGAGATATCAGAACTATTAGCACAAGCACCGGTATGGAAAAAAACCCCAAAAAATATGGCATTCGCTGAAATATATGACACTATTTTTGCAGGCTGTATTATATTTGATGATGAGGCGACAACATATATTTTTTTAAATGGTGTTGTGTTACATTATGGGTTGTTTGTAGCCATAATGCTGCTAGGCTAGCAGGTTTCTTCCTGTCCATTGATAATAAGTCTGTTAGCCGCAGGATGTGACGGTTAAAATATATTCTGAAATATTCAAATATCTGATATCTTGTACAAATAAGAAGTTTCTTTTTCAATCAAGATAATATCCAGAAATCCTGCATGCAAAAGTTATTGTCACGTGCAATCAAGATACTTGCATTTGTGAACTTTGTGTAAAACGTATAAGACGTGTGCAGTCATGAGCACACCTGAAACGTGTGTAAGCTGTGATGGATGTTTACAGCAGTGGGTTTAAGTTTAGTGGTGGCATTCGTTAGTCGTCATTATTATTTCCCTTGTCTCTCTCTGCTAGTTTCCCAGCGGCTTTCGAACGCTGCACAGACCAGGACTGAAGACATCTTTGTGTTTTTACTTTCCCCTCTTCTGTCTCATCTGCCATCTCACCCAAAGCCCTCCTGAGAGGAATCTGAGGCTCCAAACAATCTGTCCGGAGTCCCACAGACTCAACACGTGTCTCTGGAAATCCATTCAAGGCGTTTGGAAAGAAATACCCACCAGTTACTCTGGTAATTACCTCATTACCCAGCAGCCCACCTGAGAGCGGGAGGAGGCGGGTGGCATGGCGTGGCCATGCGGTTCCTGACAGTTTGAAACATTACAGGAACATGTGGGAAGAAAGCTGAGGAGTCGATATAGCGGTTAGTCGTGCTGGAAATTGTGCTGTTCCCAAAAGTTTTGGGAATTTTTGGATGAAAAGATGATCCTCAGTGTCTTTGCATTTAAAACTGCTACAAGCTGTTAACGTACATTATGTTAGCTTAGCTTGTAGCCAGAGTAGGTGTTTGTTCTAATGTTGTGAAAATGGTTTTTAGCTAACTGGTTACACCAGGACACTGAGAGCCACTAAACTGCTAGCCTAATCAATATTATGTGTTTATAGTTTATAGGCTGGATGTTCAACATTATGTTAGCTGTTTTAAATGCAGCTACCATATCTAATGCTCCCTGTAGCTATATGGTGTTGATGTGTTTAGCCTAGCTTAGCATAAAGACTGACAGCAGGGATTAGCAGACAGTTGCCGCTAAAATTACTTTTAGTTACGTTGTTTAGTAAACAAAATACAACAAAAATAATAATTCAAACAAAAACGGACACACCAAAGACATTTAAAGGATACGACTGTATTTTATAGTTAAATATTTATTGTGTATTTGAGCTTTAAAGGTTTTCTGTGTCAGATTGGAGGCCGGAGGGCAAACAAAGGCAGCATTGTGCTGAACAGAGAGGGAAGCAGAGAGACGAGGTTATATAAGCAGCAGCGGCTTCATCGCTCATCACTGTGATGTGATGCAGATGGCGGGCTCGAGCACACGGACTCCACGCCAGCGCTTTGGCAGCAAGAGACATCTGATTGGTTTAAGAGAGACAGCTGGACCTATCAGCTGATAGCAGTAAAAGATGAAATTGAGTTTAACTCGTTTACATTTCCACTTACTGGCTTCTGACATCATCATCTCACGACCCTTGTTACTGCAGTACTTTACCTACATCAAGATCACTATACTTATGTACTGTTACTGCAGTACTTTAACTACATCAAGATCACTATACTTATGTACTGTTACTGCAGTACTTTAACTACATCAAGATCACTATACTTATGTACTGTTACTGCAGTACTTTAACTACATCAAGATCACAGTATTTTTTTACTGCTGTAGGATTATTCATACAGGACTTGTAATGGAGTATTTCTACATGGCTGTATTGGTGCTTTTACTGCACTACAGTATCTGAGTACTTCTTCCAACTCTGAGAGACAGTAAAGGAAGTATTTCACATGTTCTCAGGAAGGTAAAACAACTTTTAAATCCCGACTGAATAAAAACAGAAAGGTGTTTACTACGTTTTGCAGTAAAACTCACCTCCAGCAGCAGAATTTCCTTTTTTCAGCATGGACGCGCTGAAACAAAGCAGCTGTTATTCGAGCGCCAGCAGCAGTTTGTTTCCAGCGTCTCTGCACACTGAAGGCTGCCAGCTCTTCATGATCTTTACTGTCACTGCAGCCCTCACAATAAAACACACAGGCCTTTATGAGTTAGTAGGAGGGCTGCAACTAACCAATTATTTTTTTCTGCTAAATATCGGTAAATATTCTTCAAAAATCTCCTTTTGTCTGACCAACCGTCTAAATATTCAGTTCATGACAATCGTGTATATGTGTGTGTATATATATATATATATATATATATATATATAGTTTAGTCATAGTTTTAGTAAGTATTTGGATTGTTTTTCAGTGCTATAAATGTTTGCTTGTTAGCTAAAACAACTGCTGTTTTTTGGCTAAAATGTTTGTTTCCAGCAGCTGAAGTCAGTAAACAAAATAATTCTGCAGTTCAGATGTTAAATGTGACATTTTTATCATGTACATCAAGAAAAATACCTCATTAGTGATACTTTATTACTTGAATATTGTGCAAAAATGATGCTGACTTTCACAGTTTTTGTTTATTTCTAATTATGTTGTAACTTAAGCGGAACAAAGTTTTTATTATTAGTATTATTAGAGCTAATAGTAATAATTGAACCAGATATGTGTTTAAATAGTAAATCTGTTTATTTTATATTAAACCTGAGTCTTAATTGAAAAATCGACTTGTTGACTACTAATTGCCCGTACGATAACAGCACCTCGTTAGCCTAATTGGCAGAGTGCAGCAGGAGCCTCAGGTTGAGTCAACACTGTAAAATGAGTCAGAGCCCGTTGAGCCTCACCGCCGTGTGTGTTAAAGGTTTACGGGACGAAACGTGGAGCCACAGCAACACGCTTCATGAACAGTGCCGTGTTGAAGAGTCTCTGCTGCCGGCTTTGAGCTTCTTCACTTGACGATTTGGCTTCTTGGTATGAAAATTATAATTGAGTTATAATTTGTCCTTTAATTAAATGCAACTTCAGGAGTTAAACTCTGAGGTTGCAGATGGTTGTTGACGAGCGTCTGTCATCGCTTTGTCTTGCTGCTGTTTGGCATTGGTGTGTCTTCCCTACATCCTGTTGTATGTGATGGCACGTGTTCACATAAACGCAGCCAGTGTTCAGATTTTCCCTCCTCCTCCTCCTCTTCCTGCTCCAACATGGAGAAGACAGCAGTTTTGGGTGGTGGGGTGGGAGCGTCGCCTCTGCTTCATTCTTCCCATCATGCTTTGCTCTGAATTCACGTGGAACAAACCTCGGTGTGATTACAGTGTGAGTGTGAGCAGACGTCCGCTGACAGGCCGAACTGTGAAACTGTTAACGTCCACCACTGATTTACATTCCTCTCATTCCTGTCAGCCAAACCTTAAAACGTGTGACCTCCAGCTGCTGCCTTCTGTCACTCAGCAGCAAACAGATGGGGCCAAAACTTCTGCTATGAACTTATTCAAATCATAATAATCACAATCACAATTTCATACATTAAACATCTGCATAAAGTACGTATGGTCCTAAATTTAATGATGAGTCAATTAACAGAATATGTACAAATAACAGAAAATTAATCTGCAACTATTTTTGTTATAGATAAATCTTGTTTGCAGCTCGCTAAAAGTGACATCTCTCATTATCAACAGAATATCAGATGTGATAATCAACATTTGTATTAATTCAATTTATTAATGAAATAATTAATTGAAATGATTTCTCATTGTGGCACCTTCAGATGTCTGATCAACAGTTCAAAACACAAACAATATTTTGTTTATTATCATGTATGACACAGAAAAGCTTCACAGTTCAGAAGCAGAAACTCAGCTGAATGAAATGCAGATAATTTTTCTTTAATTGATTTAACAACATTGCAGCTCCATTTATGATGTCACTCGGTCTTCAGTTTATCCTCTTTTTTTATTTCTCTCCACAGCACAGACTGGAAAACAAAACATTAAGGAGAAAAGTGAGGAGTGGTGAAAGAGGTGAGGAGTGCATGATGAAGAAAACAGGAGGGAGAGTATAAAAGACAAAAAAAAGGAAAGAATTCATGTTTGAGGTCCAGAGAGAAAAAAGGGAGGAGAAAGGAGGAGTACAGTATGCTGGGGTTAGAGTATGGGGGTTGGTGATGTGACACAGGCCACTCCCACCTGCACAGGCTATAGATGCCCGTGTTTCGTTGGTCCTCCTCTCCACACCGAGGACGTCCACCAGTTGAACAAGTCCTAAGACAACCAACCGCTTGCAGGGAGAGAAGCTTAGTGAAGTTGTCCAGCTCCTGGTCGCTCTTCATCCTCCTCTTGATCCTCGTCTCCTGGAAGCTGAAGCTCTGAGAGGTCATGACGGGCATCGCTCCCCTCCTCCGGGTCCTCCTGCTGCTGCTTGGAGGCATGATTCTGCTCAGCGGCATCCCTGCACAGAGGATCAGAGGCAAGTACAACAAACAACAGGCGGGCAGCAACTGTGACACATAGACTGGATAAAAAAGCAGGGAAATAATCTGATAACAAGGATGAAACAAGCAGTATCAGGGTTATAAGAAAAGTGGAAAATAAAGCGATAACAACACAGGAATAGGCAGAGTAGCAGTTTGGACTAATAAATGAGGTATTAAAATGGATAAATGTGGGGGGGCATTGCTTAAAAGTAGGTATCAGAAATAAAAGGTATCGCAATGCATCAGTAAGGAAGGTAACACAATGAAAAGAATCAATGTTAAATGTGCAAACATTGACAATTAACAGGTGAAACTGGAAAGAGAAAAAGAGTAAAAGCAGAGACATAAACACAGTATCAGTGTTGATATAATTATACTGGAATAAATGGGATACAGTTTGGAAATAAACCTGGTCAATGTGCAGAACATCGCAGTTCAAAATGTGGAAATAAATGATAAAACTAAGGAGGTAAAATTTAAATAAATTGGCTTGTAAGATGATTGAAATAAAATAAAAGATATGCATGTGTGTGTGTGTGTATATATATATATATATATGCATGTATGTGTATATATATGTATATGTATATATATATATATGCATGTATGTGTATATATGTATATGCATGTATATGTGTATATGTATATATATGCATGTATGTATATATATATGCATGTATGTATATATATATGCATGCATGTATATGTGTGTATATATATATATATGTGTGTGTGTGATTATCTTACATACAGATTTTACCTGACATGTGCAGCTCTTGTGTTCAGGTGTGTTTGATTGTGTAATCTGTGTTTTTTGCTTGGCTGCAGACATTTTCATTTTTTTTATGTATTTGGAGCTTTTCAGTGATTTTTTTTTTTGCATGTTGAAGTGGATTTGTCTTTCTCGTTCAGGCAGGTGTAGTTCCCACTGCAGGGGGCGGGGCTATTTCATGATATAACCTGTCATTTTTCTGCCTCATTGAACGTTATATAAAGACAATAAAATCCTGTCTGCTATGAACGTTACCTCACTGGGCAAGGGACCAAGGACAACAGAGACCCACTCGATGGTCCGTGTTTTGGGGTTTGTCCCTTTGTACGGAAGTTTATAAGTGACTATAGTGAATGAGCAGAAAGAGTTAGCATGACCGTAGACTCTTAGTCTTGTTTTTTCTTTATGTTTTTGGATATTTTTATATTTTATTCTCACTTAACATTTTGTAATTTACCTCCAGGGATGGCCTTTTTTAAATACTTGTTTGGCGTTATTAACATAAAAAGTTGTTTTATTTTCTGGTACAGTCTTTGGTATTTCACCAAGAGAGGGCGCTAAAATACTTTGCACTTTGTTTTTGTCTCAAAGCAGTAAAGTTTGGAAGTAAGATGATATTTTCCATGGTGATTATAGTTCACAGTTTTCTTCCATGCTGTGTTTATTTCAGGGTGGATTTCCACCACAAAAACGATTAAAAAAACATAGAAACCAGTAAAACCAGCACAAGCTCATTAGTTGAGAGATGAAAGCAGCTCTGCTCTATCAGGGAGGAAAGTTTGGTTTCCATCACTGTGTTTTACAGTCTGAGGTCAGGAGAGAAACGTGTTTACAGCCACAGAAACACATCCAGTCTTTTGGTTTATGTCTGCGTGGTTTTATTCCAACTGAAACAGGTGATTCCAGTTATTAACAGCAGTGCCGTTGCTAATTATCGAGTTATCTGTTATTATCAGGAAGGGTGAGGAATCAATAAAAATAAAGCTCCCAGAGAAGCTGCAGTGGCCATTACAGCCTCAGCCGTAGTGCAGATAAAAATCTAAAATCTGTTGTTAAAGTGGTGCTGAAAGAAAAGTCATTAAAATCTGTGAATCTCAGGTAACATGTTAATTTAATTTAAAGAGTCGACATACAGGGGCGCCAAAGCTCCTCCTGCACTCTGATGAATTCAGTAAATATATTATTTTTACAATTTTGTTGTACACTTGTGTACTTATTGTGGTACTTTTTGATTCTTTGTTGTAGTTACAGTTTTCAGGTCTGTGGAGTACACGCTTGAAGTAGTTTAATGAGTTTTTGTGGTACAGTGGTTTATGTTTTTGTCCTTCTTGGTAGCTTTTTGTTGCAGTACATTGGCACATACTTTACTGTAGCAGGGCTGGAGTAAATATTTCAGTTAAAATAGATTTTTTTGATTATAAATGAGAGTCATTGGACTGTTTTGACAGCAAGAGTGAATAAACATACTCCTATATGTTGTCAGTCAGAGGAAACAGAGCCTCAGCAGAGTGAGATGTTATCAGTTTCCTTCATGTTAGACACACAGAAAGCAGTCTGATGTCTTTCATGTTGAGTTATATTCCCTCCACTCAATCAGCTGCTGCCTCCGACAGGCCGAGCAGCTCTGCCAAGAATGAGCTGCATGATTCCACACGTACAGCATGTCGACCCCTCCATAGGCTTTTCCCACACTCATCTGCTAAACAAACATCACAAAGAAAACCTGGACAGGCCGAAGATGGATGTATGGCTCTCAGAAAACACAGGCCTATCCGGGCATATGCTCTGTCGTCAGTTCAGCCTGATCACACCTGATTGTGTGTGATAGTTTATTGACTTTACTTTCATACTCTTAAACTGGCTGGACTGATGAAAGGCAGCTGCATTGTGGGAAGTGTAGTTTTAGGCAACATGTCAATCATGTTAGCTCTTAATAATCATCTGTGGTGGAAAGTACATTTACTCAAGTACTGTATGTAATTAAAATTTTTATTATTTTATTTTTTATTATATTTACCTTATCCTGTTTTTCGTCTTCCTCCTCTGACCCTCCCCGCTCTATTTTTTCCCCGCAGTGCGGCGGCAGAACATGAAGGTTCGGATCAACGCCACTGGCGACACCATTGTGATGAAGTTTGTGCATCCTAGTCCGGACGTGAAGCTGGAGGGTTACATCCTGGGTTACGGCAGCAGCATGTTCTCGAAGCAGTTCATCCAGCTGCCCGAAAACGGGAAACCCTACGAGACTGAGATGGGTAAGATGGGCGGCTACGGAAACCTGAAGAGGACAAATATGTTGTAGTCACAAGACTATTATTTATACAATTATTACAATTTTTATGTTAGTTAATACATTACATCATCTTCATCCATGTCCCTAAAAAGTTGTAGTCTTGTTGAGTTTGTTCCCTGCTCACATCTTCGGGTTTGGACTTAATATTGGAAAAATAAACCAGCTTTACTAGAAATATATTATTTAGAATTATTTCAGTATTTTACAATAGATTGAATGCATCCCACTAATGCAGCAAATGAGGATTTTTCATTTTTAAAACATCTCTCTGGTTTTGGGACTGAAGGTTTCAGTCACAACCCTCCTCCATAAAACATAAAACCTTGGTACTCGTGGGAAAAAAGTGTTTTCTACTTTGGGGAAAACCCAAACGTGAGAAATGTTGAGACTCTCGCAGCAGCAGCAGCAGGTGGCCCTGATCCCTTTTCTGAGGCTCGGCCAAGAAATTTTATCCCACCATGACAATAAAAAGTACAACTCATGAAATGAAAAAATGGTGTGCAGATCAGCAACAACCTGAACATCTAAGTTTTTTTATCAGTCAGATTATTTATTTATTTATTTATTTTGCTTTTTTAGCACCATATGACGTGTTGTATTCAAGTGCTGCATGGAAATCACAAATCTCCAATCTGTGCTGCCTTTCTACCCTGAGAACAGTCGGAGCGTGTGGATGGGACTGTGGTGTCAGAGCTCCTCTTAAACACTTGAAGTGGTGTTTACTGTCCTGATTTAAAAACCCTTAGTAGAGAATCATCCATCACCAGCAGCCGCAGTGTCGACTCCGTTGAGCACTGAGGATGAATCCTACTAACTTTACTCATCATCTGAGGTTTCCTCTAGTGGCAGCAGCAGGTTCAAGTTTTACAGAAGTCCTTTTAAAAAGTAAAACATCTTAGACATGAGTCCTATCAGTGGTTCTGCAGCAGTTGGAGTATTATTTTAAGTACCATTATTGTGAAAATAATGCATAAATGAGGGAGATAATGGATGACCTTAGTTATGACCTGAGTCAGGTGATCGATGAGGTCATGAGATGGAGGGATGGGATGGATTTTCACTTGTCACAGGTAAATAAGTCAAAATTTTGAGGTGAACATTGCACAAAACACTTTTCTATAATATGATTGGGCCCAGAGTTGAGTCTTACAATCACTGAAAATATACTTCATAATTATTTATTTGAATAAAACAGCAGCAGCCCTTTAATATCTTTAACAGAAATGTGGTTCTTATTCTTATTATTTCAGTGGTTCAGGTGTGTTTGGAGGTTTAGCTTCTTATAAAACCTAAAACATAAAGATTGATGGTGAACTGAGAAATCAGATTATTTTTTTATTAAAATGTTTCAGCTGTGAGTGTTTTCACATGTTGAGAAGGTTTTTTCCCCTCTGTAATTGTTCACATGTGTGCGTCTGCTTTCTGTCCGACTTTCTGCTGCTCTGGGGGTCGTTTTAATGGGCAAACAAAAACACCATGACATCATCATCATCATCATCATCATCATCCTCTTTCGCAGCTCTTTTCCAACAACACAACAAAGTCAGTATTCCTTATATGTTTCTGCCACCCAGCAGTAACAGTACTGTGAAGTAGAAGTAAAGGTTGTAGTTTTCACACAGATTAGAAGTACAAGCATGACACAATCTCTGCATTTTAACCCCTTAAACTCTTACCGTTACTGGACACAGAGTGAAGAAGTAGACCACCATTTAGCTATCAGGATGCTCAAACATTTTCTTCTTCTTTAACATGTGCACCCGACCGTTTCTGGCTTCTTAAATTTACAAAGATCAAAACAGGAACAAACAAATATTTTCAAATATTCTCAAATTAAAAACAGAAGCAGCACTATAATAAAACAAATTAACAAAGATTATTTCCGTAAATTCTTAAATTTTCCTGAATCCATTTTGTTTCAGATGCAGAGCCCAAGTACCTGGTGGCTGTCCAGCCAATCCCAGTCAACGATGTGAAGAAGCACTGCACAGGTACGTTGACTGCTCCCAGTCAGGTTTCTACTGCCACACAGGTCGACAGGAGGTCTCACTCTGTACTCACCTGCGTGCACAGGAAAGGTGAACCTAGAGAAGCCGCTCCACCTGGTGATTGGCTCTGTCAGCCCAACGGCAGTGCTGCTGTCCTGGGGAAACTATGTGAAGACGCCCTACGAAGGAAACATCATGAACGAATGTCTTGAGGAAGGGTGAGAGCCAGGAAAAGATCTTATATTTCTGAATTAATAATCTATATCACTGTGATCTGTATTTTGTAATTTCCATCACCCCTCGCCTTCTCCTCTATTCCCTTTTTCTTCTGTGTCAGACAAGTTGGAAAAGGCTTTGGAAATCTTGACCCAGGCGTCCTCTGCCATTCTGGGCATCTTATTAAAAACTAATGTCAGTTCCTTGTGTGTGTTTGGCTGCTGCCTCTGACTTGAAAAACACGACATGAGGGAGTGAAAGTGGAGATTGATTTGACAGCGGCGAGAGCTGCCCGCCAGGATTAACAGCAGCTAATGGGAGAAGTTGTTTCCATGCTGAGGTCACACTGAGACCTTGGGGTCCTGTTAGCTAGCAGAGCAAGTGCTTAACATCAACACGGCGCCGAAGTCGCCGAAGCGTACAGAAAGCGCTTTCTTGTCGCCTTCGAAGGGAAACTTCGACAAATCATTTTGTGTGAGCTCCAGCTAAATGGGCTTTGAAACAGACCACAGACAGTCTTCAGTTTTTGGGCCACCTCGCAGCTTCAGAGACATCGATATTGGACAATTCTGCAAAAAGTACTACAAATCAAACAAGACTTTAGCCCCAAACACAGGAGTGCGTGTTTGGGGAGTTAAATCCTCTCTCTTCTGTTGGCCTCCAGGTTCTATACCATCCGTTACAGGGAGAGGAACAGGAAGTGGATCTACCAGACTTGCCCAACCAGCGACACGGTCATCGACAACCTGAAACCCAACACGCCCTATGAGTTTGGTGTCCGCTCCAACAAGGATGACCGCAGCAGCACGTGGAGCAAACCGGTCATCCACAACACCAACATGGGCAGTAAGGAAAATTTGACAGTCAGAGCTCCATTACATCCAGTTTTGTGAGTTCTTGCCACCTATTTCCTGTGTTGATTTTCCTCCATTTTTTCTGGATTTCACAGATAAAAATATACAGAAGCCGTACAAGCTGCGAAATCCACTGATAAAGCCAACGGTATGTAACCTGGTTCCTGACTAAACATCATTTATTATGTGATGGAGAGAAACGTTTGATTTTTCTTTGTCTTTCTCCTCAAAAAAACAGGTTTTTGTTTCAAAATATTCCAGTACTTTTCTTTAAAAATTATGACCGTTTTCTTTAAATATTTTGATTTTTTTTTTCAAAATGGGCGTTGCGTCTCTGTCTTTCTGTATCTTCAGATAAAAAGCATAAAACACTCTCACAGAAACATGACTGCATACATTCCCATCATGCTTGCCTTCCTGTGGGCCTCCTGCATGTTCCACGCTCTCAGTACATGTATGTTTTATGATATTTGTCTCCCAGTGGACATGCAGGTTCATGTGTTTGTTGTTAATGAGGTTAAAGGTTGAAGATCCTGAACATGCTTCTTGTTTCAGAGGCTAATTTATCACCTTCAGCATATTTCAGTGTGTTCATGTTTCGTCTGAACCTATGGAAGTTTAAGGCTGCCAGTATTAAAGTTTAATAGTTTGCATTTATTATTAAAACGAATAATAATAATAATCACTTTCCAAAACCAAAACCACTGTTACAAAATGTTTACACACAACAAACAATAAAAACAAATATATGAAATTATTTATATGACCTGAAAGGCAATAGTCATGAAGTTTCGGTTTGTCACACAAATATTTTACTTTTAATTTTTGCATATTAAAATATCTATAAAGTTAAACAATCTGCATTACCCATGAGCCTCGGCAGGCCTCATAATATTGCACTACAGCTCCTGAACTGATCAATATATTGATCCATACTCAAAAAATGAATTGATTCAAATTTCTAAATGTATCCAAAGAGTGACTAAACCTTTCTGGGGCTTCCAGTTGTTATTTTCTTAGATTTCATGTAATTTTTCTTTTCTTTCTTTATGTTTGTAATTATTTCTATTTTGAGTCTGAGTTGAACTGAATTTCAGTACTTATTTTGTGTTTTTCAGAAACCCCTCGGACCTCAAGCTCTGTTCCCGCCTCGTCCTGGTAAGATTTTTTTTAAAATATTTACATTCATTATTATTGAACCTAATCAGGATTAATGTCTTCCTGTAAAACAAAATATGACACGTGCTTACACGCGTTTATTTAAAGCCTCACTAATTTAACTGTGATATGTTTGAGTATGAAAACACACATGGTAAAGGGTTTTGGAATTATAAAGAGTTATTAAATGATCAGTTAGTTTGCATTTTAATAAATCATTTTAAACCACAGAGGAACAGTGTATGACCCGTTTTATTTTCTTGTTTACAGCTTTGCACAACCGGACGCAGCCGCGACTCCCTGCTCTGTTCAAAAACCCCAGTTTCCCCGGGACGCCGCGCACATCTTTTGGTGATTATCTTTTCTTCTTTTCTCCTACACCCACACACACACACACACTCTCAACCCTCACACTTTTGTTTCTTCCACTCGGGGCTGCAGAGACAGTTTGACATCACAGGCTTCGACTGACTAAACAACACAAATAAATAGATTTATATGAAACACACACATGCTGCTGTGTGAGAAAATGAGTGAGCAAATATTGATAAATCCAATCTGTTTTATCTATATTTTTAATTTGCACGTAAAAAAAACCCTGAAATAACTTAAAAAGTGTTTGTTGTAGGGCTACAACTGATGTAAATGTTGTTGGTTTGAAACTGTTTGCCTTCAGCTTTCAGCCCAAACAGGTTGAACCCAACTTGATTTCATACTTTTTCTCTTCTTTGTATAAAACTACACATATTATTTCCCACAGCACCACCTGTCAGCCACCGGGACTCTTTACCTCTGGCAGGTTCACCTGAGCCTAAACAACCTTATGTGTCACTCGGTAACAAGACTCACTTTTATTCACTTCCTTTTTTAATCACCCAGCTTTATCCACAGCCGGTCTTTACCTGCTTCTGCTGAGCACTGCGATGCACCTGGGAGGGGGGCGGGGTTTGGGATGTGATTGGCTGCATGCTAGCATGCCGTGAGCCTTAAGAGAGTCAGAAGGTCGATGTGAGGTGTGGAGATGATGTCACTGGATGTCTGGTGATTATACAGGTAAGTTTAATTAGCCCCGCTCACCCCGAGAGCAGCCGTGGCTGGATATTAAAAACCTTGCTGCTGAAGGTCATGTGACATGATGATGCTTCGTTTGTGCATTCAAAGCGTTCATGAGCCGCCGGCGTTCTTGTTCTGCTTTTCTTCTTTCCCCCTGAAATGATCTGTTCCTCTTCTTCTGCTTTTACATCCAACTTCATATGTGTGTCAAGTGTGAAATTGCCAAAAAAATCCACTTTTTTTATTAAGCTTCTTTCTGTTTTTGTCCTTAAAAAGACATGAAGGCTTAGTGACATTGTGACCATTTAAGAGGCTAGTTAAAGAGCTGATGAGCTAAATCAAAGTTAACCAAAAATGCTTCGAGGTAATTGGAAAATTGGTAGAAAAAAAAATGGAAATTACATTTATCTCATACTCCCCAAAGGTTCATTGATAATGACTAAATATGCTTTGATGTTAACATGCTGCATAGGTTGCAACTCTTGTTCCTTTGGCACAAATCTGGTTTAGGTTAAAGAACATATGGATCAAATGAATAAAACCAGCAGCTTTTAATTTGAGAAAACTCAAAGTTAGTATTAGGATATTTATATTCTTTCATCTTCTTTCTGTCTGTCTGTTTGTCTGTCTGTCTTTGTTTTCAGTCCTCACTGTTGCTGTGTTTGATCAGTCTGCATGACAGGACTGCATGTCAGCCAGTTCAGACATGCAGACATGGTTTGATTTTCCCATCAGGGAAAGACAACACAAGTTGTTCAGCAAAATCCTCCTCCTCTGTTTCCACACAACTACAATGTCTTCTGGACTTTTCTGTTTTTCTATGAGGTACTAGATTATGGGACCAAAATGTTATCCTTCTGACATTTAGTCGCCAATTGTAAAATCTAATTTGAAAGTCAAGCAAACTGCACATCTGATTCAGTTAAAATACAGTATATATGTATATAACGCAGTATTTAGCGTAAATCAACTAGAACAACAGTTAAACATTTTATGTCTTAAATCAAACCCTCAGATTCCCATGATCGCAGTACCTCTCTCGCTCCAGACAAAGGAAACACTTATATAAATGACACCAAACGACAGGCGGATCCTCTTCCTGCTCTCCCCCATCTCCTGCCCACCAAAGTTCCCCCCACCAACACCACCGCCTCCCCCCTCCTTAAATTACCCTCCAATGGCGACGTGCTTCAGGGCCAGACTCAGCCCAAGGCGCCCACTAATGCACCTGAGAAGCCTCATAACCCTGCTGGTAATTTCTACTCACCAACTTCCCTTTTTTATTTTCTTTTTAGAGTGTGAAATAATTGCCATGTTTTGTAAAATTGAGTTTAATCCAAATGTAAATAAGTATGTGGTTAGAAAATAGCTGTTCTGAGACAGAAGACAGTAAGAAATGAGCATCTTGATATTTAAAATAATGCTACTGTCTCTCTAACAAGCTGTTTTTATGACCACTATAAAAGTAAGGGTGTCATCTGCAAACAGTTACACTTAAAATGCTACACTGAAGTCTGTTAACAGTCAACTTCTTTGATGTTTAAATTTTGTTAGAAATGTAAATCAGTTGGTTGTTTAAAGATATTCAATATTCCACAGATATAACAATGTCATCTGCAAACTGTTGTACAGTTTGTTCTTCTGACCGTATTTTTTACATTTTAGAATAAAAAAATCACAAATCTTAAAAATACCAAACCTCCACCACACCTTTAATTTGTAGAGTTGCAAATATTTATACCTATTTATTTGTTTATTTATATACTGCTGTTTTGTACTTAAAAACTGAAATATTTCACCTTTCGGAATGTTTTTATTTTTTTTATTTTCTTACTTTCTTGTTTGACAAACGGCTACCCAAACCAAACTGTAGCCGTGCAGCTTGTGGATTGTCTCACAAACCGAAAAATCTCAGGTCTTTGAAGAGTAAAACCTTTTCTTTCCCACACAGCTATCAGCAAATCACAGGATGGATCGGCACTGCTGAGATCGGCTCTGGCCAATGAGAGGGCCAAAAATAATAACTGGGGTAATAATGACCTCATAAAAATACTTCCTTTGTCTTGCCGTCACAGCAAGTCTTGCTCTTTCTGTCTGCAACCATCCTGTTCCCTTAGGTTTTGTCCACAGGAAGTTGCTGCTCGCTCCAGGAGTTGTACCTCCAACAATTGCATGCAGCACACAATCTTATAGTCATCAGCATCTTATATGACTGTGGTTTCCTAAGATTGTGAGCGCTTCAACTTCATAATCCCATCATTTCAATTAATTTCATAAATCATTTAATTCAATAGTTCAACAGAGTAAAAATTTGAAGAATCTCCATCACTAACATCAGGCTCAGGGCTGCTGCAAACTCGCTTGACTGGCAATTTAGAAAAAGAAAAGAGATGAGATATAACAGAAGCCTTCCAACTGTTTTTCTTGATCTTTTAGGTCAAAGCAACAAAAGAAATCTCTCTCCGTCGCTGCCTTTACAGCCCTACAACCCAGCTGCTACCAAGATTTCCAGATTCACAAGGCCTACATCAAGAAAACCTCCCTTTCCCTTCTCTAACGGCTTCAGACAGCACCACTCTTCCTCTAGACCCAGTAATTCATCCCCAACCTCAGGCATACTTGGGGGTAATCCTCCTTGTACTTTACCCTTCTCAACCTTCTTGTTTTAGTTAAATTTTAGTTTTTGTGCAACCTACAAATCCTCATAGATGTCAGGAGGGAAAACACTCTCCTAAGTTACTCCTTTGTGTGCTCAACACATATTTCAGTCCTTTGGGGTTTCCATCGCCGGCTAACAAATCTTTTATTCAATCCTCTTTTTTATTATTTTTCAGTGAGCATTTGATAGTTAAAGCTGCGTCTATTACGGTTGCCAGAATCACGTTTGCATGTCATATTAATCAATACATTAAATCGATCAACTATTCTGAATCAGGTCCTCCAGTATTTGGATTGTTGATCAAAATATATAAAAGGATTCTTGTTAAATCAGATAATTATAATAATTCATATTATATAACTTATAATTATAAAAATAACCATTGATTTTTAGAATAATTTGCTTATTTTTTTACATCATCAACATTTTGGGGGAAATTTTTCAATTCCCTGTAACTTTTATTTGGGTTTTTATATATGAGTTTTGGTTGAGGAGAGTTTAAGAGGCGAATTCAAAAAATGTGCCATTGAACCACTAAATAGCACCCCGTAATCAATAATTTCAACTCCATTAATCGTTGTTGTAATCGACGCACTCATTATGAACTGTCTGGTTTAATATATGTTGTATTTGATCTTGGTGTGACATGTGAGGATATGTTTGATTTTTGTAGTTTATCTTTCATTAGAAGTCGTATTGCTGCTTTTGTTTCCTGTTTTTTTTAGTTGAAAGTATAAATATATTGAGCACACAAATAGACAGATAGACCTCCCCTCTAATACCAGTTTCTGTATTGTGCAGTACTGGGAAATGAGGAACTCCTAAAGGTTCAGATTTAATATTGATCACTGAAGTGATTTATTTCAGTTTTTGATTGGCTGTTGTTTCCTGTCTGCATCATTGAGCATTTTTTACATTTTTTATAAAAGCTCTGCAGGTGTAATTTGTCTCTACACTGTGGTTCACATGTGGTTTTCAACACTTTAACAGCCTGATGTGATTGTTTTGATGACTTCCACGCTGTCGGTAACTGTTTCCTGTTAAATGAACCTCACAGTTGAACAACCAGTCCATTTGATGCTAGTTTACCTTTAAGGTTCAGGAAATATACCAGACTGCATCTGACATTTTCTTTCAATAATGGGAAGAAATCTGATCATATGCCATAAACAATTATATATGTATAGGTTGTGGTTACATTTAACTTTGAAATATAAAATAAATCCACTTGGTTGTTTTTGTGTTGGGTTCAGTTCTCAGAGACAGTTTCTTTCCCTTCATGATGATCACTTTTCTCCTTGCAGTAAACGGACAGCTTCATCGGGGCATTTCCCCACCTAAACCCGCCTTATGGTCCCGACCTCGACTGGGTAAAAAAAGACCTTGTTTGTCTTTTTGTGTTTCATCATAAATTAACCCTTCAGTCGCTTCCGCAGCATCTTCACCTCCACTGCAGCTCATGCTGGTGTTGTGTTCTCCATCCTTTTTGTTTATTAATATTTTTATGTCCATCCATCCATCCCTTGGTCTGTCCATCCTTGTTGCCTTTTTGTCCGACATGTTTGCTGTCTCAAGTCAAGCTTCTGCAAAGCTTCTGGCAACGACTTTGTTAAATAATCAAGATGTAAAAGAGTTTGATCTTGATTGTTTGAGTTGGTTAAATAAGTCCAGTGGTGGGAAGATGTTTAAATACCTGGTGCAGAAAAAGAAGAAGATACAAAGCTCCTACTGCATTGACTTTTCTATTATCGAAATAATTTTCATGTTGATTTATCTCTTTCATCTTAATTTCTTTAAATAAATTTATTTAGATTTCGCCCCTAAAATCCCAAATTACCCAACAAATATCTTTGGAAACTGAGGGACCTTTACAAGCTTTAAAAAAAACCCTAATCCTGTATTGTTTTCAGCAGAAACTTGTCTGTAGCCTGACATTTGCATTAGAGTGTTGGTAGAGTAGAGAGTAGAGTGTGGTGATGGTTTAAGTCATGCATGGTGTTTTGGTGTGCATGGTCATCCTGTGCAGAAGGCATGAGCTGGTTTTGGGTGTTTTTCTGTTGTCCTTTGTATGTTTACATCTAGAAAGGTTGGATCATTTGCTGACGTTCTGACAGGAACATTCCTGTGATGAAAATGTAAAATGGTGGAAAGGTTTCTCGATGAGTCTGAGAAGCATTTTTTGGCATCAATGATTTAGATGAAGCCAAAGATCAAGTGTTAATCTTGGTGCATTTCCTGCTGCAGTGAACAACTCCTTGCTCGAGGACAAGAAGGCTGAATTCCCCAACGTGTTCGGACATTCGGGTCCCACCGTTGAAGAGCGTTTTTATGGTTGGTAACAGCATGAATCGCCTGTCCTGACTGACGCTTCAGACTGCATGGTTTGGCCGTGTCGATGTGTTCAAAGACAAATGTTTTACAAGGACCAGAAATAAAAGCTTGAGCCAAAAGCTTTGGAATACTTTTCGGAAAGTATGTGCTTCTCTGGTCATTAACTTACTTTGCAGAGCTTTGCACCTTTTCTCACCACAGGAATTTAAAGAAAAGAAGATTGACTGAAGATTGGTCCTTTATTTAATGCTTCAGCGTTTGCTTCTAGCTTGATTGATGATGTATGCTCATTGCTACAGAGATGCTGTGTTTATAAAGTCTCACGCAAAGAGAAAAGCTTGGCGTGCATCAAGCAGTTTTCATGCAAATGTGGAAAATGATGTTTGCTTTTTTTCAGGATTGTTTGTGTGTGAAAAGAGAAAATCATACCAATATTTATTCAATCTAGTATAATTACAGCTGTTTCCAGAATGAAACTCATTTTCTTCAGACTGTAAAACATCAGGGAATATAGGGAATTCCTGTTTTATGTCCAACTGTTCATGAATAATAGAAGCTTTACCAAGAAAGCAAAAGAATAGCAAATACTGGACGCCTTTACACATATTTACATGTGACTGATTGAAAGGAATGCTTCTGTATTGTTTCACCATCATCTTTCATGTTTCTGGCTTTGGATTTGTTCCATTTAGTTTTGGAAGCAAATCAAATTCCTTGATTGTGAAGAATTTGGGCTTTTTTTGGGGGGGTGGGGGTGTAATTGGCTGCAGATTCTTGACTTCAGAGGAACATAACAGAGCTTGTGGTATTACACAGGATTTTTCATGTTTTCAAGTTCATTTGGCGTTTGGAAATGGGTATCGGGTTCTACCTTTTGGAGGGAGAAAAAAGTAGATTGCAAAGTACCTAGCAAGACGATACGTGGAGCCGAAGTAGCTGTTTAAGATTCAGTCTTTGCCTTATTTAGACTGAAAGCGTCTGGAAGTGATTTACAGCAGAAACGAGAGCTATAATACTGGAGGTTAAAGGAGTGTACCACTGTTTCTGCATTTGAACACACACACATATAGGGAAAACGTTTTACCTTCCACAGGTGAAGATTAATGATGTATGATGTGTGTTTCAGGATCTCCTGCTCGCCCGTCCACACCGTTCAACAAGAAACCGAACCAGGTTGGAAAACCCGGAGAACCAGGTACAACAACTATATCTGAACTATTTTCTTTGGATGGATACGTAAAATATGAAGTTTCTTGCTCCAACGCGTGAATCTTTTTCACTTCATTTCTTCCAGACAAGGTGAACAACTTGAAGCAGACCGACAAGTTACCATTCCTGAAACCCAAAGTGCCGCCGGCGACCGCCAAGCCCACCCGACAGGAACGGAAACAAATCACAAGCGTTCCCTCAACAACCGCTGGTACAAAAAGTTCCATTTTCACCTTCTTGTTGTAGGGAAAAACAAAATCAAACGATCAAGTAGTCATTCACTAACAAAACAAACACCTTTTATGTCACATGCATGATTTATCTGTTTTTATTTGTGATTTGAGAACTGCTAATATTTGTATTTTGTGAGACTCCTAAATTGGTGGTCAAACATTAAAAAACATTGTGAGAAATATTAGAAATGTTTGCTTGTGTCTGAAAGTATTTCTTCTGCTATCTGAGATTTGGTTGTTTTGTGTTTCTTATTTTAGCCAGTCGGCAGGAAAGCTGGGAGGACTCTGACTTGTTTAAATCACAGCCGACATCTGACATCGACGCCATGGGCAAGAAACGTTACGTGGGTAAGCTGAAACTTTGCCTCTAGCTTCATATTGGACCTGAAGACTAAACTAAACTGGACCAATGAAAAGCTCAGAAACAACCGTGTTTAACTTCTACCTATTGAGCTAAACAGCAAGTTGAACCTGAAACTCTGCAGACTTACAGAGTGACGCCTAACGAAGCTCCTGCTCCCACAGCGCCGCACGTCGTCTACCAAACTGGCAAAAAACCGGACGAGCCATGCTCCATCACTTCCTCCCTTAGCTACTTCCCTGAAGATGAACCCGGTGAAGCCAACGTGACAGCTCCACCCAGGACGCCACCCTCCAACCTCACTGTGGTGACAGTAGAAGGATGCCCATCCTTCATCATCCTCGACTGGGAGAAAACAGACAATGACACCACCGGTAGGAAGTCCAGAGAAGCTACTAGCGTATAAGGAGACTTTTAGCAGCAGTTAGCATTGAGGCTATATGTTGACTATCTTGTTAGCTAACAGGATGTGAATCATTGTTGTCATCTTCTCAGAGTATGAGGTCATCTCCACTGCTAAAGGACCAGATGGTGAACAGGTCTCCATCCTGACCACCAACCAGACTCACACCACCGTGGAGAACCTCAAACCTGAGAGCAGGTAGGCTGGTGTCTGGGGTATGATGATGTCACTGATGATGTTACAGCACTGGTTGAGGCAGTAAAGAAATCTGAGAGAAGTGAGATTACCAGACTGCTGCAAACCTCCATGCTACATTAGCTCCAGATGCAGATATTAGAGAAAGTATTTATATTTTACAAGATAATACCGAGGACATTGTGTCTGAAACTGGTGGCGCAAAATCCATGAAATATTGTCTTATTATCTCTTGAATTGTTAGATATTTATGAGCAACCTCTGACACACTTTTTTAGTGAGTTACTGATCTTTGTATTGAGCTGAACCTGGAATTTATGTGCAATCTGCAGAGAATAAACTCTCCCAGATTAGATGGTAATTGGCAGCAGCAGGAGTGATATATAATATGATTAAAGATGCAATAACAAAAATCCATGTTAAAGTGAAAACATTTATAACATGGTCCCAAGATGTTAAAAGGCAAAGAAAAAAAAACACATTCAACATAAAAAGAAATAAAATAATTCAAAACACTTTGGCATGATTTAAATAAAAAAATAATAATAATGCAATAAAAAGAAAGTCCCAACCTGAAGATTTACTGAACGTCTTATCAATATGAGGAGATTTGCAGGATTGTTGTGGAGAATCAAGTAGAGCAGAAAGAGCATAAAGAAGTTTAAAAAGAAGTGAATCACCTTGGCTCTCTGGACGTCTGCCGGAGCTCCAAAAATATTGACAAAATGTCTGCTGTTTCCCGCTCAACTGTCCAAACATGCCGGGGTGCTCGGCGAGGGTTTAATGAGCCTGGATGTGAGAGAAGTACATCTCGAAGCAGCGACGTCACTCTTACTGTTTATCTTTAGTGTGAAGATATTGTTGAAATGTGTCACAGTTGCAGCAGAGAAGAAAATAAGCATTTGTGGTCATTCGAACCGAAACATCTGATTGGAAAAGAAGCAGAACATAAACTCTGCAGGTTCGATGCTAAAAACGGCGACACAGGAAACAGCAGATTATGGAATTCATAATACAGCCTTTTCAGATATATATGTAATAATATGTACACAGATTTTATATGTTAAACTACATAGCAGCATTTCCTGACTGCTCAGTGGTGCATTTATGCAGAATAAGCTCATATTTTGTTTCTTTATAGTTATGAGTTCAAGGTGAAGCCGAAGAACGAGCTGGGTGCAGGACCATCTAGTGAACCGGTGTCCTTTAACACAGAGTCAGGTACACAACAACACCTGAACGAGTCTCTGTTTTCTGGAAAGAAGTGTCTGATTTTGGTTCTAGTGAAAATGTTAATTTTCTTGAATTAAACATTTTGTAGTATATAGCATATTGTTTTTTTGTCTAATGTAATGCTAAAAATATAAAATGCTGTAGCTATCAGAGGTAATCAATCAAAGGTGTTTTCTTGTTAAAAACTTGACCAAAACCTTTTTTTTGTGTGTTAGCGGACCCGCGGGTGAGCGAGAACGTCTCAGGTAAAGCCACATTTTATCCACATGATTGATTGTAATCAATACCTTGTCATCATTTTATTGATGGAAACCGTTTCTTTTTTCTCTGCAGGAAAAGACGCCATATGGACTCAGTTCCCCTTCAAGACAGACTCGTACTCCGACTGTCACGGCAAACAGTACGTGAAGAGAACCTGGTACCGCAAGTTTGTGGGCGTCCAGCTCTGCAACTCGCTCAGATACAAGATCTACCTGAGTGACTCGCTCAACGGTGAGTTCAGTGAGCTCTGTGCTTCATTCATTCATCAGATTTTATTTAAACCTGGGCACTTCGTTCTCCTGCACAGGTAAATTCTACAACATTGGAGATCAGACCGGCTTTGGCGAGGATCACTGCCAGTTTGTCGACTCGTTCTTGGACGGCCGAACAGGCCGGCAGCTCAGAGCCGACCAGCTGCCGTCCAGAACTGGTAAAATAATGACTGCATTTTATTTTCCACCAAGTACTGAACGCCATCAGATTATTGGTTATGTTACCTTGACAACGTAAATCAGGAAAGTTTGCTTATTCGGAAGAAGTTCTTAATTTAACATACATGCATTCAGAAGTTTGGTATATTTAGTGAATTTAAAGCCATTGCTGAGATGCCAAACTAAAACTTTACTTATATTGAGATTATTAATTTCACGACATTTCTCAAAGTCGAGACTGAATTTTTCTTTAAAAATTGGCTCATTGTTTCTCTGCAATAAAATCAGGACACTGATAACCTATAAACACCAAAGATTAACAGATTTATCATTTATTTATAAAAGCTAACATTACATAGTTAACAGTATAAAAAGGATTTTTTATCAGTTTTCCTTTTCAAAGTTGAATTTTTTATTTAGTTTTCATTTCTTTAAACATGTAGATGCAAATTTAGATGGTTGACAACCAACATTAATGTTTTTCTAAACACAAAATATACAGTAGATTTAAATAACACAATAATGTTACACTAACATTTACTTACCTTTCCTTTACTTACGGCATCTAACTGTGGTTATTATGTCTCAGGTTTCTACCGAGCGCTGCGTCAGGAGCCCGTCAACTTCGGCCAGATTGGAGGACATTCCCACGTCAACTATGTCTCATGGTACGAGTGCGGGACTCCCATCCCTGGCAAATGGTGAACGGACTACTTGTTCCGGCCGTCCTCGGAGAAGGTCGCCATGGCTGGGATGGCGACAGTAAAACCTGCCGAAACCCAGTGCTGTAAAAAATATGTACAGGACATACTTGACTTTGTAACGAGAGAGTTTTTTTTTTTTTAATATGTAAACGTGCCTCTTCTTTACTGTTTATCGAGCAAGAAGGCTACAGCGGTAGAAGAAGAGGAAGATTCGTGGCGGGGTCGCTGACTCATGCTAAATATATTTTATTTTGTGTTAAAATAATGGGAAGCTGGCTCCCTGAAATACTATTTTCATAACGTGTGAGATGTTATTTATCAAATGATCTTATTGCATTTCTTCAAGAGGCCGACAGGCGCGTGGTTGCAGGTTTATTTTGGGATGCGACGTGACGCTTCTGCTTCTGCTCTTCCTCTGTTTTATTTTCTGCCAGCAGTTCGATGCGGAAAGATATGCAAGATGTGGGAAAAACTTGTTGGATATTTGGATTTCTCTCATGCATGCACACACTGCCTTCAACAGGAGACAAAAATTTAAATGTCAAAAATAACATTTTCTACTAAACTCATGAAAACTTTTTCTACATGTTTTGTTAGCACTCCAGCTAAGTTACCAGTCAGCAGGACGCTGAAGGCTCATTTTTACTCAAAAAACGGATATGGACGGAGTGATTGGTGATAAATTATAAACATATCTATGATGTTATCTCACCTTCCTGACTTCCTGCTTAGCATGTATTCCAACGTGCCACAGTTGCATCGTTTAAAATGGACATATTTATTTCCATGCATAAAGGGAACATAAATGAGCCTTAACACTCCTCTACAGGCTGTTATCTGACGTTCTACACTTTAAACTAAATGTTCTGTTTTTGGGAAAATTTGCCTTGTATGTCGATCGGACCCGTCAAGGTGGGAGGCTTCTACACTTGCAATTTGCACAACATAAATGTATTAATATGTATATGGAGAGTATTTTTTCAATACATTATTGCAGATGCATTTCTCTCACCGTGGCCTTTTTTTACTGTACCATAATGTACTCTTCTTCTTTGTGTCGCCTCATCATAAAGCAGGGTGGGAAGGTATTTGGCTACAGAAGCCAAATATCTACATTCAAAGCTCAGTTTCAAACTAGTTTTTTATTCTAATTTTATGAGCCTCTGTGGCTGCCTTTAATTTCCCACCCTGGCACCAACCCGCACTATAAGGGTTTTAATTGTAGGGGGTCACTATGAGGCATTTACTCTACCTGAAGGTGCAGATTGGATATCTCTTCACAGTTCTGATTCCTAAACATAAAACTGTGCTTTTAGCTGTATTCATTCATACACCCTTATAATTAAACAAGTGCTTTGTAAGATAAAAATGTAATTTAGCTGTTGATGTTTTTTTTTCTGCACGTTTGTGTCTATATTTGATTTTCAACAATAAAGAAGTTTTGATTTTTTTTAAATTATTTTTTCTCGTTATTTATTTATTTATTTTTAAATGTTATTCCTTTTTATCATCCACATTAAGAAACAAGTTTCTGGTTTCAAACTGAAAGCTTATGTAATAATCTGATTGGTGGTTTTATTCACAATATATAATACAGCGTACAAGCTAACGTGCTAACATTTAGCATTCAGATACAGAGCAGGAAAAATAAGTTTCAAGACGGTTTTATTTATTCTGTACAAAATAATAATAAATAATCATTGTAAATGTCTCAAGACACAAAATCAAATGCTAATAACCCCTGTAAAACTAAATCAATATTAATGACAATATTCCTGATATTTGTTTTATGTGAAAGATCTCGTGTGTATAACAAGCAGAGATATCTAACTTTAAACAATCAAATGTAAAATGTAAAAAGGTGTGTATATGTAGGAACAACAATCAGCGTTGATATGAAACATCACATAAATGAATCTAAGGTTTGATGATAAACATCCGATTTTTATGTATTTATCGGAATTTAAATAAAGTTTTCTGGGTTTGAACAATTTTAAAATAAGATTGAAGGTACATAAGGTATCTTTAGGAAAAAAACCAAATAAGATGTTAATACTTAAAAGTAGTAAATAACACAGTTTTACAGTTTCTTTCTTTGTTTTTAATAAAACTAAACCGGTTGCTGCTGTGATTAAAACACCGTGATTCACCTGCCGACGCGTGACATCACTTCCTGTTAGGAAGCGGAAGCTGTGGGAGCTGCACGAGGAGGAAAACGGACAGAAAACCCGCGGCTTTCTAAACTTCATGTGGTAAGATGCATTGTTTTCACTTGTAGGTGAATGTGTTTGTTGTTGTTTGACTTAAATCTGCTTGTTGTTTGTTTGTTTGTTTGTTTTGTATTTTCCTCCACGTCCAACTTGTAAACATGATGATGGTAATGATGAAAAGTCATGAGAAAGATTTATTATATAATAGAAGCTGGAAATATGTTCAGATCCCGACCGCAGCGTCATGACATCACTTTTCCAGACCGCAGCGCCGTCGTCAAGGCAACCTGCGTTTATTATTGTAAAGAGGGAAATATGTGACTGTGTGATGTTTATTCACCACAGAGGAAAAAGGAAAATAAGAGCAGGAAATGGTGTCAGAAAGAGGCTGGAGCCAGAGCTGCTGTCATTTCAGCCGTTGGAGGAGAAAGGTGTTATGTAATATCTGGACGGATGTGGACACATGATGCTGCAGTCATATTTAGGTCTGTTTTATTAAAAAACAAAAAAAAACATGAAAAATGAACCGACTCACTAGAAATAATGAGCCAAGATCAGAGGAAAGTCTGAGAAATGAAATTCAGAGCAGCAGAGTTTCTGCAAATCAGGATTTTATTTCTTATTTAATTCTTTAAATACTTTTTCTAAACTTAACAGATCATCATAACATCAGCTCAAACTCTGATAAACTTTATTATAGCATTAAGGAGCGAATATAACCTGTCAAACAACATGCTTAAAATAATAATAACTTTATTTATAGAGCTTTCATTGTTGTTGTTTACAAAGTGGTTATCATTAACTGCACATTCATAAACCTTAATGTTAAATAATCAATGTAATGTAGGTAAGTAATGCTAATGTCAGCAGCTAACATTACATTTGTGTGTTTTTGTTTTTTTGTTGCTCTGCACCTTCATATTCTTCTGACTTTGCATAAAAACATCTTTTTCAGGTTAAAACTTATAATCTCCAAACTATAACATTTTTAGGATCTGAGAAAAGCTGCCAGAAAAATTCATATTTTATGATTTTTCACAGAAAGGAGCAGCGTGAGGTTTAAGTAGTTCTTGTAATGTCAGACCTGAACATGATGGAAATTCAATATTTATGTTAGTTTCATGTATTGATTTGAGGAACGTTACAGTCCGTCCATCGCTGCACACAGATCTAATGTTGTCAGATATTATTTTCCATGTTCAGTGTTGATAAGAGATTTAATTAGATTAAGCTGCGCATGAACACTGTGAAGCTGACGCTGTATCAGCCTCATAATCAGTAAATAAAGATGAACATATGATGTATCAAAAGTATTATTATTAATAGTCTAAAGCCTGAAACCTGCAAACAACTCTCTGTTGATATTAACTGACCGTGCTAGTATTTAGTGTCATGTTTAACTTCCCATAGTCAAACCATTTTTCTCTCATGTTTGTGTTTAAGGACTCGGCAGCAGCAGATCTGATCAGGATGAAGCTTTCACAGACCAGGTACACTTTAAACTTGTCTTTCTGTCTCACCTGACGAGATGATATGTCTGAAAATATCCAACATGAAGCACAGACAGATTTTCCGTCTTCGCTTGATTATTATTTGTATTATTTGTGTGACTGTGATAAAATGACGGAGAAGTGCACAAACTCATAGACAGTAAGATTTATAAAAATAAAAATAAAAGATTAATTGATTCATCCTGTGAGACAAAAACACCCACTAGAGGCGTCAAAGTGACGTCTTTAAATGTCTCAAAAACACAAAAACATTTCTTATTAATCAACAAAAAAAACCATCATTTGACATAATCAAAACGCCATTTTTAACCAGAAGAAGACAAAGACGACGACAACGAGCTGCTCAGCTGCCGTCAGAACAGGAAACACTCACACTGGTGCACTGAAACACTTCACCTGTGCCAGCGTGGACACAGGGGCATTCTGGGTAATTACTTCAACATCACTTTGAAATATCTCGTTGTTCGTACGGGACTGAAACATGCTTCACGTTTTAAAGATGGAGAAGAAAGCATCAAACATCACGTCCACAAACATCCAACGTGGATGAGTCTCCAGTTTCTCTGACAGATGAGTTAGGATGCCGAGGATCTCCTGTGATCCGGTCTGGGATTCCCTTGTTTTAGGAAAATCGGACTTGGTCAAGCTGAGAGAAGAGCGCGTGGGGACGGGGGACACAATGAAGGACGGGGCCGTTGAACTCGAGGAATCCTCGGTCGCTCGGAGATTGATGCTGATGAGCTTTTAATGTCTTCAACAGCAGTAACATGAGTTTGTACTACATCATCACGATGAGAAGAACAAACTGACCTCAGGTCACCTTCACGCCGTCTTCTGCTTCTTCTCTGGACCTGCAGCATCTTAGAGGACCTCATCATCACCAATAAACCTCCATAAATCCACCAACCTGTTTTCAAACATTGAATTTGTCTTGATGTTTCTGCAACAATCTTCAGATATTTTGGTTTTTAACATTTGGATGTAGTTAACATTTAAAATGAAGCCTGCCAGCTGGTGTGAGAGCAGAGGTCAGAGGTTACGTGTCCAACAGAAATTACAGTTCTCGTGTCAAACATGTAATTTGGATGTTTGACTTTAAACTTGACATGTTATTTACATGAAACCAACTATGTGTTTAGTTCAAAAGTGCACAGACATCTTAAGGAAAAATCTAAAGTCTTCATGTTTTGAATGCTTGTATTTATTTATCCAGATGAATCCGGTTTAAATCAATCAGGACATCAAGAAACCTGAAGCCGATTAAAAGGCTGAAAATGTAAACCAGAGGAGAGCAAAGGGGAAGCTCGTCAGCACACATGCAGTCGATTTGAGCGTGTATGGAGATAACAGGGGTGTGTTCAGAGGAAAAAAAAAGGTTATGTTACATATGGCTGGAGGAGAAGCCAGAAAAAGAGATTTATGTCCTGCTGGATGAGTTTTAGTTGTTTTATTCTCCAGAATGGAAATAAAAGTTCAGAGAACATATTTTCACACATTCACATTTTCAGTAACCAGGTTGCTGTTGTCTTTCTGCAGCAGGCAGATGCAGATTTTAAAAATGTTGCCGTTATTGTTTCGCATTTTGGCACATTTATGTTTAGGTTTAATTATGAAGCTGTGTCTGCGTTGACTAAAATTTCTATAAAACATTGCGAGTAAAAACAAAAAAAAACTCTACAGTAGATTACACAATCAAGATCTCAAGGTTAATCCAGACAGGTGAGTAAATGAGAATACAGGTAGTGAGGCTGTTGTATTGCTGTCTGGTACAAACGGGTGAACCTGTAACCATGGTGACTATAAACATATTTCTTTTAAAAATAGACAAAAAATGTGATTTTAACAGATTTTCTTTTTAATCAAAAGACTAAAACTAAATCAAAACCAGATGTAACAAGTAAGACTGAAACAAATTCATTCATTCATTCATTAATCTGCCGGTTCGTCTCGTTTTGTCCAACCAACAGTCCAAAAGCTAAAGATTTTTAACTTCCTGTCACATATGATGAGAAAGAAGAGTGTTTGTCCTTCTTTCTCGACTGAAACAAGTCCATGTGTAGAAAGACGTCAGACCTATCAGACCCGAGGGACCGTCGACGTCCTCATCACGCCTGGACCAGCTTCTTCCTCTGTGGTGTTTTGGGTCTTTAGATGTCGCCGTCGTCCTTGGCAACCTTGCTGCATTTAAAATACGTGTTCAACAGGAAATGCAGCTATTTTGTGATGTTTTTGTCACTTCCTGGTGGTTTTTGCAGCTTTTCTACTTTCTTGTTGTAGTTTCTAGAAAGTAGATTTAAAGATGTGCGTGGCCTAGTGGCCGTAACAAAGAAGACACAAATCAAGAAAACCAGTTTGTTTTAAAAGACAGACTCACATTTTTTAAAAATGCAGTGTTGTGTTGCTTCTTTAAGATGAGTGAGTGTGTTCGCCATCTGCTCTCATGGAGATTTTCCTCAAACAAAAGCCTGAACTCGAACTAAATGGCTCATCTCTGGTCCCTGGATCTTCCAGGGACCTTCCAAACCACAGCGGCCCTGGTGGCTCCAGGAACCTGATTGCTCAAGCAGACTTTCTACCTGATTGTTTGAGCAGGCTCAATGTTGCTGTCAGCGGCTGAATTCCCAGAAGGATGATCTTAATCAAATGGAGGAATTTTCTGGAGGTTTCACTTATTTCCAAAACATTTGTGTGTGTGTGTGTGGTTGTAATTATGGTGGTGTGGGGTGTTTTTGTTCTGCCTCTGGACAGCGCTGGCTTGTAAACCGGCAGATCTGACGACATGAGAGCAGTAAACATCTCAGCTCAGAGTACGGTCTCACAGAAAAGAGACGATATGTCGACCTGCAGCCAAGACAAAGCTTTTTATAGGTCTAAGAATTAGTTAAAAAAAACTCTTTTAAAATATAATTGGCTTTCCCGAGGGTGCCTTCAAAGGTACAAGGCCTCACGTGCGCTCGCTGTACCAATGTTTAATAGTCAGTTAAAGAGCTGCTGCAGGTCCAGCTCTGCTTCTCATTTATTGCAGGAAAACCCCTGTGAGCAGGAGTGTTATGTAATAACGAGGCCTCCAATCGGCAGCAAGAACAAACCTTGATGACAGGTGATGGACGAGACATCCGCAGGTCACTCGTCAACATCTAAAGACTCGAAGAGGAAGATGTCGCCTTCAGAGATCTGAAAGAGTCTAAACCAGAAACATAAAAAAGCTCTAGCAATCAAAAACATATCTTTGGTATTTAATAAATGCGCACTAATTTAAAAAAAAAGGCATGCTTCTCTGATTAATAAATGTGCTCTAA
Source organism: Pampus argenteus (assembly GCA_036937835.1). Taxonomy (NCBI): domain Eukaryota; kingdom Metazoa; phylum Chordata; class Actinopteri; order Scombriformes; family Stromateidae; genus Pampus; species Pampus argenteus. The sequence continues at coordinate 165,622 of CM072883.1, read as the reverse complement.
ATGTAAAAAGATAATCCACCAAAAAAATGAAAATAAAAAAAAGCTTCAACATATTACTAACATGTACTACAGATTAGAAAAACATGCTCTGCTCCGTTAAAAAAAAAAAAAACATTTAAATCAGATAATCTTGAAAATATCTGGCAGAATAATCACGATTAAATAAAAATTAATAATAAAATAATAATAATAAAACATCTGCTCTCAGTTTGAAGCTTGATATCAGCTTCTGAAGGACACGCCCCCTCAGAGACTGTCGCCGTGTCATCAGTCACATGTCACCCGGCGGCCAACAGCCGTCTGTCAGCGAGAGACAACTTGTGTTTTGGTTTCGGAGCAGGACGAAGACAGACGTGTCCTCGGTCAGGTGGAGGACAAGGAGAAAAAAATTAATAAATGGTGATGTTTGCATGAAAAATATTTTAGTTTCTGCTTCATTAACCTGCTCAGGTGATTCTCTGATGGAGCAGGAAGCAGCTCAGGCACGTTCACTGAAGAAAATAAAACCAAACAGATCATCAATTTTCATTTCCACTGTTGTCCTAAAGAGACGGTGAAACCTCATCAGGAGGAAAACTTCACGCCAACGTTCTTCATGTAGTAAAAGATGGTTTGGGTTTGAGGAATTAAAGGACTCATTCACAGATATTAGTATACTAGTTTCCAGAGTGCATTTCTAATTAGTCCTGTCTGTTACTTTATTGATAAAATGCATTTTTAATCATTGGAGCGTGTTTTTTTTCAAATCAGTAAAAAACGTTACTTATTGCTGGAATATTTATTGTCTTGGAGGTGTTGTAATGCATTTTTGGTTTGAATAGATGAAGAATATTTTATTTTTGAACATAAACATGAATAATGATGTTGCTCCATAGCTGCTGGATGTTAGCACAGCTACTTAATAAGCTGATAATACGACGGATGTTGTGTTTGGAGACTGTTCTGCTAAAAGAGTGGACAAAAACATCATTTCAAGCAGCTTTAACAAGTAGAAACTATAAAGGATTGAGACTAGAATCCTGAGGAACCCCACAACTAATTACTGATGTTATATATGCTGCTCTACGCGTGTTCAACTCTTAAAGCTGATGATGTGTCAGCGTCATGTCACTTGTTGAATGTTTTTTGGGCTGTTTTTAACGTTTATTGTTCATTATCATTATTGTTACTGTTGGTTTTTTATGGATTTGACATCTTGAAATTTTTCAGACTTGGACTTTTTTTTTGTTTCATAACAGTTGATGTTTTAGAATATTTTCACTTAAGCAGTTAAACAAAAGTCGAACCTGCTGAATGGAAAAGTCTCTTATATCATTAGATCATTTTCACTGTGAGAGACGTGTGTTATTTATGTTCTTCGTTGCTCCACATGTTTCCAATCCTCCAGCTTTCATCGCTGTTGTTAAAGAGAAAATCAAATTACAGCTCTGCAGCCTCCCGGCCTGGCAAACGCAGCTGCTGATTGGTCCTGGCAGGTCCAGGCTACAGAGGTGATTGGCTGAGAAGTGACCCACGGCGGGGGGGTGGCGGTCTGTGTTCATGTATGAAGATTCCTACATAACACACACATCGTTAATCAGGACTGAAGTCAAGCTCATGAGAAAAGATCAGCAGCTGGAGAGTAATGAAGTACATTTACTCATACTATTTATGAGGTACTATACTTTACTGGAGTGATGCTACTTTATACTTCCTCTCCCAAACATCACTAAAACCTTTGTTGAGTTGATGAAAGAAAATTCAGAAATATCTTAATAAGCCAACAAACTTTGAGATGTGTGTCTGCTGCATGAACTCTGCCTCACAACCAGATTGAATGTGACACACACGGCGAGTGTGTTGCACAACAATATGGGCCAGCAGAGAAGGAAAACCCCGTGAACGGCTTTTACATGATGTCACAAAACCGCACACGTTAACTCCACATCTGCTTCCAGTCAGCATTTTAACCCCGCCCGCCACGATTCTCCTCTCCACTCTGCAGAGGAAACAAACCCGCCTGCAGCAGGCAGAAGCTTACATAACTGAGGATTCACTCTTATAACTTATTTTACCTGATAAAGATACAAATCTGATCCTCCATCTTTACTACAAACAGCTGATGCTCAGTTTGAGCTGTGTCGTTTCACAAGTAAATAATCGTGTTTGAACGTCGTAGGCAGATGAAGGGCAGCTTATGTTGAGAGGTGAAACACAGGGCTGAAAAAAATAACTTGTTAGTCACATTTCTAAAAGAGAGATGTAAATAAATTTGGTTTTAGTTTAACCTTTTTTTTGTATGTCTTCGTATGTTTTACATTTAAAGCTCTGCAGATGTTTGCCGTAAAGAAAAGATTTAAGTCGATGATCTGATGACGTAAACGAGGATTTAAGTGTCAGCCTGCATCACCTGCAGGTGCCTCTAATAGAAGAAGAAATGTGTTTCATTTCCACCTCCATCTGCTCTGACACTGAGCGGACGTCTTCCCAGAAAGGTCACCACACTGCCCCCAATATGCAAAAATCAAAGTTTGAGTTTAACTGAGCCCATAGAGGAACTGAGATTAACAATATCAGAGTCTCAGTGACCAATTTACAGACTCTCGACTCATCTGTGGTCTGTGGGTTTATGGGAAATGGTTTTTTTTTAATCTTAGAGAGTTATTTAAGTTTTATGTTATTTAAATAACTAAAATATCAGTGGAGTTTTGCATGAGTGTTTTTTTTTTACTGCTCTGACAGAAATGAACATTTTTGAAAAATTCCAACATATAAAAATATTTAAATGGCACAAATTCCAACAGGGATGCTAAGTTAGCTTTAGCATGGAAATTGAACAATGTTATGGTATTTTATTTGTTAGCTGTCACTGTGGTTACTTCGTTTCCCCCCAAACCGATCCAGAATTATTAGATTTAGTGTTTGATCAGGTTTTATCTTTAGCTTCAGTCAGTGAAATGCATCTTGGGAGTTGTATTTTCTAACATAGTTGTTGTTGTAGTTGAGTTTCATGTCAACAGCTCAAATATCTTCAGATTAAAATACTTTGCATCACAGTGGGTTTGTGCAGCTGTGCACTCATGTTAGCGGCTTAGTATTGATTGATTGTTTGAGATACAAAAACAAACATAAACCATGGGAACCTTGGGAACCTCCTGGAACGCAGAAACTGATGTTTGTCCTGACAAAAACCCACACTAGCTGTGTTGTGTTACTGTGTGCAGAGTTCATCACAAATTATCACATGACATTTACAAAGCAACTAAATCAAGTTTTCTGGAAGCTTGTAGTGGGATACACCTGTCTGCTACCTGGTGATGCGTTAACAGGTGCTCAGGACCTTCCTAAGCATTTCTCCTGGATGCAGCTGAGTGGTGGTCACGGTAACGCTGTGTTTTGTTTGTGTGGGCTGCACGTGTGTTTTACAGTGTTGGACGATGTGCGACAGGGATTCTCTCTCTCTGGTGTTTCCTAAATCAAGTCGAGGTCACATGATGAGGGATTTCAGCTCTTTGGCGGCTGTAGCTGTTTTTTTTTCTCTCCTCCTTTATCAAAGCTTCCTCCTGCTGGGATCTGTCAGGGATGAGTCAGTCCACCCGCTGTGCTGCTACCTTCATATGTGAAACTGACAGTTGCTACGGCAACAGAGAGGAACCAAATGATTACATAATTGTTACTGTTAGCTTGGTGAAGCTGCTGGATTTGTTTGATAGTGATAAGTTTGATGGTGAACAAGAAAAAAACAGTTGTTGTTAGGTGGAAACACCCCAGCAGCCACTGTGAACACCATGGCAACCAACTGTTCAAAACGCCATAAGCATTTGGAAACCACCTGTATGATGCCAGAGCAACTGACTGAAACACCCCAGTGTAGCCACCAATTAAAGCCATCCTAAAACACCCTAGCAACCACCCTAACGACCATAATATACCTCTGAACCTGAATAAGTGCTAATTAACAACTTATAGCAAACAGATAGCGAGCACACAGGAAACACTTTAGTGACGACCACATGCTTCTCACCTAACAACCACCTAGCAACCAAATAAGGTCTTAACAGAGAAATCAGTATTTCTTTTAGATTTGTGAACACTTAGAAAGTAATTGATCATCTGCAGCAGCTCTAGCATCACACTGATGAACCAGCAGCTGCCACCTTTTCCATGGAAATCTTTTTTTCATCAACATTTTGGGTCTTTGTTCGTCTTTTACCCTGGAAAGACATTTTATTACTGAGGTCAAATTGAGGGAAACTGAGAAGAATGTGAAAATTTATGGAGTATTTTTGATCTTTCAGTCTTCAGACTTGTCCAGCTGCAGTTCAGTTTGTTAAACTTGTTGTATTTTTTTCTTAAATATTTGTAGCATAAACTGACTGATCATCAGGATTTAGTCTCCTGCTCTGTAAGGTCACATTTGAAGAATGTCACCTCTTTTCTGGGATGAACTTGAGTCGATGCTGCGTGTTCAGACCAGAAATCACTAATGACTGTTCATAAAATGTGAACTCGTTAAAGACCTGAAAAAGCCTCATCAGCATTTCTCTTGTTTCTGTTTCATCATCAACACTTTAACTTGATCATAACTGACCTGTTTATGATGCAGCTATTTGGATTAGATTCATTAGTGAAGCTTGATTGTAAACAGGAAGATCACTGAGTGGAGCTTGGTGCCCTCAAGTGGCTGTGACTGTATCATCACATGACAAACACAGTGAACAGTGAGGAATGAATCCTATTACGTATATTAAAAACAGCCGAGAGCAGCTGAGGCAGCTTTCAGGTCTGAGCTGGACACACAGACTTTAAAGTTCGACTGTAGAGCTTTATTTTATTATTTCTTATCTTTATTTATTATCTATGAATCAACATTGTTATTGCAAATATGGTCATCTCTGACCCAAAAATCCAAGATGGCAACAGCAAAAACTCAAATCAAATCAAATTTCATTTGTATAGCCCTAAATTACAATATACATACATTTACATATACATTTGTCTCAGAGGGCTTTACAATCTGTACAGGGAGTGACACCCTCTGTCCTTAGACCCTCGATTAGTGAGGAAAAACTTGACCACCAAAAAACCTTTTAACAGGGAAAAAATGCAAAAATGTGAACTCGAGTTCACAAACCAACGTCCATTATTTTATACATCACACTTACTGTCAAAATAAGAAATAAATTACAATAATGTCTCACTTTAGCTTGTAGCAAAATGAGCCTGGTTGAATATTAAAAACACTCGGTGCCTTTTTAAAGCATCTGTAGCTGGATTTTTAGTGGTTTTAGTTTTAGTTTTTTTTTTTTTTGATTGATTTTCACCCAAAACCACCAAAGAACAGTTTGGATTATAATGTTAGCAGCTCACAGAGCTAGTATAAACCTCAAATAGCTGCTGATGATCAGAAACTACAACATGTTGATATAAAATATTGATTAGAGGAGTTTTAAGAAGTTCATTTGATTAGATGGTTTCCAACATTTTTCTCACATGAATGCATTTTTATTTCCTCTGTTGTTCAGAGAAGAGAGGCCTTGTTCTTGTCCTTCGTGTCTCTGTAGGACTCAGAGCTGGTGCTTTTGTCCCACTTCTTCTGCAGACTGTACCTAGTGTTGTGGAGCTGGATGCTGACAGACTCAATGGATCGCAACACAGAGTCTCTGAAGCTCTTCGTTCTGGCTGTGAATAGGATGAAAATCTGAAACCCCTGGAAAAACAATATGAACAAGACCATGAACTTCTTCTTTGTCTTAGTTTGTAAATATTTAGTCATTAGTGTAGCATAGATGGATAGATGTAACATACCTGCGTGGTTGTACAGATGCAGAATAAAATGCTGAAGACCAGATGGGCGTGTCCATCTGTGACAAGCACCAGGTACCCCAGAGTCCAGGACACGCCCAGCAACAGCCCAAGGGAAAAACTAATGAGGAACTTCTTCCTCAAAGATAAACGATTTATGCTGCACATGGAAAACAAGGAAAAATCATATTTTCTTAATTAATTGTTTCCCAAAAGTCCAAGATGACTTCCTGAAATGTCTTGTTTTATCCACAACCCAAAGATATTCAGTTTGGATATTTTTAATGGAACAAATGATTTTTCGGTGTTACCTGTTCAGTCTGGGGTCCGTCCTGCATGTGGTCAGGGAGACGAGGAACAGCAGGACAATATTGTAGATCAGAATCAGGCCGACTGGAACCACGAACCCCCAAAACATTGGTTTCCCAAAGTCAAAGTGTCTGTGTGAGTCCAAAGCTGCAAGCCAGCAGCTTCAAAAATGAAAAGCAGAGTCAAAAACAAAACCATAGATAAACATAAAAGAGATAAAAAGGATAAAAACTTTTTTTTAATCAAATATTACATATTATGCATGGTACACTACATATATATACATTAAACTTGTATATATGATAGTGATGGACCCACAATTCCTCCTGTCTGTATCCCAGAGGGTTGTTGACCCTGTAGGTAGCGCCCAGTGTAATTGCCATGACGACAGCTGGGACTCCTGAGAGGAAACGGGAAGTATGGGTTTAATATGGCTTTAAATTAGACATTTTATTATTGCAATTAGGATTCTCACATGGAGTAAACATTTTGACATTTATGAGAACAAAAGTCAGAATTATATCAATAACAACAGCATTTTATAAGGTGAAGTTAGACTTATCGAAGTCAGGATTTGTTAACGTCAGGTTCATCAAAGTCACAAATTGTTTTAAAAGTGTTTTAACAAATAGCCAATAGTTGTGTCCCGCAGTTTTAAATGAATCTCGTACCGAATCCGGCAGCAACGCTGATTGATGCCCAGTGTGGGGGCAGATCGCGGCGTATCGACCTGACCAGCAGCACCAGCTGTGTGGCGTACACGCCGTTCCACATGAAGGTCGCCAGCAGGAAGAAATGGAGCAGAGCTGCTACTGCTGAGCACGAGCCACGATCTGGTTCCACGTGTTTGTCGGAGTTGGGGATAACGTTGGATTCAGTGTTGATTTCCTGCTGCGTGGTGTGATTGTTGGTGTTTTGGGCTCCAGAAAGGAAGGTGATAATGAAGGCCAGCAGGCTGATGCAAATGCAGAGCAGCGGCAACTTTGAGTTGTTGTTGTTGTTGTTCTGACGGCCATTTCTGGGGAAGCTAAAGGAAGAAAAAATAGTTGTAAAGCTAAAATATATAAAAGTATAAAATTCACTTTAATGCATTTGGTTTACTATTTGTTTTGGAGCTGAAACACCATTTCCCATGTTTTGTAATTACTTTAAAACATTTTTTTCTAATTATACATATTTTCTTATAATAAAAAATGTTTGTATTAATGATATAAATGAGTTTTAAAGTGATTTTATTGTTATTATAATAAGCTTCCTGAAAAAACGAACTCATTTTTACATTTTAATTTCTTGTATTTTCTCTGACTAGCAAATATCTTGTATGTAAAAACTGACATTTACTGCTAGTAAATGCTAAAGGAAATGCTAAGCTAAATCAGCAATGCAATGAAATATTTGTTGTCTATAATGCAAGTCGCTCTTACTTCTCTTTAATGTGGTGAATGATTGTTACAACCAAACCAAGAATAGAAAACGAGAGTCCAACGGTGGAAATGTCTCCCAGAGCTTCTGCATACTTGTAGTTCTCTTTGAAAGACTGAAACAAACCAGATTTTTCAGATTAATTTTAGTCATGGTGCAAAATGGACATTTCTGTGTTTAAATCTGTGCAGATTTTTGATATCCACCCAGAGAGCAGCAAAGTTGGTGGTGTGGTTACAGAAACATCGCAGAACACCGTCTGAACTGTTGCCTTTGGAGCAGCCGGTGGTGCTCCAATCCTCCAGATTATAATCCCAAAACACACAGGCGAAGTTGTACAGCGACGTGCCGTTCATCATCTGAAAGAGCAGCAGGTATTATATCCACCTACAACACTTATTTATTTAGAGTAAAGGAACACCACTGAGCATCATCATATTTATGAGATTTATTGGTGGCATAAAAACAGACTATACAATAAAAAATAAAAAACATAAAGAGGGAAGTCATGAAAACAAAGTTATGATAGAAGTCAGGGTTCACCTTTATGTCAACAGTGATTATAGATTATATTATCTCAACAGCTTTAAATTCTGTGGAGAAATAAACGGTTTAATATGCAAGTTTTCAAACATATTAAAGAGTTCAAAGAGAACAGATCAACCAAAATCCCTGCAAAACACTTTTTATATATTTAGAGGATGAAAAACTGTGACAAACATCTGTAAAATTTGAAACAAGGAGATAATGAACATTCGAAATGGTCAAAAAGTCAATAAACATCATTTAAATATCATTATATTTCAGTCTAAATGATTAAAAAGACGTTAAGAGTTTTACTGTTGGTCTGAAATGCATCTCGATGTGTTGCGGCACCACGCTGCGCTCATGACCTCCGACGCTGGCCGACAGGACCCTGATGGAGGCCTGCTGCCTCCTGTAGATCCTCGACTTGAAGAAACGGTCGTTCTGGTAGAGAACAAAGCCCAGTGAGACATTTGTTGGCTTCTGGCGACTACCGACAGCGTCTGCAAACACAGAAAACAAATTTGAAGCAGAGAAAAAACACAGCAGTTCAAATTGCTGTTTCGAGTAGTTCCTTTGTGAAAACTGAGAGCAGAGACTCACCTGGTGGAAATCGTACTAATATTACAGCGTCGGCAATGAACTTGTTCTCCACCACGACTGTTGAAGTGTTGGTGTTCAGCTGAATTCGGTCGGCCACGAAACTGCCAGACTTTCCTAAACGCACCGAGAAAAACTTCACAAATGTTGTAATAGCAAAAAAAACACATACAATGTGTCTTTTACTTGTGTATACGTGTATATTCTGGCAGTTAATATTGTCCAGTTAAGTGTGATTTTTATTCAAATGTTTTTTGTCTCTTTCAGATGTCCGTAGAAATCAACATCAAGCTCGCCTGTGTCCTGTGAGTACTCTAACTTTAATTAATAAAAAAGACAGTTAAAAGACAAAATAAGAGATGAAACTCATGAAAATCAAGTTTAACTTTGAACGTACAACTACGAAACCAAGATGTTTTACATTTAATTCACATAAATTCACATAATAATTTGTTGTATATGGCGTTTCACAAACTATATAAAATTCCCCCAACAAAAAAAAACTGCACAACTTTTGCTGCTTATCTTTGCATAGAAGACACATCATTTAAACTGTACCTGCTTCTTTACTCTGCGTGCTAATTCTGCCAATCACACAATATACTGTGCATTTTTTATTTAAATGTAATATGGTCATAAATGCGTTTAAAGGATGAAGTCAGTGAGCCATGCAGCAGGATTTGTACAAGTCATAAAACAATTAAAAAGCTTCAGCAAAGACGAGCTTTATATAGAAGACTAAAAACACGATAATAATGAATGTAATGATAAGACTGTAAGGAGACATCAAACACGTCCTCCTACAGCTTCACATAAGATGTACATTTAAAAGAAATAATGTCAAATACTTTGAGTTCAACAAAAAAGGGAAAATTTAACGCAGATCCACTTTTAGTCACTTTTCCACCTGACAGGTGATTCGTTTCATCTTGTGTTCATGTAAATATGAGAGGACGGTTTGTTTAAATATGAAAACAGAAACAAGATAAAGGTTTCATCATTATTTCTGTTATTGTCACAGCTCATGTTTGCTGAACCTGTACAGTGAAGTGAATAAATAGTTCAAATTGATTAATGGATCTGCTGGCTGACGTAAAATAAATTTCTTCCAGTTTCTAAACTGAAGCTGCTTTTTGTTGCTATACGTGATAATAAATTGAATATCTGAGATAAAACAAACAAATTGAAAACCATTATTTACTGTTTTTTATGACCTAAACAATTAAACAGAAAATAATTGGCAGCGTTTAACAACAAGGTTTTTGCTCCCGGTTCACGCCGTCACTGACCTGCAAGCGACGTGAACTGGACTCCCTGACTGTTCGCTGCAGGTATCTGGGCAGACTGGACCACCAGGTTGGGCTGAACCACCTGAGACTGAGCGGAGTTGAGGCTGGTGCTGAGGTTCACTGAGAGCTGGTCCAGAGTCCGCGTCAGGCTGCACAAACAGAAATATAAACCATATATATATATATATATATATATGCATTGAATAGTTGTTGAGAAAAACTATATTGCCAAAAGTATTTGGCCACCTGCCTTGACTCACATGAACTTAAGTGCCATACCATTCCTAACCCATAGGGTTCAATATGATGTCGGTCCACGTTTTGCAGTTATTACAGCTTCAACTCTTCTGGGAAGGCTGTCCACAAGGTTGCAGAGTGTGTTTATAGGAATTTTCGACAATTCTTCCAAAAGCACATTGGTGAGGTCACACACTGATGTTGGTAGAGAAGGCCTGGCTCTCAGTCTCTGCTCTAATTCATCCCAAAGGTGATCTATCGGGTTCAGGTCAGGACTGAGCAGGCCAGTCAAGTTCATCCATACCAGACTCATCATGTCTTTATGGACCTTGCTTTGTGCACTGGTGCACAGTCATGTTGGAAGAGGAAGGGGCCCGCTCGACGTGCTTTACACCACTGCATCCAACGCTTTGCATTGGAATTGGTGATGTATGTCTTAGATGCAGCTGCTCGGCCATAGAAACCCATTCCATGAAGCTCTCTGCGTACTGTACGTGGGCTAATTTGAAGGTCACGTGGGAGTTGGGAGCTCTGTAGCAACTGACTGTGCAGAAAGTCGGCGACCTCTTTGCACTATGTGCTTCAGCAAACGCTGACCCCTCTCTGTCAGTTTACGTGGCCTACCACTTTACGTGGCCTACCCTGAGTTGCTGTTGTTCCCAAACTCTTCCATTTTCTTAGCCGACAGTTGACTTTCAGGACTGGATTTGTTGCACAGGTGGCACCCTATGACAGCTCCACGCTGGAAATCACTGAGCTCCTGAGACCGTCCCATTCTTTCACAAATGTTTGTAGAAACAGTCTACATGCCCAAGTGCTTGATTTTATACACCTGTGGCCGGGCCAAGAGATTAGGACACCTGATTCTGATCATTTGGATGGCTGGCCAAATACTTTTGGCAATATAGTGTATCAATCTGCCAGATATAACCCTCCATTAGCTGCTAACATGGTGAATAAAAATCAATAAAAGTTGCAGACTATTTATATGCAGCACTGTTTGTTTGTACCCCAGAGTGGCGTCGTTTTCCTCGGTGTCGTCTGGAACGCTGGCGTTCAGCAGCTGGCTGACTGTCGCTACAGCTGCTACCCTGACGCTCTGCAAAACAACATTTACACCAGAAAAATACTGAAGCTTTCAGGACATTAAACACCTCCGACACCATTTGCTCCTGATAGAAGCCTCTACGGGACCAACAAACTTTGTACCTCCGTGGCGTTGGGAGACAGAAGCAGTGTGTTGGTGATCTGAGCTGCCACCGTCACGTCTTCGACTGTCAGCCCTTCAGGTTTAGACGTCAGGATTTGAGTGTTGGCAGCCAGCTTCTCCAAATCAGCCGGGCTGGTGACCTTTAATTTAAAAGAATTATCTAAAATTTAGGTGATATTTTGTACAATTTCAATGTTTACTTAGATTGTCTTTTACTAATGAATCTTTAAAAGTGTAAAATTTCAATTCAGGACACATTTTACATATTTAAAATATGATAACCTGACGAAAGAGTCAAAGAAAAGCCCCACTGTGTGTAATTATTATTAAGATATCAAGGTAGGTGTTGAATATCTGTGTATGGTGATGAGCCCTGATCAGTGATCAATCACTAGTTATTTTGTGGTTTTTAACGTAGTTCTCACATTTAGCTGTAAATCGGCAAGCGTCTGGTTACACTGGAAGGGCTCTGGACTGTCGAAGGTCGGTGATCCGCTCTGGTTGGAGCATCTGGTGGAAGCCTGTGGTTTACCAGCTGGATGGAAGATGGCGGGCGTTAAGATGGCGGACACAGAGTGGCGAGAAATGGCCTGTGTTTGTACTCTGATGTTAAAACCTACCACTGCTCGTTCCTTCGTTGCAGAGCTGCATGGAATATGCAAACCAGCCGATGGGTGTTTGAGGAAAACTGTATATGCCCATCTGTTGAGCTTGGCAGAAATTTGCTAAGGGGACAAATTTAATAAAAGATGCATTTTTGAAGATTTTGGCCACTGTTTGTTATAGAGATCACTATAGGGAGTGATTAATGTGTGTTTCACAGTGAATTCACGGATACTGCGGTAAAACAAGAATAATTCTTATTCTGGTGGATAATAGTCTTAGAGGATCTGTGACAAATGAGAAAGTAAACGACAACGACAACAACAACCTTTGTTAGATACTCACGTTGTGAGCACGTCTCTCCGGACCACTCGTCAGGACAGATACACACACCCTGTAAAGGTTCCCCGTTAACACAAACCACAGGTGCAGGAGTAGTAGGTGTAGTAGGAGTAGTAGTAGTAGTAGTAGTAGTAGGTACAGTAGTAGTAGTAGTAGGTACAGTAGTAGTAGTAGGTACAGTAGTAGTAGTAGTAGATGATGGAGTGGTATATGTAGTATTGGGTACAGCAGTCGTAGCAGGATATGTAGTAGTATTATATGTAATAGTAGTAGGTACAGCAGTCGTAGTAGGAGATGGAGTAGTATACGTAGTAGTTAGTACAGCAGCTGTAGTAGGAGATGGACTCGTATACGTAGTAGTTAGTACAGCAGCTGTAGTAGGAGATGGAGTAGTAGTATATGTAGTAGTAATAGGTACAGCAGTCGTAGTAGGAGATGGACTAGTATACGTAGTAGTTAGTACAGCAGCTGTAGTAGAAGATGGAGTAGTAGTATATGTAGTAGTAGTAGGTACAGCAGTCATAGTAGGAGATGGAGTAGTAGTATATGTAGTAATAGGTACAGCAGTCGTAGTAGGAGATGGACTAGTATACGTAGTAGTTAGTACAGCAGCTGTAGTAGAAGATGGAGTAGTAGTATATGTAGTAGTAGTAGGTACAGCAGTCATAGTAGGAGATGGAGTAGTAGTATATGTAGTAATAGGTACAGCAGTCGTAGTAGGAGATGGACTAGTATACGTAGTAGTTAGTTCAGCAGCTGTAGTAGGAGATGGAGTAGTAGTATACGTAGTAGTTAGTACAGCAGCTGTAGTAGGAGATGGAGTAGTAGTAGTAGGTACAGCAGTCATAGTAGGAGATGGAGTAGTAGTATATGTAGTAATAGGTACAGCAGTTGTAGTAGGAGATGTAGTAGTAGTAGTAGGTACAGTAGTCATAGTAGTAGTAGTAGGTACAGTAGTCGTAGTAGGAGATGTAGTAGTAGTAGTATATGTAGTAATAGGTACAGCAGTCGTAGTAGGAGATGTAGTAGTAGTAGTAGTAGGTACAGCAGTCATAGTGGGAAATGTAGTAGTAGTATATGTAGTAATAGGTACAGCAGTTGTAGTAGGAGATGTAGTAGTAGTAGTAGTAGGAGTAGTAACAGTAGTAGTAGGTACAGTAGTCATAGTAGGAGATGTAGTAGTATACGTAGTAGTAGTAGTAGTACTAGTAGTAGTAGGAGTAGTAACAGTAGTAGTAGGTACAGTAGTCATAGTAGGAGATGTAGTAATAGGTACAGCAGTTGTAGTAGGAGATGTAGTAGTAGTAGTAGGTACAGTAGTCATAGTAGGAGATGTAGTAGTAGTAGTAGGTACAGCAGTCATAGTGGGAAATGTAGTAGTAGTAGTAGTAGTAGTAGGTACAGTAGTCGTAGTAGGAGATGTAGTAGTAGTAACAGTAGTAGTAGGTACAGTAGTCATAGTAGGAGATGTAGTAGTATACGTAGTAGTAGTAGTAACAGTAGTAGCCGTCTCAAAATGTGGGAGCTCAGTGTTGCTGATGGTCATGATGGTTGTTTGTTCTTCTGTTGTGGAGGACACCAAAGGAGCAGCTGTGAGGAGACGCATGCAGTAATTATGTTGACGTGTCTTAATACTACTACTAGTAGTACTACTGTAAAGGTACACAACTCATCAGTATCGTGACACTAACTCCGACTACACACTGCTGTTTATTAGACATCAGAAGACATGAAGAGTCAAATCTGCATCTGAAAATTAATTAAATCTGACAGATAAATGTAGTGGAGTAGAAAGTATTATCACAGAAATACTCAAGTAAAGTACAAGTACCTCATAGTAACGTCCTTATTTTACTGTCAATAATAATGTAATTCTCTACATTTGAAGTCAAAGCGTACATTTCAAACAGTTTTCTTCTTTAAAGCTGGAGTTTTGAACTTCAGGAGGGAAATACAGAATGATCAATAACCTGCTGCACAACTTATTGATCTGTATCTATCACAAGAAAATGAAATATTATCTTGTGCACACAAGAAAAAAAAAAGTCCTTCAGGAATCCTGGAGCTCTGTTGCAGCGTTTAGGTCATATCACAGAGCTGTAATGTGTTTTTTATGTTTTACTGTGCTGCCTTACAAACACATATCGGTCTCTTAATGTCTGGAAAAAACAAAACGTTTTCTTACTGAAAGTAAAAATGATCAGAAACCAGAAGTCCATGTTGATTAAGATGCAGATCAGAGACGTTTCCGTGTGTTTGCTGTCCAGTTTATGAAATGTACGCATGTTAATGAGCCGTTTAAGCTGAGCTGCAGAGAAGGAAGTTTCTGTGTGATGATAGTCAAATGAAATCATAAAAGAGATCATAAAACTCAACAGAGCAGTTCAAAGGTAAAACACTCCACTGGCCTGCATGAAAGCTCATTGATTGACTGGGGAAAACCACAAGTTAAAAACTATCACAAATCAGAGAAGCTTGAAGCTCAAATCAGGTTGTAAATCTGCAGCGTCTGTGCACTTTTATTAAATTAACTACTGGAAAAATATATCAATCAATTATAAAATTATCACAAACAAAGAGTGAATAATAATCCCAATGTTTAAAGCTTTAAAGTCTGTTTTTGATATTCTAAATATTCCCTAAATACAAAAACCAACATGTCCTGTAACTTTATTCTTCATTTTCCACAAGATTTATTATTTATATTAGAAACAAATCAATCAGTTCATTATTCAATTAGCTGATTAACAGAAAATTTTCTAATTGGTTCAAGTATCAACAATTTGCTGGTTGCAGCTTCTCAAATTCACAATTTACATGCATAATAACATTTGTGTGACAATTCAATAGAATTAATTAATAATAAAAATAAACTTATTTTATAATCAGATGTTTGAATTGTCTGGATTTCTAGGAAACTTTGTTGTAATTTATCTTTACTTTTTTGATATTTTACAACCTCGGGCACCTCCCAAAACATGCTCTTCTTCATCATATTTGACAGTAAACTGAATATATATTTGTTTTTGAATGTTTAGATATGTAAATGTATCATAACTAAATCATAAATAACGGTTAGTTGCAGCTCTGCACGTTATTTTATTTTAGAGTAGTTCTGCTTCTTTCTTTCTATTTCTGAGCCTGTTTAAATCTATAATGCAGCAGAGGACTCATGGTAATGATTGAATGCTGACCTACATGCTGCTGCTGCTCAGCTGTCAATGATTGAACTCATTGGAATCTGTTTTTTACAGACGTGCGGGTCGGCAGGCGCTTTGTGTGTTTTGGGGGATGAAGTCAGACCTTCAGACTGAGAGTTTGAGGTTGCTGATGAATCAGTTTTCAGACGTGCAGCCATGGCTCAGCTGGTCGAGTGTGTCCCAAACTTCTCTGAGGGTCGAAACAAAGAGGTCAGTCATTTCCTTTCATATTAATACATCTTAACAATCTGGAGGTTCATAAATCAATAACAGCACTTTGATTATACCCATTAACCATTTAGTGACTTTAAGCATTATATAAAAGATGCCTTATTATCTGTTTATAGCTGCATCAGATTGTTGATGCTGATGGAGGAGATAAAATGTTCTCAAAATGCATTTTGTTAGCAACACTAAAATTAACCCCAAAATGAGCTTTTAAAGCCTGAATGTGCTCAGGACTAGTCCCAGCCTATTCAAGCGAGCATGAACTGATGAAGCCTCTTGGATGAGAGGTGAAACGTCTTCAAAGACAAATAACCAAGTCCAGTTGCGATCGATTTAATCTCCTTGAGATAACTATGACCTGGATGAATGAGAATATTCACAGGCAAAGAAAAAGAACCAAAGATAAACTTAAAATGTCTGATTTTTAACACATAGATTCACAGCATTTTGCATATTTTCACCTCTAGAACTAAATATTTCAACAACAACAACAACAACAACATAAATAAACAGAGAATGTTTTTTTTCTGCTTTCAACATAAAATATAATGAAAACCAAAAATCAAACCAACCAGCAGAAACTGATAACTGAAAATAAATAAAAAAAAATATATAGAAAGCTTTGAACAAAACTGTAAACTAGATTCAATTTGTTTACATTCTTGGATGTAGAAAAGTAAGGGGCTGACTTTTGTTTTCTTACTGCAGCATAGTGTTTATTTACAGTTTCTGACCTCTGACCTCTCTTCTATGATGAAACGCACACATCCCAGTTTCCAGCGTTAAACAATGAACAGATGAGAAACAGACTGTAGTTAATATTCAATGAGGTCTGTGATCTTTAGTGTTTTACTTTTAGACTTTAGATTTTATATTCAGCAAATGTTCAGCTTTTATATACTGAATAAAGTAAAATATGTTCTGATATTTGCAGCTAAGAAACAAAGAACACAGTTTTCTTTATACAAGAAGCTAAAAGTTTTTTTCTGACGCTTCTGGATTTTATATTTTTGCTTTTGTCTTCTCCATGGGATGAAAACGTGGCTTGAATCCTGTGTGACTTTTCTACTGTTTCAGGTGATCGATGCCATCTCAGCAGCCATCTCCAGCACGGCGGGCTGCAGCCTGCTGGACGTCGACCCCGGCGCCTCCACTAATAGAACAGTCTATACCTTTGTGGGTTCTCCGGACGCTGTGGTGGAGGGAGCGCTGAACGCCGCCCGCCAGGCCTTCAGCCTCATCGACATGAGCAAACACTCAGGTGAGTTGCGTCAGAGCTCCTCAGGAGGCGTCTTACAGAAGTGGGTGAGGTCTGACGTGTGTCACCTGTGCAGGGGAGCATCCTCGCACCGGAGCCATGGACGTTTGTCCCTTCATCCCCGTCCAGAACGTCACCATGGAAGACTGCATCACCTGCGCCCAGCTGTTTGGACAGAAACTGGCAGACATGCTGCACGTGCCTGGTGAGACACTGTGATTTATTTTTATTTTTATTTTACGCTGAGTGATATATACAGATAGAAAATGTTTCTTCCGCAGTTTATCTTTATGGGGAAGCAGCACGAACAGAGACGAGGAGGAGTCTTCCATCTGTGAGAGCCGGAGAGTACGAAGCTTTACCCGACAAGGTTATTGATCTCAGACGAGAAAGAACCATTGTACACAGAGTTGTCACATGGCATTGTGGGAAATGTAGGAGATGATGATCACAGATATTTACTTTAATTGTTGAAGTTATTCATCAAGGAAAAAGTTTCTGATATTTTAGAGGCGTAATGATTGATTGATTGATAGATTATTGTGGATCATTTTTCCAGCAGGTGTGTAGAAAAGATTTCAAATGTGTTTCTCTTGTTTCTCCTCAAGTTGAAATGCAGTGAATGGACTCCAGACTTTGGCCCCACCTCCTTCATACCATCCTGGGGTGCCACGGTAACGGGCGCTCGCAAGTTCCTCATCGCTTACAATGTGAACCTGATCGGCACCAAAGAGCAGGCGCACCGCATCGCGCTGGACGTCAGGGAGCAGGGCCGAGGGAAAGACCAGGTGCATGTTGGGAGTTTGAGTCAACTTACAATATTACTACTTTCTTGCTTCATTATTCTTACAAATAACTTTTAGGTTTAATTATTAAATAGAATTGTTAATGATCCGTCCTCTTGCAGCCCGGGTTGCTGAAGAAGGTGCAGGGGATGGGCTGGTACCTGGATGAGGCCAACATCGCCCAGGTGTCCACCAACATCCTGGACCACGAGCTGACCCCCCTACACACCGTGTACGAGGAGGTCTGCAGGGACGCTGAGGTCAGAGGTCAACACTGTGTAAAATATAAATACGAAAATGAAAAGCGTTCATTAATGATTATTGATCGTGTCGATCAGGAGCTGAGCCTGCCGGTGGTCGGCTCTCAGATCGTCGGTCTGATCCCTCTCAAGGCTCTGCTGGACTCTGCGGACTTCTACATCAGCAGAGAGCGACTCTTTATCATCGAAGAGGAGCACAAAGTCCGACTGGTGAGAAAACGCTTCACAAGGATTTTATGTCACTTTCATCACAGGATCTGAAGGTTTTTCTTTTTTCTTTGTGTCTCGTCAGGTGATCAGTAAACTCGGCCTCGACTCTCTAGGTCCTTTCAACCCAAAGGAGAGAATCATAGAGTAAGTTTTTACTAAATATTTTAAATTAAATGCCGTCACACTTATCTGACTCTGAATCTTTGGAAACCCATAAAATAAATGAATAAATAGGATAGTAGTAAATAGTTAAAATTTTAAGATTTCTTAGAGATTATAAGATTATAATTTTTTACTTCTGTCAAAATTTATTTAAAAAGGTAAAAGATTAAATGTTGGGAATGACAAAAATCAGAATAGTAAGACAAAAGCATGAGACTAATATTTGAATTTAAGTCAAAATATAAGTCAAAATTCAGACATTTTATCTATTTTCACATTTAGTGATAATGAGCTTTGGTAAATGGCTGTAAAGGTGTGTTGTCACACCTGTGCAGGTACATGGTGGGGTCGCAGGGGGACGGACGCCTGGTTTCTCTGTCTCTGCAGCAGTTCGTTCAGCACGTCGGAGCTCGGACGGCGGCTCCGGGTGGAGGATCAGTTTCTGCTGCTGTGGCAGCTCTGGTACAAAACAAACATCTGGATGTGGATCCAATCATAATTAATCTGAGTGTGTCTTTGATAATTCTGTGTTTGTGTCCTGTAGGGGGCAGCGCTGGGCTCCATGGTGGGCCAGATGACTTATGGGAAGAGGCAGTTCGAGAACCTGGACGGAGTGATGAGGAGGCTGATTCCTCCGTTCCATCAGGCCATGAATGAGCTGCTGCACATGGTGGACGCCGACTCGTCCGCCTTCAGCAGCTACATGGTGAGATATTGATCATAAAGCAAAGAAGAATATGTTCAGTTAATAATAATTAATAATATTTTTCTCTTTTGGTCACAGGTGGCGCTCAAAATGCCAAAAAGTACTGCAGAAGAAATTAAAAGGTAATTTATGAATGAGAAGATGACAGAAACAGAAGAAATAACAGCACATAAACATATAAGTAAAGTAAATATTAAGTGTAATAATGGAGATAAATATTTATGTATTTGTTTATGTTTTGAATGAGATTTTGCTTCGTGCTTTAGCTCTTTAACTTGATATTGTTGGTAAAATGCTGCTACAGAGCTCTGATATTGTTTTTCTTGAATGTGTTTCCTGGAAAGACGCGAAGCCGCAATGCAGGAAGGTCTGAAGCGAGCGGTCGGAGTCCCCTTGGCTCTCGCTGAGAGAATCGACATCCTTTGGCCTTCCCTCAAAGAAATGGTTGTCTATGGAAACATTGCCTGCAAGTCTGATGCTCAGGTGTGACAGAAACAAGAATAAATAAGATATTTTTATATAATATAACCTTTGTTGTATTCATATTTCTTAATTATCAAAAACATAAGTTAAAAGTCATGTTTGTGTGCTTTGCAGGTAGCAGCTAAAGCTTTGGAGACGGCTGTTTTCGGTGCGTACTACAACATCATGATCAACCTCAAAGACATCACAGATGACAGCTTCAAGTTGGCTGTAAGTGTGTCCATGAGCTTTTTAACTCGTTTAGATCGAGTTGATTGAGCTGTAACAATTGTCCTCTTCTGTCTTTGTTTCCTGCAGACTAAGAGGAAAGCATCAGCTTTGCTGCAGGAGGCGAAGAGCAGCGCTGCCGCTGTCCTCGATGCTGCCGAGAAGAGACACTGAAAACAGAAACTGACTTCACTAAAGATGGGAAAAAAAGCTGCTGTTATGCCAAATTAAAAACAAATTCTGCAACACGCTACATCTGAATCTGGATTTGTACTTACTGCAGACGCCCGTGTTTTTGTATGCCGCTTGATGTGTTTATAATCATGAAAGAAAAAGGTCATATTGCACACAGATACCACAAACGAGTGAAGGAGAGAAGATGGGTTTCTTTCTGCTTTACAGATGTCAATAAATACTCAACAGAGAGACCAAGACGTTTTTAGGTGAAATACATACATAAAGCTCATTTTCCTCCAATTTATAAGTCATTATGATTTGTTGGTATATTTGAGGTAAAATAATGCAGTAAATGAAATATAGAGGAGATGTAATTACTGATAGTGGCCACAGGAGGGCAACAGTCACAGACTGTTGAATGGATGCTGTTGTTCTCAACTGGGGGGGGGGGGTGTAGAGGTGTGTGTGTGTGTGTGTGTGGTGGTGGTCATGGGACTCTGTTTGCTCGTCCTGACTCAAGTGAGTCATATGAGCATGGTAGAAAGACGAGGAATAAGAGGAGGTAGAGTGGATTATAACAAGAAGACGAAAAGATGGAGGACCTTTCCCGGTGCGTGAGGGAGGCTGGTTGGTGGGTGAGGAGCTGCTGCTGTGGTGAGGAAGAGGAGGGTGAGGAGGACAAAGGGAGGAGGGAGGAAGAGCAGGAGGAGGTGAAGATAGAGGAGCTCAGCTTCAGAAAAAGGAGTTCAGCTGAGGTAATTAATGAATGTTGGCACTCCTGTTTCCGTAAAAACGTTTTAATTAAAGATGTTTCAAAGATTTAGAAACTGCAGTAAAAACAGAAGCAGGCGTGTTTATGGTATGACAGTTTCCTGTGGTTGTCATTTATTTTTTACAGTGCTTTCCCTCATTGTCACTCTGCTTGTTTTTTTGGGTTTTTTACAGTGAATCTTTTCAACTTTTACAGTGTGCACGTACACTTTTATTTATTTATTTATTTTTTTAAAAACCTGCTTTACCTTGATTTTCATTTTTACCAGTGTATTTGTACTGCTTTATTTTTAGTGTCCCTCCCTGATTTTTTTTTTATTTTTTTTTTTTACAGTGTACAGAAAAAGACCTGTGTATACACTATAAAAAATAAGATCAGAGTGAAGGGGTAATAAATTAAACTAACAAAAACAAAATGCTAATTTTGGTTTTATATATATTTAGTTGTGGATCATCTCTTTGTGTCCCAGCTGGATCCGGACCGGTCCGGCTCATCCCCCTCTGGGTCCCAGCCTCACTGGTTCCACACTCTGCAGGTCCGACGCTTTCGGGCACAGCGAGGACGAAGCAACAGCGACCCGCTGAGAGGAAGTGGCCAACAGGACGAGTATGCTTGGGTAAACACGTCACTTGACTCACCTGTCAATCATCCAAACACTGGTGTTTCAAACACAATTAACAAATTTCAAAAAGCTCAATTATTTCATTAATCAAGGTCCAAAACATAACCGGACATATAATGTATAACATGATGTAATAATACATACAGTATGTGTACATGATATGACATCATATAACGTGTGTGCTCTGGTTTAGAAACCAGGTCTTCAGTTTGGAACAGCGAACTCGTACCTGAGTTTAGAGAAGCTGGGTGAAGGATCGTATGCGTCTGTCTACAAAGGAATCAGCAGGTCAGTGTGAAAATCTTCTGTGGTGTCAAAGCAGTAAAATATACATGAGCCTGTAAAAAGTGGCCAAAAAGCCAAATTAAATCAGCTTTAATTAGAATCAGACTATAGAGGATCTAGACTAAAACCCTGACGAACCCCACAAGTAATTACTGATGTTATAAAAGCTGCTCAACATGTCAACTTAAAGCTGATGATCCTGATGAAAACTAAATATTAGTTACTGTGATTTAAGGTGAAATAATAACTTTACAGATATATATATAATAATTAAATATTATTTTTATATTTCTGATGATTTATTTACTTTTTTTTATTGTCATTTGTCTCCTGTCGAGGATCAACGGGCAGCTGGTGGCTCTGAAGGTGATTCGTATGAAGACGGAGGAGGGCGTCCCGTTCACTGCCATCAGAGAGGGTGATCAACATCCCACCAATCACAAGCTTTCCCTTCATTTAACACACACGTTTTAATGTGTGTGTGTGTGTGTGTGTGTGTGTGTGTGTGTGAAGCCTCTCTGCTCAAAGGCCTGAAACATGCCAACATTGTCCTCCTGCATGACATCATCCACACCAGGGAGTCGCTCACCTTCGTCTTTGAATACGTGGTGAGACTCGCAGACAGGTGAACATGTCCAGGTGTCCTGCAGGGACGCTGCACTACGCTTCCTCGATGAAGAAGAATTATTTTCTTCTTCTGTTGTTGCAGCAAACCGACCTGGCTCAGTATCTAACCCAACACCCCGGAGGTCTGCACTCACATAACGTCCGGGTACCTTCCTCCACAACCCTACATATATAGACACTGATCATGATGTCAATCAATATATGAACCCAAATCAATATTTCCTGGCAGATCTTCATGTTCCAGCTCCTGCGAGGTCTCTGCTACATCCACAGCCGGAGGATCCTCCACAGAGACCTGAAGCCTCAGAACCTGCTCATTAGCTACCTCGGAGAACTCAAACTGGCTGACTTTGGTGAGCTCCAGTGTATGTTGAAACTTTGAATATTAAGATGCATTCTTAACGTTTTATTCTGCTGGTAATGACCCATTCTACGGTCATGTTTTCAGGTCTGGCTCGATCCAAGTCCATCCCCAGCCAGACTTTCTCCTCCGAGGTGGTGACTTTGTGGTACCGTCCCCCTGACGTCCTGCTGGGATCCACAGATTACTCCACCGCTCTGGACATGTGGTCAGTGCTGACAGATAAATGTCAATAAAGCATATGTTAAGTTTGTAGATGTTGAGCAGTTTGCGTGTTTGCATCAGGGGAGCTGGGTGCATCTTCATAGAAATGCTGCAGGGGGCGCCGGCATTCCAGGGAGTCACTGACGTGTTCGAACAGCTGCAGAAAATATGGACAGTAAGTGAATCTAAAACTGACATTTTCTGCAAAATACGGGTTGAAGTAAAACTGTAAACTGTGGCTGCAGGTCCTCGGCGTCCCGTCAGAGGACAGCTGGCCTGGAGTCAGCCACCTGCCCAATTATAAACCAGGTGAGTCCTCTTCCTGTCTCAACAGCCACTTATCACTGAGGAGACGCAGTGCTTGACTGTAATATACCATATCAAGGACAATCCTGAAGACATCATCAACACATTTCTGCAGTTTATGAGACCAATCGATCATTCAATCAATCAATTGCTTTTTTATTTACCGTTAACTTTTTAAAATAGGCAGAGATAGACCTTTATTACTGTGTTTTATTTTTATTCATTTCTATATTTTATTTATATGGCAACTTTCAAAATACATCTGGAAGTTGTTACTGCACTGAGTATCCACCAGGTGGCGCCATCACATTATAAGTCAGCTACAGACTAACCCTAACATACAGGTGGATGGAAAATCCAACTTAATTAAATGTGTTGAGGAGCCACTATGTTGAGATGAAACAGTTCTTCACCTTCAAGTAAGTCTTAAAGTTTGTGAATGACGGATACTACTAGAGGTCAGGGAGGAATAGTGGGGTGAACTGACCCTTTAAATGCACCAGTAGGAAAGAAGCCCAGGTTTATCTGAGCAGGTATTCAGCCTCGACCTGAGTTTTCTCAGTGTTCTGCTTCTGTTTGTGTTACAGAGGAATGTGCAGCATTGACAGATTTCAACAGCAGCTGATTAATTTAAAAAATGGAAAAAGTTGTTCATAAGGCCTTTTCATCTTTTCTGCATGACTCACTATGATCCACCACTTTAGTTTAGATCAAACATCTCAACAACTATTGGATGGATAGTTGTGTTTTTAGTTTCCAAAGGCCAGACAAACATAAATAATGAACTTTTGTTGTTGTTTGTTGTTATCTTCTGCTGAATATGTTTGAGTGCAATAATAGTCCTGCATACTGTACTGTAGGCCTATATTTCTGTGATATTTCCAATACAGTCTGTTGTTCTGGAGGGTCTGAAAGGGTTAACTCTGTACGTCCGTGATTTGAACTCCGCATTTTCCTCCTTGCCGGCCTCTCCTGGGTGCTGTTCAATCTGAAACTCCCCACCATGTCCTCCCTCCACCCACCCTCACAGCTCCGATCAATGCCAAGAAGTTCAGGAAAAGCAGAGCCAAGACAATTAAACACCATCCATCGCTTTCACTCATCACTTCACTCAGCTCACAAAAATCTGCCCAAAACTTTTGAGAAGAAAACTGCTCGTTTAGCAGAATTTGAAAGCCAAAGAGCGAAAAACAAATGGAGGATAAAAACAAAATGTGGAAATACTAGAAGTGAAACTGGATGTTAAAAAAAAAAACTAAATTGGAAACTAAAAAACAAATAAAGTAAAAACTATAAATCACCTGGAAACCAAGTACAAGGATAAAAAAGGAACTAGAAGCTAAAATGGAAGCTGAAAGACAATTAGACATCATTTATACTACTATTTATACACTATTAAAATATTCTTTAACTGCATTAAACAAATCCATCAAAGCAGATTAAAACTTATCAACTTCAGCCTGTATCTGCCTCCGTCTCCTGTTTCAACTTGGTGAGATCAGCAGCTGAGCCCGACATTAATCATCAAAGCAAACGCTTTTTACCGTAAATTCGTCTCTCTGCACTCACAGCTGGATCATTACTCAGCTGCATCCTGGGAGACATTTCCAAAAAAACGAGCCATCCACCCTGTGAGATCTGTCACCTCCTCCCACACAGACTGATGATACAACACTTTAAACTCTGTTTTACAGAATAGATCTACTTGGATTTCAGGTTATTTTGCTCTCTCCAGCGTTTTCCTTCAGTTTGATCTCTGAATTAAACTTCTGTTTTTTTCACAGAGTGGTTCCTTTACACTGAGCCAAAGCAGTTTCGGACTGTTTGGAAAAGGTAAGAAAAGAAATGAATAAAATGGATAATACAATAAAGAACGCATTCATAACACGATGATGTGGGTCAGGTTGAACCAGCTGCCCTATAAGACCGAGGACCTGGTCCAGAGGATGCTGGTGGTGAGACCTGCAGACCGGATCTCGGCGCAGGACTCTCTGCAGCACCTGTACTTTAGCACCCTGCCTCCTCCCATCATGCACCTGAGAGACAGTAAGAACTAATATTCACCAAGTGTTTTTGTTAGCTTTAAACACGCTTATACACATGCTAATTTCAGAGCCCGAAATATAAAAGCTTCTTAGATGCAAAGTGGACCATAAAGAGGACAAGTTAAGAGTTGTACACTACATTTATTTTCTGCTTCACTTCTTTCCTTATGTTTTTTAGCGGTGTCCATCTTCAAGGTGCCCGGCATTCATCTGGAGACGGAGGTTAGAGACATCCTTAACCCCGGCCTGAGGATCAAACCCTCCCTGCTGCCTGCTGCCATGTGCTGGTGAAACCGTCTGATGACAACCTTCAGTTTCTGAACGCAAGTGTGAAAGTTTAAGGTTAAAAAGGAGTCAACTGTGTTCTTATATCATAGCAAGATCTGGCTCATAGATGGAAGGGTGTAAAAGTCAGGGAGCATTCAAACGATGTAGGTTCAAATGTTTCTGTTGGTAAAAATCCAAACGTTCATCAGCATCCACATTAGCACCAGCATTAGCTTTGGCTATTCTTCATGGGCTCCACCTCGCATAGTCATACACACTATAATCATATAAATACAACAAACAAACAACAATCAAATAAACAGTAGATAAATTAAATTGTATTAATTATAAACCAATAACAAGGACAAAAAGACTCAATGTGGATTTCTTCTTATTCTTTTATTTCTTTTATTTCTGTGTGTCTTAAGGGTGGTGGTGGGGGTCAACTTCCTCCCCCCATTTAGCCTGCAGGGACTATATGCGTTAATCTCAGCATCTCGTTGTGTAATCCAGTGTGCTCACACACACAGACGTCACACCACTGCTCCCAGTGCCGAGCAGCTACTGTTGTAACTGGAAATCCTGTCAGGAATCTTCAGCTGTTGACTGATGATCCAAACAGGAAGTAAATCTTAAAGCAAACAGAGACGAACTGATCACCAGTGCTACTGCAGTACAGAGATGAAAGAAGTTCTATACTATACTTTATTGATTAAAAGTACCACTATAGCAATGTAAAAATACTCCATTACAAGTAAATGTCCTACATTAAAAATATTACTTGAGTACCTGATTTCATATTTTTTGCATGTTTGTCACCCCGAAATGTTTCAGATCATCAAACACACAAATATGTGTTTTTATGCAGTTTTTATTATAAAGGGAAAACAAAATCCAAACCTTCATGGCCCTGTGTGAAACATATTCATAAAATTAAAACATAACTTAACTGGGGTTTATTACACCTTTTTAATTTAGAGTTTAATTTCTCTAGCAACACCCAGGCGTGATTACTGCCACACCTGTTCTCAATCCAGAAATCACTTAAATAGGACCTACCTGATGAAGTGAAGCAGACCAAAAGATCCTCGATAGATAGATAGATAGATAGATAGATAGATAGATAGATAGATAGATAGATAGATAGATAGATAGATAGATAGATAGATAGACTTTATTAATCCCAAAAAGATTGACTCCAGTGAACCACAGTGAGAAATTAAATACTTTTATTTTTTAATAATAAAAGCATTTAATTTAAAAACTGCATCTTGATATTTTCTTTCTTGTATTTAAATTAGTTTAAACTGAAACATTAAAAGAAAAAAAAATCAGGAAGGCGGCAGACACTTTAGGAAGTAAAAGTGTTTGTTTTGCAGAAAATTATTCTCTCTGACAAAAATACACTCGAAACACATTATTACTGATGAGTGAGCATTTTTTAAAAAGTATTATTATTGCAGCTCCTCGAGCTCAAACTAACACCAGATAAATTAAGGTATAAGGTCAAGATCATAGGTTGGAAAGAGGAAAAAGCTTCTTTTAAATCTGTGCATTCTCATGAGATATTGATAAGTTGTTTACATCCTCCCAGACCTTAAACAAGTAGATCAAATCCTATAAGCTTCAAACTGCAGCTGAGATATTTTAGTAGAAGATTGATTTCTCTTAATTATTCACTTGATAATCAGAAGCCGATCCCACAAGCTTTGAACAACACATAGAAAATTGACAGATGACACTCATTTCATGCAGCAGAGAAACTCATTTCAACAACACAAAGTTTAAGTTTGTTTTTGTTTTTTTCCTCACGTCACTATGAATTCGTCATCTGTTTGTTTCTTTTGTTCTTTAGGCCACTCGGTTTATCGGCCGTTAAAAATTTAAATATTTGAGCTTCTGCAAACAAAGCAGGAAAACAAAACAAGAAAGACAAAAACTCATTGAGTTGTTTTTTGAAGTTTAGCGACAAAAAAACTGTTTGATTGGCAGGAACTCAGATGAAGTTTGATTGATTGGAGAGATAAAAGAGAATTGATTTAAGCAGCTGTTTGTGTTTTTGTGTCTGCTATTGTTTGATGAGAGAAAATTCATTCATAACACTTGAACATAAATAAATTAAAACACTCAGCTGCCTTTGATATTTGGCCTCTGAAGAATCTGATATTTGACAAATTTAACTTCGGTTATTTTAATGTCTAAACTGTTTGTTTTCTCTGCACCAGACTCCATCTGCTTTTTGACAGTTTTTATTTTATTTATATCTTACTGTATTTTGTAGACAGCATACAATAAAAAACAGAGGAAATAAAAAGTGAATTTTTGTGAGAAGAAATCGGCTTCTTCATCTGTGGGATATTTTTGTTTTAGTTGCTTTAAATTAAGTGTTTTTTTTATCACAAAGTGCACTAAAAACCATGAACGTAGAATAAAATGAACTAAGAAGAACAAAAAAAGTTAAAAGTTTAAGTTCACCTTAATCAGCAAACAGACAACAGGTGTGTGTGTGTGTGTGTGTGCCCAGGTGATTTATTGTTTACCTGCTGGACTTCTCATATATTCATAAACATATATAACAACATGAGGACACACCATCTATCTTCGAACATGTAAAAACACAAACACAGCATGTTAAAGTCTCTGAGATTAATGTGCATCTTTCCTATAAACATGTTTGTAAGGAATAAATAGTGTAATAGTAGAATAAATAGAATAAAAAGTGTTTAAAATGACATTATTACAAATTAAACAATGCATACTTGATGGCTAAAAACATGTGGAATGAAATGTTTACGTGCATCTGAGAAGAAATCCAGCATCTACATGAACTAGAAGAATAAAAATCTCCCTGTAACCTCACTCATTGAATGAAAATGTTTTTTGATATTTGCCATGTAACACAAAAAGATTAGGTCAGTTTATTTAACTTTAAATATTAAATCACTGTATGAATACTGGCCATCACAACAATACAGTGCAGAAAACAACAAATATGGACATATACATATATAGGCCTTTATATATGTAAACAATAATAACTTGGAGAGCTGAACTTAACTGCAACAGCACATTTACCTTTAAAAAAAATGTTTTACTTTTTAAACAAGGCTAATAACAATGAGACAATATATACTATTATATTCTAATAATACTCAAAAATACTCAATATAAAGTTCAATATTTTTAAATAATATTCTTAGTCATACGAAATACACAAATTACACTGATATAAACATGCATGCACACATATATACAAATAAAATATTTAAATATGGAGCATATTAGTGGAGATTCTCTGTGGTGGGCTGCAGTTTGTAATGTCAGAAGGTCAAAGGTCAGTGTTCAGTTTTATAATGATAAAAGGCAGCGCTGCTCTTTAACTTTGTCCTGTCATGTTGTATTAAGGGGCCCCACACCTTACTGCTATACAATGCAATCAATTTGATCACCTGACCTGCATTTAAACTCACACACACACACCTCATCTGCCTGGTAGCCATGGCAACAGTGTTATTGGTAATGAGACTGAAATCTAATAGAGTGGGATGGGATCCACATGATGATCAGAAGGAAAACAGACTTTCTGCATCAACTCTGGTCATTATCATCATCATCATTATTTTAGCCTTTTTTTTAAAAATCAAAAGTGATTCTTGCCCCTCAAATGTGGATTTTAATGTCTTACTTTGTCTTGTAATAATTGACTGTTGGTCAAATAAGACATTTAAAGATTTAAATACCTTGCCTCCAACTATTTTCTGACATTTAGTAGATGAAACCATGAATCAATTGAATGAAAAAGTAGTCTGTTTTGTGATTATCAGCATTCGACTATTGTATTCATGTGTTCACCCCTCCAGGAAACCTCAGAGAGGCTGAGAGGCCTGCGACTGTGTTGTTTGGAAATGGAAACAAGAAGAGGACCGAATGACTTGTTTTTGCTGCATCAGATCAGAAAAACAAAATGATTTCTGCAATAACGCATATGCATGCTGGGAAGTGTATGCTAACAAATGTAAGGGGATGTCTGTTGCAGGCGGGACTCTAGAAAGTCTGAAACTTTCTCAGGTTTCTCGATCCGCCTCCTCAAACCGCCTCTTTGTCTTCCCCTCAGCCTCGCTCTCTCTCCATCTTTTATCTCTGCTCGTCTTCTCTGCTCTGACCTCTGGGCAGAGCGCCTTTGTCCCCGCTGTCCCAGAGTGCATCTGGGCCCCCCTATAGGTGGCTTGTCATGTTAATGTGTATGAATGGGATGGTAATAGGATGTTAATATCATCTGCTCTTTAACATAGCTTCAACAGTGCAGGAATCCCACTCCGGATGCCCACAACCTCCTTCGCATGGCAGCTTTTAATCTTTAAAGGCTGAAGACCAAGAAGGAGGAGGAGGAGAAGGAGGTGTCCATAGGGGGGAGGGGGGCTACACTCAAGGGTGTCACTGCCTTTATACAGATATTATATCAAGTAGCCCATTGGATCAGGCGGAAAGCCTGATGCAAAATAAACATAAAAGAGAGTGAGTGATGTCAGCAAGCGGTCGGCGTCTGGATGTTGTGCAGCGGCATGAAACCGACGTGCAGCAGCCTAAACATCTCAGAGACCGCAGTAACATTTGGAAATAAAGTCATAATATTTTTGACAAAGAAGTCGAACAAGAAAAAAAGACTAGGCTAGCTGTTTCCCCCTGTTTCCAGTGTTTGTGCTAAGCTAGACTAGCTGTTTCCCCCTGTTTCCAGTGTTTGTGCTAAGCTAGGCTAGCTGTTTTGCCCTGCTTCCAGTGTTTCTGCTAAGCTAGGCTAGCTGTTTCCCCCCACTTCCAGTGTTTGTGCTAAGCTAGGCTAGCTGTTTTCCCCTGCTGAGAATAAATTAAACATGAATCTGTACAAACACATTTAAATCTGATTTATTGTCCAACGTTCAGCTAAGTGCTGCTGACGAGATTTAGAAGACACCGATAAATAAATTGATTTAAAGTAGAAACAAAAGTTTGAATGACTTTATTCAGATTTAAAAGACTGTTTTCACCTTCATTTTTCCACTTCTTTACCTTTTCCCTCTTTGTGCTCATCTGCTCCAGTTTATGTCCATAAAAGTGAAACATATAGATATAAACATAGAGAGGGAGTGGAGAAGCTGTGTTTAGGTTAGCGCTTCTCTTCTCTCAGCTCTCAGGAATGATGGAAACTCGTCTTTTAAATAAATAATGATTCTGTGTGTGGAGCTGCTGTCAGAGTGGGACGTTACACAAACATCTCTGATGGAAAGACATTTAATTATGTTTAAATGTTCTTCATATTGTAAAATATTTAACCCTCTCTCCCCCCACCCCACCCCCGACCTCTGACCTCTAACATGGAGGATGTGATGCTTTACTTATTTATTTACTTATTTCATTTTGAGGTGTCTGCTGAGTGGATTTTACAGTCTAAACTTCTGCTGCTGCTTTTACAACCAGATTCAAGGGGCTGCAGATATAAAGTTTTCAGGCTGTGATGACATCTGGTCGTCTATGTGACCTCTGGGCTGCAGTTTTACACACTCCATAATGCTCGTATTTATAGCTGAGTGAGTGAATGCAGGCCAGCCGAGTCACTCCAGAGGTATGTGGAGGCAATATGGAGCTGAAACTCCTCAGCTGTTGTACTGTGTGTGTGCGTGTGTGTGCGTGTGTGTGTGTGTGTGTGTGTGTGTGTGTAGATGGATGGTCTGGACGCTCCTCTGCTCCAGGACTCATAATCCAATGATCTCTGAACTGCTACACATCGTTTAAAATAAACACTGAAAAATATAACAAAATAATTATAATTTAATTTTTACTTGACCCAGAAAAGCTTTCATTGTATTAAGTGTAAATGAGAAATGCATACATCCAGATGTCTTGAGGATGGTATTCTTTATGCAAATTATAAAATATAAATAAACGTTAAAACCCCCATTTAGTTTATTTATGTTGGTTTTATTTAACTGTCTAACAGTATTTATAGGATATTGTAGCATTCTCGCTTTACTTTAAGTACTTGAATACAGTGAACACAAACTTTAATCTATAGATTCTCTTCTATTGGTCACTTCTGTCTCTGTGACTCAAACCCCTGCGCAACGCCCCCCGCCCCCCCGACTAATCAGCGGCGAGACGGCCGAGGAAACAAAGCGTGTGATTGGATGGGAGCGGGGAGTTTCAAGGCGCCCAGTGAGAGAGGCGGTGACCGGCGGAGGGGCGTCTGGAAACCGGCCTTGGCTGAGGGAGCGGGGTCACTGAGATTCTTCAGGTTAGTCCTGCGAAACTGACGGAGGGAAAACAACCACACAGGTCTTGTTAACTAACCAGTATCCAGCTTTTAATTTAAAAACAACTTTCTGTCGATTTGAACGCTTTTATTATTATTGAGTTGTTTCTTTACGGATTTCTAAACATGCGGCGCAGCTCCACAAGAAGAAATTACTGAGTAATTTTCTGTCGGCTTCACAGTCAGCTCAAGTTTGGACTCTGTTAAAGTGAAACAAAGAGGATTTAACTTGACTGGAGCATGAAATAAACCCAGAAACTGCTGTGGAGTATTAATGCAGCAGTAAAGAGCCCCTTACACGTTTTTTTTTACAAGCTGAAGGACTTTTTTATTTTCTTTGGCTTTAGTGAACAGTTAAAGCTAGTTTCTGGACTACTTTTTTCCTGCCTCTGGGGGGGCGGTTGTATGATCCATCATGGCGGTGGGGAGAACCTGGCGCTGGGTTTGGGTTTGCGCTCTTGCTGCTGCACTGCTCTTCCAGCTGTGCTCCAGTCAGCCAGCCAGTGAAAAGGGGCTTTCCATCCCTGAGCACGGCTTCTGCCAGCCCATCTCCATCCCCCTGTGCACTGACATCGCCTACAATCAGACCATCATGCCCAACCTCCTGGGTCACACCAACCAGGAGGATGCCGGGCTGGAGGTCCACCAGTTTTACCCGCTAGTTAAAGTCCAGTGCTCTTTGGACCTGAAATTCTTCCTGTGCTCCATGTATGCACCAGTGTGCACGGTTCTGGAGCAGGCCATCCCGCCCTGCAGGTCTCTGTGTGAGCGTGCTCGGCAGGGCTGCGAGGCCCTCATGAATAAATTTGGCTTCCAGTGGCCAGAGAGGCTTCAGTGTGAGAACTTTCCTGTTCATGGCGCCGGAGAGATCTGTGTGGGTCAGAATACAACCGACACCGCCACCTCGGACAAAACGATGAACCTTGAGCCTGTGACTTTGCCACCATACGTTCGAACCAACCAGCCCTTTTCATGCCCCCTGCAGCTCCAGGTGCCCGCCTACCTCAACTACCATTTCCTGAAGGTGAAAGACTGTGGCGCTCCCTGTGAGGCCTCCAAGCCCAATGGCCTGATGTATTTCCGTGAGGAAGAGTTAAAGTTTGGCCGACTCTGGGTTGGGATCTGGTCCA
This sequence comes from Pampus argenteus, assembly GCA_036937835.1. NCBI lineage: Eukaryota > Metazoa > Chordata > Actinopteri > Scombriformes > Stromateidae > Pampus > Pampus argenteus. The sequence goes on along the minus strand of CM072883.1, from coordinate 132,720 downwards.
TTATGTGCTGCGTGAGCACCCTCTTCACGGTGCTCACCTATCTGGTGGACATGCGGCGTTTTCGGTACCCGGAGAGACCAATCATCTTCCTGTCTGGCTGCTACTTCATGGTGGCATTGGCGTACTCCGCTGGCTTCCTGCTGGAGAATAAAGTTGTGTGTATCGATAAGTTCAAAGATGACGGATACAAGATGGTGGCTCAGGGCACCAAGAAAGAAGGCTGCACCATCCTGTTCATGATTCTGTACTTCTTCGGCATGGCGAGCTCCATCTGGTGGGTCATCCTGTCGCTCACCTGGTTTCTGTCAGCGGGAATGAAGTGGGGTCACGAGGCCATTGAGGCCAACTCTCAGTATTTCCATCTGGCGGCGTGGGCAGTGCCGGCGGTGAAGACCATCACTATCCTGGCCATGGGGCATGTGGATGGTGATCTGTTGACCGGCGTGTGTTACGTGGGAATCTACAACGTGGATGCCCTGCGGGGCTTCGTCCTGGCGCCGCTTTTTGTCTACCTCTTCATTGGTACGTCTTTCCTGTTGGCAGGCTTTGTGTCTCTCTTCCGCATCCGCACTGTCATGAAGCAAGACGGCACCAAAACAGAGAAGCTGGAGAAGCTGATGGTACGGATTGGGGTGTTCAGCATGCTGTACACGGTGCCCGCTACCATCGTCATCGCCTGCTACTTCTACGAGCAGGCCTTCCGGCCCCAGTGGGAGCGGACATGGCACATGCAGACGTGCAAGCGCTTCGCAGTGCCGTGCCCAGCAGGAAACTTTGCGCCAATGACACCAGACTTCACCGTCTTCATGATCAAATACCTGATGACCATGATCGTGGGCATTACGTCCGGCTTTTGGATATGGTCGGGGAAGACGCTGCAGTCGTGGCGCATGTTTTATAAAAGACTGAGCAGCAACAACCAGGGAGAGACGGCAGTGTAGAGCAGGAGGCTCTCAGTTTGACTCTTGAAAATAAAATGTGGTAGTTTTGTGGCTCGTGGAGAGTTGTGCCATCATAAAGACATTTTTTTATATCTTGTTCTTTGTACATTAACTGAAACATCATGAAAATCAGGAAAACTTGTCTGTAATTTTCCAGTAAGTTATGATGTGGTTGCTATGATACAGAAGAAAAAAAAGCCAATTATCGTTTGGTCTTTATTTAATCAGCACATCTCTTATGATGCGGGCCAATATAAAAACATAAATATTTAAGAAGTCAGAACCAGTGAAAGTTTCGGCACTTTGTCCTTAAAAAATACTTAAATAATAATAACAATTAGCAGATTGTTTTTGATTAATTAACTAACCACACACTGAAAGTTTGACTGAAAGACACTTCCTGTTATTTAGAAGTGCTTTGTAAATATATGTTCTCTGTATTTATAAGAATTTTAAAATAATCTTTTAGGTAATTTTCTGTCTTTTTCAATGCTATCATGATTTGTTTATGAATAAAACAAACGTTTTTCAAAGCTGCTGCTGCTGTGATTTTTTTTCAGCAGTAAAATACAGGTTCATATATTAACCTTGACAGATTATCACTAATAAGTGTTTTTTTCCCCAGATGGCTGAACTGAAATTGGATCCTTTTTTCTGTCTTTTCTTTTGTCCCGACTCAAGTATGTTGAAACTGGAGATGTTTAACCTCCAAATTCAATCTTTTGCAGAACTGGTAAGTTTAGTTTTTAATTTCGTCACTCTCTTATCACAATAGTACCCAAGCATTAATGACTTCATTTAAATTATCAGTAGTATAAGTGCACTAATATCATCAGCTTCATGTAGCTAAAGGAATAATTGTTACAGTACAGATGTAATATTTGCATTAAGTGTGGAGTATTATGCTTCATTGATGGAGCTTGGGTGTCACCTGGTGGTGATAAGATGAATTGCATGCTGTCAGTTCACAGTTTTCTCTTTTTCACCCTAACCGTAACATGCTCAAAATCCTTACATTTACCATACATTTTATTTTAATAATTTGATCATATTACTCGACATGCCATAATTAATAATGTATGAGAAGTGTTTAAGAGAATGAGAAATTACTTTCAGGATGTGCACAGGTGACAATGAGCAAAGGTAAATGATTTCAACCAATGGATACGCTCTAAAAAATGAAGGCGTTTGACTTTTTAATCCTCCTAGTTTATTGATATTAATTGGTTATTGGTATCCAATCGATTAGTGGTTTGATCTGCCCAACCCTAACCCCATCAACATCACCAGAACATGAAAGTTTATACCCCGAAACATTAATCTATGTCTAAATCATCAATATTAGTTCAGATTCATCAAACTGCCACCAACCAAGTAAAATCAATCAGAGAAAATATTGTGCACAAAAACAATTATAATAATAATCCTGTAGTATAATATATATTTCCTCAAAATCGCCCTGTATGTACCCCACCATGTATGTGTACGTATACGACACTCCACTTCACCTCCCAGTAACCGTGACCAGTCAGTCAGTTGAGTGTGAAGAGTAATGGTGGAGATAAGTCATTGGGGCATTTAGAGATCCTCATCTCACCTGTGAGCTTTGGTCTGGTTGTCATGTTCCCCACACAGAGAACTTTTTCTGTCTTCACACTGAAGTCACATCCACATCAGTCACACACACCGTCTACCTTCACCTGGAGAGGAAACACGAATCATCCTTTACATCATTTCTCCTCTCGGATCCTAAATGTGATTGGCTGTTATTCTGTTATATATCTGCACTTCTCCACTAGATGGAGTCATGAAGCTGCAGTGAAGGGAAGAGCAACACAGAGGAAGGTTCATATTTACATACAGACATTTACATAAAACAGGAGCTAATCTAGCAGATTTTAATGGAGACAATTTGTCAAAACATATCAGTTTAAAAATGGGGCTCAAACTGTAGTCTACAGCAAAGTCACTGAATCCATGGCAACGCTATACTTCCTATTACAAAAAATTTTTAATAAAGAAGCATCATAAATTCATCTTTCTGAATACTACAGCATTTATTTAATAAAATAACAGTTACAGTAGCTGCAGTTAGGTGCTGTTTTTAGTGTAACTAGGCTAACAGCAGCTAGCAGGAAGTTAGTAAACAAGTTAAACATGTTATTGGTTGAGGTTACCTTTAACTGCTCTGCGTTATGAAAGCAAAACAAAACTTTAACAGGGAAACAAATTGGTTTGATGTTTTCCAGTCTAATAAGTGCTGAAAATGCAAATATTATAGATAATAAACAAATCAATTTATAAATTGGAAATATTACAATTCACCCAATTTCCCTCATTTGAGGTCCTGTTGATATTGGCACTAACAACATGAATAATATCTACATAGACGCATATAAACATGATTTAAGTTTGATGAGTTTACTTACAAAACAAGTGATGCTGTAACAAAATTAATGAAATAAAAAAAACATCTCATGTGGAAGAAGGACTAAACTGAGCATGTGCAGAGTGAATCAGGTGATTCCTCCCCTCTGGTGATAATTAACCCTAATCGCCCTCAATGTATCCCACTACATATATAATACATATATAGACAGATAAACTGTGAATCATGTGGAAAGCATCTCAGATTTAGACAATGAATTTACAACCAGTGAGAGATCAGGTTGGTACTGACTCCCCCTCCAGACCAGAACCTGAACGCAGGATACACACATAAAATGTATTAGAATAAAATCTAGTAAAATGTAGTAGTTAATTATCGTAGTCTTTTAATTCACTTTGTTTTATGTCTTAAATGTATCAATTTCACTAGATTAATAAATATATATCAAGATCAACTTGACGAGCAGGCTGGTTTTAGTTATTTTATAATCTCTCTCTCTCTCTCTCTCTCTCACACTCACACACACACACACACACGCACACACACATCCGATCCGTTCAATGACTTCCTCTCTCCTGCTGCTGTTGGACTCGGATGAAAACAGATGCTTTTGTTCCTGACTGTTACAATACTGGGAGCTCTGGTCTGGGAACAATGTGACACACACACACACACACACGGCCAATAACTTTAGAAACGTTTTAGAAACAGTTCAAATCATGTAAAAATATGACATGAGAGTGATGTTATAAATGTGTTGCTTGATGTATGATCCGAATGTTAATTTTCATTTTCCGATTATTTCAGAGTTTATAAACATGAATTCACTTATCTTAAATTTATAGTCTGCATTTTATTCTTTTTTCTTTTGTTATTGTTTGACGATTTAAAAAAAGTTTCACATGATGTGACAGTAATGGAGATATCATTTTGAGTTATAATTATTGTAATATGTAACTAGTTAAATGCTAAAATTACAGCTGACTGAGGAAAAGAACTAAATAAAAATAACCAGACAACAAGCAACCAATGTAAGAAAGAAAAATGTAAAATAGCTTCTCTGTTGCATCATGATTATTAAACATATTTATAAAAAGTTACAGAAGTAATAATAGAAAATAAAAAAAATGGTTAATTAATGATTTATGACTTTATTTTTGTTTTCATTTGCTGTTGTTCTTCAAGGTCGAGTCCTGTTGATAAGATTTCTTTCCTTCCTCCTTTTCTGCTATAGTTTGTGATTTTTCTAACAGAATAAACACGCTGGGACATTAAACTATATTTTCATTATTCCTTTTCAGTGACGTCCCGTTATGATCTGGAGAGGACTCATGAGATGCAATTTAAAGGTAAAAGTGTCCTTCAGGGTTTCATCCTTTGATTGTCTCCAGAACATCTGAAGTACATTTAATGGATTAATAAGAAGCATTCAAAGATGTGACGTAGTTATAAACCATCTGGGACCTGCTTCTCCATCAAGGCGGGGTCTCCACCTCATGCCAGCCATTTGGCTTCATGATGAGAGCAGCAGAGGAACAATGTAAGGGTGACGGGTTCATGTCCTGTCAGGGCCACATGACGCACCCACCTCCACACAAATCTCTATTGTCTCGAAAAGGAAAAGAGCAATTAATGAGAAGCCAGAGGGTTGTGAAGTCCAGCTTTCATGTTTGGTTTAAGAGTGTGTGTGTGTGTGTGTTTATATCTCGCTGTGAGGATGCAGGCGTGTGTTCTGTTAATCTGTCTCCATTATGCTTATACAACTAATCTATAGCAGTAAATCTGTTCATTCAGGCCTTTTAATATGTGTGCTGCTGGTCACTTTAGAAACTGATGATCCATTAATACAATTTAAAGACTTATGGAAGCTTTTGGGTGACTGGACGCAGACGGCAGTGATGAGCTCATTACTGTTTGATCCATCACATTGAAGCGAAAAAAATGCTACAGTCAAAAACAAACACAAGGCTGAGATTTCTGTTTTTAAACTGTATGTTTCTGTTTTACAAGAGATGAAGCCTTTATCTCACACACTGGGATAATCTTTCAGGCATCACTAGTGATGTTCACTATTTACACATGCTACTGCATTCAGGAACATTTACATCTTTTCACACATGTCATGGCATATAGGGAATAGATGGAACAAGGGACAGTTCAGCAGATGCCATGAAGAAGAAGAATTGCACCTGGAGAAAAGGCACAACACAAACTGCCAATAGGAAGCAAACCTGAGATGTTCAGGTGATTCAGGAAAACAAGGTGACCTCAGCTTCTACCTGAGAGTCAATGTTTCCATCACACCCACTGACAGGTTCACATGTTTCCAGTGTGTTAAAGCATCAGTCAGGTGTCCATATGAACAGTGACTGTAATCATTGCTCCTGTTCATACTGGCTGTTCAAAGATCTGCTTCAAATGTGCTTTCAGTGTCAGTGATGGAGGTTAAAATCCACAGTGTGTCCACACAGTCATTTAAAGTAGATGTGAAGCTTCTCTGAGGCTTCATCAGTGTGAGTTAGTCATATCAAGTGGATATCTGACACATTTACAGTCTGTTTAGCATCAAATTCCCTCTTTGTGTTTCCCTGTTGAGCTGTGGTGGAAGTATAGGAACAAAAAGAGGGACTTTGGCTCTAAAAACACTGTAACGTTGAAACATATCTACTGGATTTGAAGCTTCATATATTTTAATACATTTCTGTATATTACAGTCACTGTTCATATGTTGACTTTATGTGGAAGTCACATGACGCAGTAGCCGTGGACGACTGATGTGGAGCCAACCGCTGGCTGGAGGCAGATGATGAGATAATGAGCATATTGTTATCGCGTAACAAAGGTAGCTTTCAGCCGCAACATGGCGGCAGGCAGAGCAGGGTTAGTGTTAGCCAACGTCAGGAAACACTGAGGAGTAGTAAAACTACCAATACAACCATATAAAAATACTCCATTACAAATAAAAGTCCTGCAAAATCCTACACTAACAGTACATAAGTATTGTGATCTTGATGTAAAGTACTGCAGTAACAGTACACAAGTAGAGTCACACAATCACACTGAAACAACTTTTTTTATTCTATAGCATTAGTATTATTTACACACTGCTTGTCTTTACGGTCATCTTGATTTAATGCATTTATAATACTCATAATAACACACACCAAAGCTTTCCTCTGGATCTGATTGAACACAAAGTGATTTTCAACAAAAACACATCATCAGCATCGTTTTTTTTCCTCTGACATATAAACATCTAAATATACAAATATATGTACACATTTTGTTCTGTTTTCATTCTGGCTTCACCTTTTTAAAAGCTGAATTTTAATCAATAAATCACCCTTTTCCTTTCCCATGCTGCTGAAGGTCACACAGGATGATATTTTTACAAACTGGTACCCGTGTGTCACCCGAACATGAGAAAAAGAGATTTAAAGATGTTTCATTGCACTCTGAAGTAAAACACTAAAACATGTGTTCTGTATCTTTGGCTCAATTAAATCAAGATTTTCTTGTGTGAAAAAACAAAAACATGCGAATGATTGAAACTGAGAGGAGGTAATTATATTTATATGTTAGAACTGAAATAAAAGTCAAGACTTTAAACTTTTAATTTTGTGGTTGTCAGATTACAAACCTTAAAAACTGTTCATTGAGGAAATAAGCAGTTTTCTTGCAGTTTTATGGTCTATCTGTTGATTTTCAATGTTTGACCACAATTTCAGACAAACTTTCCCAAATACCTGCTCGAAGTAGAAAAAGTTCTGTACTGTGATGGACCCATGACAAATTTATGATATAACATCCAGAAAAGTTGCAAATGTTAACGTTGTTTTAAAGAGACACTTGATCCATTGAGAACATAAACATGTGTAGTGCAGGTTTGGGGCAGAAAAAACCTGAATTAGTTTGTGTTGAAGCATCATTTTCATCCTGTCGTCTCTCTGCAGGTTGGACATTTAGACTTTGTTCTCCTTCCAGATGTCCTGTTAGGACAGAAGAAGAGGACTAATAGGACAAACAGCAGACCTGTGGAGTCCCTGGTGGGTCTCAGACGTACTCAGATCTGCTCCTGATGGAGGGGGGTTCCGGCTGCACCCTGGCCAGAGAGACGGGTACATCTGAGTTACAGTTTTCCGCCTGCAGAAACCAACAGGAGGTGAGCAGCAGAGTCCCCGCCACCAGGTGCAGCACACCTGCCGTCCATCCGCAGAACAGCGCGTCGCCGAACTCCCAGCGCGGCAGCACCTCCGGCATCGACTTATCGAAGTACTGCAGCACCGTGAGGTGGGCGACGTAGGACACCGGGATGAGCCCCAGGACCCCGGCCACCAGGCACAGTGCCCCCCCCGCCATCTTCATCGCCCGCTTACACTGGAGGTCCTCGAGCCGGCCGGCGCAGCTGTTGACCACCTGGATGCCGGGGACGGCGAGCAGCAGCGCCAGCAAGCCTGCGGCCAGCGTCACGCACATCAAGATTCGGGCCAGTCTGATTTCCGGCGGCAGATCCAGCAGGCTGTTGTGGGGCCGGCACTCCAGCGTCCCCACGTCCTGCACCACGCAGGTCTCCCACAGCCCGAACTCGTAGCTCTCCGTGGTCAGCAGGTCAGTGGACAGCGTGCGCCAGGTGGACATCAGCGTGGTGGCCAGCGTGCACAGCCAGGCCCCCCCCGAAAACAAGACCCCCAGCAGCTCTAGAGCGTGGATACTTGGCTCCATGAAGGCGCAGCTCCGAGTCTCTCCGTGGGTCTCCGGTTCGTCCCACTCTTTACCTCGCTGGGGGGTGGGTGGGGTGGGGGGGTGGGGGGTAGACTTGTTTCAATGTTTCACTTACTGTTACTGGTCTGAAGAGCAGTGACTCTGCCCAGCAAGAGTTCCCCCCCATCACTCTGCCCCCTTCTCTGTCTCTCTGCCCCCCCCGTTACTCTGCCCCCCCCCCTATCACTCTGCCCCCACCTTTCTCACTCTGCCCCCCTCCTCTATCTCTCTACCCCCCAGAGAGGAGACAGTGCCAGCAGCAGCATCTCTTCAACAGGAAGTGGTTGGATTGAAACAGGATGTTATCAACGCTCTGATCTCTGTCAGAACTTTTGGCATCGCTCTCTCTGCTTCCTCGCTTTGTCTCCTGCTGTTACCCGTGAAGTGGCAAGAAGTTTCTGTGGTTTCCATGGCAACCCAGTCACACCATCCAGGCCAGGTAACCAAAGAAAGAGAAATAACCAAATAAGTTTCATCTCTGTAGATATGAAAAGAAACAATAAAAATATAATAAAATAAGAAGAGTCGGGATGATTTCAGTGGATGTTTATATTTATAAAATATCAATTATGGCCCATATTTAGGACTTACCTCTTTAATGTAACGTTACTTGTCTAAGTAAGTAAGTATAACAGGTACAGGTGAGCATAATGTAGGTAATGCAGTTCATTTAGAGCCAATGTGAAGATAATTTAAGACCTGAATGCTGCATTATTCCTGCTCTGGTTATCAAATCTTGGAGTTATCGAAGGAAGAGATTGTATGGCAAAACAGCGCCACCAGGTGGACATGAGTGGAACTACAAGCATATGTTCAGAAGTCTGACATCTGGCTATAGGACAGTTAGTGATGTGCATATCTCTTCTCTTCTAACTTTGTCTTTATTTCATCGCTGCTCTTTTGTGGCAGAAATGTTGTAATATTAATTAATTATGAGGGTTCACTATCATAGATGCAGCATTGGGTCGACATCATGGAAAATGTACTGATTATCTAGAGATAATCAATGCATGGAGGTATGACATGCTTGTTTTCTTTAGATAATGAAATGAACTCATAATCTCTAACAGCATTAATGAGAAAATAATTGCCTGTTAAATTGGAAATCTCATACAAAATAGTTGCAATGAATTACAACAACATGGCCAATAATAATAATAATAATAGTAAATAAATCAATCTTTATATCATCGTTAAATAGATCAGACAAAGAAAGTGTGGTCTAGTGTGACCTGCAGAAAATTAAAGTTTAGAAAATCTTTGTCATCTTTTTGCAAATTGATTCTTAATTTAGATTTTTCCAGAAATCAAACAACACAGTGTTTTTATGAATCTTTATTTTTCAAGAGTTTTCTGAGCTGCTTTGCATTTATATCATGGAAAGAAATGTCACACAATCTTTAAAACCAGGATCATCTGACATGTTTATTCAAAAAGGGTGTTGGGTGTTTCATGTGAACTATCAGCAGGAGGTCTGACAGAACAGAAGATGATGAGACAGACGTGCAGTGGCTGCAGGGGAAGATTTCACAGCAGCAACACATAAATGCGTCCTGCTGTGAAACAGCTGATTATTTTTTAACAAGCTGCTATAAGCTGACACAAAACTGTCAATAAATTCCTCAGTTTTCTCCTGGTTTTCACACTCACCTGCTCACCTGTTGCCACTCCTACACCTGCAGCTCGTTCCCTCATCAGGTCCCTGCCCTCGAACAAAAGCTGCAGAAGACGTTCTGAAAATAAATATTGATTTTCTGTTTTCATCTTCTTCTTCTCGTCCTGCAGACAGGGGAGGTCAGAGCTGTTCTCAGATCAGCCTACAAAAGTTCACACTTTGAAAATAAAATATGACCTCAACAACATTGCCAAGGAGGATTTCACACCTCCTGTTGAAGACGATGATGGTGAATGACACCTCAGCTGGATAACATACATATCAGGTGATTATTATGATGATGATGATGAAGCCTCAGGGTCTGACCTTCATTGCAGCTTTCACTGTGAAAATTACAGATTTAAACATCTTGTTTTGTCAGACCGGTGATGGACACATCCTGCATGCTCAACTGTTTCACGTCCTTATATGGACATTTTAGGGCCTTGTGTCAAAACGACTGATTCATCTCCATGAAGACCATTGGTTTACAGTAGAAGCTTACTGTCGTTACTGTTTGTGTTGTTTTTGTTGACATTGATGTAAGCAAGATGTCACATAACCTTTTTTTATTTTTATCTTCAGCTCTTCTTCTGTCACTATGTCAGCAGGGGAAATGCAGAAAATACAAACCTGACACGTCCTGGAGCACAGGAAGAAGAAGATGACATGAGTCACATTACCTCCTGAGGAAATTAAGTATTTGTGTCACTCAGGCTCAATAAGAGCATGAAACTTAACACGCAAAGTAATGTGAAGCAGGAAACAAACAGGTGTGTCTGTCCTCAGAAGAGAGTGTGAGAGAGAGAGTGATTCACTTCCTGTCAACTATCAGAGTAAAAGCCCCAGGGAGTTCACAGGTATCAGGTGTTGTATGATACTGACAGAGAGGAGACAGGTGAGTTTACCTCCAGCTCTGGTGAGCAGGAAGGTACTCTGACATATTATGTTACCTTGATGACAACAAAACACATTACGTAGGATGGTGGGTTTGTCACTTTCTATTTTATTTTTTATTAATCCTTAAACCAAGTCTGCACGATTATTATGATTAATTTCTGATTTACATTCAGTTTTCATTGGATCAGGCTGCATTAAACCCTGTCCTGTAATTCCCTTTTCACCTGTCACCTTTGCTCCTGTTGCAGATGTTAAATATTTCTTTCTTTCTTTCGATGGGAAACGTCAGTCAGTGTTTTGGATAACGTCACGTGATACGCGTCACTTTCAGAGTATTTATCGTAGAAGCGCCGAAGCGGAGCGTCAGACCGGGTGCACGCGGAGAAGTGAACAAGCTGAGTCTTCATCACCGAATGTTACTCTGACTTTTTGGGGGGTTGTCTTCGCTCCGTGCCGCTGCTCCGGTGGAGGATGGAGCAGAAACACGCCGTCCAACACCTGACCTCCAACTTAAGCGCCGAAGTGCCGGACTGGAGCGACACGCCGCAGGAGCGGCTGTCCCGCGGCGGACACCGCGTGGTGTCCGTGTTCCTGGGCTCCATCATGGTCTTCGGCTTCCTCAACAACCTGTTGGTTCTGGTTCTGTTCTGCAGGTTCAAGACTCTGCGGACCCCTGTCAACATGCTGCTGCTCAACATCAGCATCAGCGACATGCTGGTGTGCGTCTGCGGCACGACGCTAAGCTTCGCCTCCAGCCTGCGGACGCGCTGGCTGTACGGGCGTCACGGCTGTATGTGGTACGGCTTCATCAACTCCTGCTTCGGTGAGTCCAACAGTTTGCTCAGAACAGGGGCGTCACTAGGCTACACTCTCACCTACCACTACTTTCAGATTACACTGTCCACTCTTACAGGTCACCCTGACCTTCCTGTCTCTTCTGAAATAAAGTATTCACTACAGCCATTTCTATCCTTTTTGCAAAGTCAACCATCATCTGTCCTTCTGCGTTGCTCTCCTGGGTACCAAACCTGCCCATCACCACCTCCTCCTCCTCTCTGTTTCTGCACCAACATGTCAGTTGACCTTTGACCCATCTCCTCAGGTATTGTGTCTCTGGTGTCCCTCGCAGTGCTGTCGTATGACCGTTACAGCACTCTTTTGGTGTACAACAAGCGATCTCCGGACTACAGACGGCCGCTGCTGGCAGTGGGGGGGTCGTGGCTGTACTCGCTGCTGTGGACAGCGCCTCCTCTGATTGGCTGGAGCAGCTACGGGCTGGAGGGGGCGGGGACAAGCTGCTCGGTGACGTGGACGGAGCGGACACTGCGCTCGCACACTTACATCATCAGTCTGTTTGTGTTCTGCTTTGGCGTGCCCGTCCTCGTCATGGTGTACTGCTATAGCCGGCTGCTGCACGCCGTCAAACAGGTGAGTCACCTGACCACACCGGATTGGTGATGGTTTTGGTTTGTTTGCTTTTTTTGACTGACTATTTGAAAGAGTCACCTCCAAGCAATTCATAGTTAATGTATTATTATTATTATTGGAATATGAGAGTTTCCTGTTTACCTGTCAGGTGGGTCAGATCCGGCGGACGGCGGCGCGGCAGCGAGAACTCCACATCCTGTTCATGATTGTCACCACAGTGGTCTGTTACCTGCTCTGCTGGATGCCATACAGCGTGGTTGCTATGATGGCCACCTTTGGCCCGCCCGGACTTATCACCCCGGTGGCGAGCGTTGTGCCATCGATCCTCGCCAAGAGCAGCACCGTCATCAACCCCATCATCTACATCCTCATGAACAAACAGGTGAGACACACCTGACTGACACTCGGAAGAATACAAATAATGTAGTTGTTTGTTTTTTTCTAAACAAAACATTTTAAATATTTTAAAATGAAAGAAAAATAAACAAATGCAGTGCAAAGAAAGTAAAAATGAAGCAAAAAGAAATCAAAGTCTCCTGTGACGAGCTGAGATTTCAGATCATGTGATGGACAGGTGTACCGTTTCACCTACTGGTGATGCAGATTGATTGGGAAAGTCTGCACCGGGTCACCATTGCAACCATTAAACCAGATATGACATGAACAAAATTTGTGCTTAAATAAGTCTGTTAAAGCGGCTATCAGCATTTAAGGGCGGTTTAGACTTACCTAGAACACTTTCTGTCAGCTGTCTTATGAGGAAGTTTATTATTTCAAACTCGGACAAATGTTAGTTTTAGTCCAAGATCCTTCCAGGTGTGAACATTTCTCGTCTCTGCCTCAGTTCTATCGCTGCTTCCTGATCCTTCTTGGTTGTAAACACCAGCTGACAGAGAACGGCACCTCCTCCATGCCTTCCAGGACCACCATGGTACACCTGAACCGCCAGGCGTTTCCCAGCAGTCCCATCATTAAACCCACCGCGGTGGAACCGGACGGAATCAGCGCTGCCCTGTCAGACAGGACGGATCTGACGGAGCCAAAATCTCCTCTTGAGGACAGAAAGTCTGACCAAAACTGAAGGGGCTGGGCTAAAGAAGTGCCCCACCTTCACAGGTGTCATGTGTCACATTGACACCACCTCCTGGAAACTCGTCACTCGATGTCCTGAAGTGTTGCTGAATGGCCCCGAAAATCTCAATGCTGTGATTATACCACATACAACACTGTCTATAAACTGTTTGAATGTTTATATTAAATCTGAAATAATATAAATTCAATTCAGTCTCCATGACAACTAAGCAAACTGCACTAGATGGTGGAGGTTCAAACTATAAATTACACTAATAAATGTGACGTGAAAACGGTTTTATCTTAAATGTGAACTTTTTTCCTTCGTGTGGAATCAAACTGACGTTGCTGTAAAAAATCTCTGCTGGAGAAACTTCGGAATAAAAAATAATAAAAATAAAACTGTAAAACTGATGATGGCTTTCTTCATCTTTACTATATGTTTGTATATATGAAACTGTAGTTTAAAACTTGTATTTAATATATAGTTATACTGACATGGTATCATTATAAATGATTGATCAAATTTTTGTTTTATTTATCAACATAGTAATTAATTGTAAATTTTAAAATGTATAATTATTACACAATTCCTTATTGTGATGATATTCTGATATATATTATCATATATCAGAAATGATGACCTTATCTTATAAATCACTACTTTTTCTTGTGATGAAATTTGTGAAAACAAATTACACAAATTATTTGTTAATTATATTTTTCTGGTAGAATTATTAAAGCTTTTCCCTCTTAATCTGTCTTGACTTCATCTCATAATAAACTCAATCAGAAAGCAGAATTCTTTAAATATTTAAACTTTATTTTCAAGATCTGAGCTTTGTTTCCCATTACAGCATCCTGAATCATGTTTGTGCTGAGAGTGAAGACGCCTGCAGGATGTGTGTCAGCACGACGCTGATCATGTGATTGATCATGTGATCAGCTGATGATCTGAGCTCCAGTCAGACAGTGGAACAGCAGCAACTGAAACAGAGGTGAGTTTAATCACATTTATTGAATTTTTAATAACTTCACTGTAAACTTTAATCCAAACAGAATGTTTGTTATTGATCTGCTAGGACTCATTAGGACTTGTTGATTGTTCATTTTATATTATATTATAATGTTTAGTTTGTGAAAATGTACATTTTTTTAAAGTGTTTTTGATTAGTGTAAACCCATTAATTCTTGTTCCTCTGTTGAAATACAGATTTCAACAGAGGAACAAACATGATTTTGTTTTTTTTTAGTTTCTCATTAAGAGTCTAATCAGCTGCAGATATATAAAGTTCCACCCAGTTAAATATAAAAGTTTCATAAAGTTTTATTAAATATGAAATATCAGAGTTTGTCAGATAAGTGTGTGCAAGCAGAGCAGGGCGTGTCTCAACAAACAACAACACGCAAACTGTTGATCCATTTTTCATTGTTTGGTCTGTTTTTGAAGTAAACATGTTTAAAGTAGAGATGATTATATAATAGATCATAATCTGCAATCTATGTGGATCAATAAGGTTATTAGATTTACAACAATAGTCAAATATTCATAAGCTCCCAAAGGATCTCTGACGTACTGACACTGTCGCAGCAGTTTAAATGTATTTCAAGATGTTTAAAATGTCTGAACTTTATAAAATAACACTTTTTAAAACCAACACATAAATAAACAAACCCGTTAATACATATAAGCTTCTCTTTATAAATGTTTGAACATTTTTATTAAACTCAAAGTGACAGAATTCATAAATAATAAAACAACAGATTACATCACAAACCAAAGTAAACACGTGAGGATCAATATTAGCCTGTAAGGGAACATATTAAGAGCATATGATGCATGACAGAATAAATCAGCTGATTGCAGTTTTAATTTGTTTTTACAGCATCATGGAGCGAAAACTGGATCTGTCTCGTCTGACGGACGAGGAGGCTAAACACGTCTGGGAGGTGATTCAACGTGACTTCAACCTGAGGAAGAAAGAGGAGGAGCGACTCGGGTACAAAGCATAAGAACATCTTCAACATGTAGATAGCAGGTGTACAAAATAACAGGGACAGCCTCAAATATCTAGAATATGAATTTATAAATGTTGTTTCCTGTTGTTAAATCAGTAGAAGCAGTTTAGCGGTGCTGTCCTCACCTGTGCAGGTGAGTCTGGATATATTGAACCCTGAGTCAGTGACGGCATGACAACGACGGGGTGAATTGACTTGTTCATGTGAAAGTTTGGAGGAATGAGAGCATGAAAGCCACCCTTGTTGCACTCGATCACGACTTAGTCACACGGCTGAGCGTCAGGAAGCAGACACAAAGACACACTGTGTGACTCAAACTCCCATCAGCCCCGGGGTCCGGGGGTTTCCTTCACATGAAGAAGAAAACATAGATTCTGTCTTCAGTGTAGAGCAGATTATAATCTCATCACACATAATCAAATTATCCCCAATCATCTACTTTCTGTCTCAATGGAACGTATGATAGTTGATCAGTATAGATCATTAAATGCACCAGCAGATTAAGCTCCAACTCAGTTTTAAGAGGATGCCCTCTGACCTCTAAGCTCTTCCCTCCATTTTTCCAGCGATCTGAAGACGAAGATCGAGAAAGAGGACACGAAGCGAGAGCTGCTCGGCTCCCAGAGCAAAGTGTCCGAGTCGCTGTGCATCCGCTGCCTGCAGCCCTTCAAGTTCCTGGTGAACAGCAAGCGTCAATGTCTGGACTGCCGCATGTACACCTGCAAGTCTTGCAGCCGCTATAACAAGAAGGAGCACGGCTGGGTGTGTGACAACTGTCGCATGACCAGGTCAGACAGTGACAGGTGGGCCTCCCAGGATGCTATACTGTATGCTAAATGTGTGTTTTTTAACATGTATGTGTTTTGAAGGATTTTGAAGATTGGCACTCTGGGATGGTACCAGGACAATGTACGAAACCGCTTCAAACGCTTCGGCAGCGCCAAGGTGATGAGGTCACTGTACAAGAGGCTGAATGGAGATGGTAAGTCTGTGGTGACATCACAGGTGCACCTGAGCCGTATCACAGAAAATAACACACGACTGAATGTTTCTTTTGATACAAAGTCACATGCTACATGCTAATACAAACCTGTTCATTGGTCAGGTGGTCGTGATGACGACACTCAGAGTATGCCGGACGTCCGCAGCCGTGAGTCTCTTTCACAGTTTCTATATTTGTTTCTGCTGGGGCAACATTTTGTGAAGTAATAGGAATAATGTTGTCAATATTTCATCTATGATGTGACTAAATTGAATTTATTTTAAACCGCAGACATGTATACCTGTAATGAGGATGAGCACGGAGAGGCCGAGGCTCAGCGCTACAAAGTGGTAAAATAAAAACTAAAGATCACCTGAGTGAGAATCAAACACCTGAAATCTGAGAGGTTTTTTTCATTTTTTTGCAGATGAGGAAGAGCAAACGTCTGCTGTCTGTTCATCCTCTGGACTTCGACTCTGAGGAATATTTCCCGCATTCACGACGAACGTCTGTCCAGGTAACACACACCTGAGCTAGTGCAGGTAACACACACCTGAGTCAGGTAATGGATGTTATGGTGATGTTTTCAGTGTGTTCAGTTTCAGGAGGATTACGATCTTTACAACCATCGTATGAACCGCAGGAAGAGTCTGGACCGCTACGCCATGAGACCCGGTGAGTATACACACTGCTAAAAAAATAAAGTGAACACTGAAACAGCACATCCTAGATCTGAAGGTCCTGCTGCTGGGCTGTTGCCATCCTACGGCTTCCCTCACATCTCCTGACATACTGGCCTGTTTCCTGGGTTAGGATGGTTTTTACCTCTGTATATGTGTATATTTTTATCTGTATTTGTACTTGTGTTGCAGATGATTTCGGGGACAGCAGGATGGTTCGGACTCGCTCCCTTTCTAAGATCAGCTCCTCAGTGGCTCGGCAGCAGTATGTCGACACCTCTGATGAGGACGAGTACCAGAGATATCCCCCAATGTACCAACAGCCCCCTCACCGCCGCCGCAACAGCAGAGCCTCGTCCCAGGAGAACCTGGGCCAAGCACCGCCTGTAAGACCTCTCACCAATCACCACACACCGTCTGTCTGATTATTTACCTGTCCTATTCTTGGATGCAACATGGTTTAAGGTTAGGGTTACCCAGACCCACATAACTGGAAAAAATAACTGGAACATTGTCTGTGTATTTTAAAAATGACATTTATTCATGTAATTATTCCGTTATGAAGCGCCAACATTCAGTTTCAGAGGCTTGAAACTGCTTATTGATATGTTTTTAAAAAATATATAAATATAAAGTAAACCAAATCTCCAGTTTTTAATGCAGCCTTTCTGTTTGTATTGATCCTCTTCTTGACATTGCAGATAAACGAGCTAAACAAACGCATGTTTGCCATCGAGAATCTGCTAAGCCGCCTGGAGGAGAAGATGACAACTGGTGAAGAGGTGAGACCAGGTGGATCAGCTCCATAATAATCTCTTCCTTAGTTGACGGATAATTTTGCTACTGTAGTGTTATTCTGTCTCCCTGCAGGGGTCGCTTCCCTCCGCTAACCATGAAGAGGAGAAGTTGAGGAGAAAGCTGAGCGAGCTGGCGGGGAACCTGAGTGATAAGGGACTGTCGTCGGACGATGAGGCAGGGAAGAAGTCCTTCTTGGTGGGAAAAGGTCCGACCGGCATTAGGGGCGGACCGGCAATCACTCTGGACTCTCTGAAGGATCAAGAGCTGAGCTCATCCAGCGACGAGATGCCCACAGAGGCTCAGAAGGTAGGATGGCTGGTCCGACTTGACCGACCTTTTGTGGGATTCAAATTCAAGGAGGGAGCCTGGAGGTTTGTGACCTTGGTTTAAAACATGATATCAGAGTTTCCTGACATGTTTTTACCCTTTTTAGAGGATTTTCTAAACTTCCAGGTTCCCATCTGTCATGACTTTAGTAAATGCTTATACAGCATGGCTCAGCTTATCCCCAAAGAAAAGTTTGTTTTCAGTAAAATGTTTCTGAAAAGGATGATGTTTTTAAAAATATTAATATTTATTTTTAATTTAGGCCTTCTGAAGAGTCCCGCTCCAAAACACGATTGTATTCACCAAAGACCCTGAATATGTATCTCTGAATTAGAGGAACATATCATATTATGAGAAACCATTAAAAACTCTTTTACAAACTGTCATTGAAACATCAAACATATTTGATTTTGAGTTTAACACTGAAATAAAAATATTTCTACATACTTGATTGTCAATCCTGAAATGGACAAAGGACATTTTGGAGATGGACTTTTCATGTTTTGAAATCTTTGCTTTTTTCAGCGTTTCTGATAAGTGTTGATTTGATCAGTAATTGATCTGAGTGCATGATGCCTCCTCACTAACAGGCTGCCTCCTGTGTTAGTTACCAACCTACATAAATCTTTATACATGTTTGTGTAAATGTGAAGGTCAGCAGCTACCTGCCTGGGTTCAGAAACCTGTACGCTATAAATTAAACTGTTCTCCTGTGGCGATTACAAGAGTTATGAAACATGTTAGCCTCCAGCTGGAAAACACATCTTCATATTTCAACAAGTGAGAAAAGTACAAATCACTCTGAATCAAAAAAGTCTTTAATAATTATGAATAATGTGACTCCAAAGACAACTTTTGTCTTTACTGCGTTTACTGACTTAAAAAAGTCTTACTGAAAAAAAGGATTAAATATTTTGTACATATGTTATCTTGTTCTCGTAAGTTATATTGTTATTTTAAGCTATTTTCTTGTCTTCATAAATAATTTTTAAGCAAGATGGATTTAATATCTTGTTCACATCAGATCTTGTATTGTTGTTGCAAAGTCAATCTAATATCGTTGTGTAAATTTATTATCTTATTTGACTGAAATGGATCTAATATCTTGTTCCAATAAAACGCATCATATGGAATTTGTGTGAACAAGATAAAAAGCTTAATCCTCTGGGATTTCGGGGGCTCATGATACCCATAATGCACCACTGCAGCTTCAGATTTAGTGGTTTAGTGTTTTAAAACTTGTTTGTAATGTAGATTATCGTTAACCTGTAATAGTATTCCAGCTGAGAGAAGACAAAGTGCACATTCAGTGCTAGCTGTGTGTTCAGGCTGGTAGCTGCTGCAGGATCAGATCGTGTTTTCCAGCTGCTAACATCTGTCCCTCTACATGGCTTTCAGAGATCAACTGCTGCTGCCCTCTGTGACCTCACCACTGAGGTCCTGAGAACCATTAATGCCACAGAAAACGCAATGGTCGAGTACGGCCTCTCAGAGCCGACCGACAGATCTCACTTAGTAGGGACTGACGTAAAGCAAGCAGATGATGCTTTCAGGGAACTTGAGGAAAATGTAAGCTTCAAACATGAACTGCACGCTTCGTTTCCCCCCTTAACCTCCTTTTGTCTGAAGGTCAAACTAAGGCGAACCCTCCTGCCCTGGCTGAAGCATGACAGAAAAGTCTGGACTGGCTTTAAACCTCCCAGCTGCTGTGTCTGTCAGAAACAGTATCTCATAAGAAAATTAATCACAAGAAAATGACTGTGTAGCAATGATAAAGACTTATTGGTATTATGAGAAAACTATTATGTTAATATGAGAACATGTTCTCATAGTGATGAAAAAAATCTTGTAATTGTGAGAAAAACTATCATAATTCCTAATAAATATGTAATTATAAAAATGTATCTTGCAGTTGTGATAATCGTAAGATTTTATCTTATGAGAAAATCACATAATTACAACATTTCTATTTCCTAACGAGAAATAGAGCTCATACTACATGTTTATCTAATATTAAAATATTTTCACAAAATAAATCTTGTAATTAAGACAAAGCTCGTTATCTCAGTTACAAGATCTTTATTTCATCATCACTCTAATTAGTGGTCTGCAGGTGGCGCCCCCTGGTGTGACTCGGTTGTGTATGCTGTTACCTGCGCAGGTGTACATCGCAGCCGGTCAGTCGTATGAACTGGAGACTAAGCTACGGCGACTCGAGCAGAGTGCCAAGAATCACTTTGGAGGTACAACGGACTCTGAGCTGTCGGAGCTGGAGGACGTGGTGGCGCTAACTGCTGCCCGGGTGCAGAGCGCTGAGAGCGAGGTGGGTGGAGCCTCGCACAGCCACCAATAATAATCCACCCATGTAAACTTTTTACTTTACTGAATCTGAATCTATAAATCTCATAATAATCTAATAAATCCACGTTGAAGATAAATCAGGTTTCTCTATCTGCAGGTGTCTGATATTGAGAGTAAGATTGCTGCTCTGAATGCTGCCGGATCGAAAAAAAAGGTTTGTATTTTTTTATATTAATGTGATCATAACCTAATCAGTCAATCAACAATATCTATCAGGGCTTAAACTATTTAAAAAATACACAAAATTAGATACAGACTGCATAATAATTTAATATAAATTACACACAAATTACCCAATAAATGCATGTTAATTACACACCAGGGTGATTCTGGTAGTTTTTGGTGTCATTGGGCATCATCAAACTCTCAACTACATTATTCATGAGGATCAATATTCTTATATTAGAATATTTTAGAAATGTATCCTGGTTTCTGGAAATGTAGACTCTTGTGTGAGAAGATTTTTAACGCTTTTACAGAAACAATAATATATTTATTTATTTTTTAAAACAGATTTCTGGATCTCATCAGAAGAAAAAGTCAACACAAGACTTTTCCAGTAAGAAATATTTCAATGTGTTTATTTATGCACATGTACTTTATGAAATGAAGTAAAATTCAACAAAAAACACATTTATAAATAGTTATTTTTAGAATTATTTGCTCATGTGTTTAAAATATCATAATAATAACTGTAAATTATAATAACACCTCTTTTCATTGTGTTTTTATTATTTACAAAATCTATTTTTTTTTCATTTAACGTGTTGTCTTTCTTGTTAGAATCGGCCAACGGAGCCCAGTGGAAATCCAACAACATGTACTGAACCTGAAAACAGATGAAATGATCTGGTTGTTGTTCAGTTATTCAGCTGTTTGTTTTTCTGATAAATAATCAGATTCAACAAAATTCCTCTTTAAGTTCTTCTTAATTCTCTCTTTAAAGTCAGAAAACTGTAAAATGTGTTTTATTGCAACAGAAACAAACAAAAAATACCACATTCTCTCAACTATGTCTCTTTCTATATATTTAATTTTTATTTGTAACATCAAAATCACATTTAATTCTGAAACTATTTGTTTGGCTCTATCATGTCACAAAATAAACAAGAAAAACGTTTAAAACATGAGATAAATTTATAATTCATTGTTTATATCTTAAATGAATGAATGAAATAAAGTAAAATAGAAAGTTGTAATTTAGGAATTACAATGAGATTTTTGCTGCAGCTGCAATTTTAACTGGAAATTCAAAATAGTCCATAAAAAATAAATGAAAAAATAAAATCTAAAAACACAACATGAATAAATAAAACAAACTGATACAAAATTAATAAATTAATATTACGTTTTGAATCATTTTGTTTTTGTTAACCAAACCATAATCATGAATAATTGAGTAATAAATTACTAAATATTTTACTCCTGTTAATGTTTAATCTGTTTAATTTTGGTAGTATTGACCTTCCATACATTTCAGCTGCTTACCAGAAGTCTGATCTGATATGATCAATAATCTTTACTTGCTCCTGGAAAACATTTCAAGAAAAGAAACATTGTTGCTATTTTCTGAATAAATGTATTAATTAATTGCTCAGTTGTTTGTTATTGATTATTAATGTCACAATCAGATCATCTTTATTAGAAGGCGAAAACAATTTTTGATTCTTTGATTATAGATGGATTATTGATAAGCACATGTGTTGCTCTGTTTGACATTCTGATCAATAAACTATAGAACCAACTCTGTGATAAAGTATTGATTATTGCAATATTTTACACACTTTTTAGATTGATAATGACCAAGATTTCAGCGCTTCTATGTCATTAAAAATAAAATAATATTTGGGAAACAAAGAATAACTTAAATATTTCGGACATGATTTCATGACATGTACAGTAAAGCTTTTAATTTGAAAATCTTGTATTCCGGTGTGTGTTTAATCTGTGTAACATGCCGGAAGCGCATCTTCCCACCAAAATAAAGTTTCCTCCTGTGTCACTGCGGTCTGTTGTGTACAGCCTCACCTGACAGCGTGACGCGTGTTTACTTCATGGTCCCGGTACCGGCCCACCTGCAGCTCACCTGACAGCGTGACGCGTGGTTACTTCAAGGTCCTGGAGGAAACGGCTCCGGTTCTCAGTAGCTTAATATTGACGGCGGCGACAATGGCGGATTAAAGAGTGTTCAGGCTGTTTTACCGACGCTGTGGGGACCGCTTCCCATCACGGAGGGAAGTGGAACAGCAGTAAAGAAGCCGCAGCGGAATTTTAACGATTTTATCTCTCCGGTTCTCCGGTTGTGACGGTCGACAGAGAGCTAATGTTAGCGGCTGCTCGGCCCGCAGCCGGAACGGACGTCCTCTGACCGCCGAACAGCGCCAGAAAAATACTGATTTTTAACTTGAACCCGGGGTATTTCGTGTTTTTACCGGGTTTAATCACGGTGTCTTATGCCCTGGACTACAGGAGACATCTACGGATAATTCGGTTCCCGGTAAACACCTCTGGGACGATGAACACCGGAGGAATCCTAACCGGGAGACGCTGACTGCATACACCGTCAGAAAAACAACGATATTTTACGTGAACCCGGTTTATTTCGTATTTTTTACCGGGTTTAATCACCGTGTTTCGTGTCTCGGAGTACAGGAGACCTCTGTGGATAATTCTTCTCCCGGTAAAAACGTCCTGAACGATGGGGACCCAGGCACCGGGCAGGAAGAGGATCCCGAACCGGGAGAAGCTGACCGCTGAGGACGATGCTCTGAACCAGATAGCACGAGAGGTGAGTTTAATTTGTTCAATGAGAAGGTCAATACAGCACGTGACAATCAATCAATCAATCAGAGTTTTAAATCAATCAATGACGCACAAATACATAAAGTGTTACCATTAATAAATAATAATAATAAAAGTTAAGTTAAAGTTAATAAATAAAAAGGTTCACCTGCACAGGTGACTCAATTGTAAACAATCTAAATTATTTTAAATAAATAAATGATGGTGTATTTTATTTCTTTTATATTTCTATTTTTATATTATTTCATTTTGATCTATTTAATTGTTTTATTTAGTGTTTTTTGTTTTATTTTATTGTATTATAGAACTTTCTTATTTTAATTCGTTTTTTAAATCCTATTTTACATACAACAAGCATATGACTAATTTAAAATGTGTTAAATATTAATTAGAATATCCTGGTTATTGATTAATTATAGATTGATGAACAAATAAATGTATTAATAATTCTTGTGTGTGATAATCAGATTGGTGTGTGTCATTTTATTCTCCAGTTTTGTTAAACTACTAGTACTAATACTACTACTACTACCAATAATAATAATAATAATATATCTAATTATAATATTTATATTCACTCTGACATTAAAATCTGTGACTTTTCTCCTTCTTTTGTTTCACATTAAACTAAAACACAATCAGTTACAGATATTTACTCTGCAGATGTATCGGCTGCTGAAACAGATTTTATAATCATCTATCAACTGTATATCAGTCCTCTCTGATAACGCCTGAGAAAATACATTAGCACTGAAATATAGTTAGAAAGTCATACAGACAACAGAATAAACAAATGATAACTAATAAATACAGAGATTTACCTCCTACTGATACTACAGGTTTAATATATAAAAATAAATAAATAAATAATATATTTTAAAATTATTAACGTAAACTGTGTGTCTGAGTTTCAACTTCTCGTGTGCATCTGTACATGCATTAAGACAAACAGGAAATTCAGGTGTCAGGGTGTGTTGTCATGGTGACGGAGGGAGTATCTCTAAGGACAGGTGGATCCACATTCCTCAACTTAAACACACCTGAGAAGACAGAAAACCTTTAAATTATTATATTTATATTTTTAATACTTTTTATGTTGTAAATCTGTTTTTTAAACATTTGTAAATATTTAGTTTTTATTTATATAGGTTTTATATATTTTTGATTTATCTGATTTATTTTTAATTTTACTTTATTTCTCAAATCTTTTTTTCATACATCTGTATTTATTGATTGATTGATTGCTTGATTTGTTCCTTTGATCGTAATCAATCATTATTCCTGAAACTCCTGTCTGTGATGACATCATTGATCTATTGATGAAGGTGTGATAGTTTAATCAGTTTCATTATTGATCAGTGAGAGCACCAAGCACATCTGTTTAATTTACAGATTGATTATTTTCATTATTGATATAATCAGTCAATCATTACTTTGATTGAAACATCAGAAAAGCATCCGTAAATGTTTTGGAGTAATAATTAATTACTTAATAATTCATTAATTAAAAGTATTGAACAGTTGACAACAGAGCATTGAACATCACTGTCAATGCATATCAATAAACAATACAGCATAATAACACTGTGCAGATTGATTGAGTCTTGATCTGTGTGTGACAGGCAGAGGCGCGGCTGGCGGCGAAGCGAGCGGCGAGGGCGGAGGCTCGAGAGATCCGGATGAAGGAGCTGGAGAGACAACAGAAGGAGGTGAAGTGTCACTCTGCTCTCTAATCCTGATCCCAAACTCACCTGATAGCTCCATTCTGTTTCCTGTTGGTAACTTAAAAATAAACCAAAGTTCATGTAAATAATGACACATCAATCAGCTCGTTGATTTTAACCTCCACTGAGCACGTGCAGTCCTGCCAGGGTCAAAGGTCACACACATCTACAGTGAGTGTGGCTCTGCTTTAATCCATCATTCAGCTGCTGCGTCTCTGAATGATGGATTACACTACTGGTGAGTAACTCATAGGTGACCTTACTAATAACATACTGATTGTACTGATTTAATGATCAATTTGACTAATTTTGATCAACAACAAATAATTTTTGTAAAAAGTACAATATAAACACTGAAAAATTTAGTGGTAAAACAAGATGTGTGAAAATGTGTGGTAAAATCTGGTCAGATAATTGTTTCTTGATGCTGGTCATGTGATCGATTAGTCTGCTGCTGATTGTCTCAATGAATGGATCAGTGCTTTAGTTTGATAAACAGAAACATGTTCAGTGTTCAGTTTAGTGTAGAAAAGCTGCAAATTATACATTTTTTGACATTTTGCTGCAAAAATAACTTAAAGAACAAACAGTTAATCTGATTGGCTTCTGATTGAGTTTCTGTTTGCTCAGTTGATGAATTGATTGATTGCTACTGTGAGAGTCTGTGTGTGAAGTTTGTCCCCAGACTTAGTTTTCGAAAGAAACACATTATTACCTTATAACTCTATCATCTGTTTGATGTAATTTAACCCCAAACACATCTGACCTCTCCTTCATGTGTCTAACCTGCTTCTCCTCTTGTCTCCTCCCGCCTGCTGTAGCTATTTCACAGCCACAAGGTACGACTAACTGACTCCTCATTCCACCTTAAATCTGCTCTCGGTCTCTGAACTCCTACTACTGCTGCTGTTTGTTTATTTTACTCGCCCTGCAGCACCAGCCAGGTGGAGTTTACTGCTCACTGAGCTCACAGGAAGTGTTTAATGTTCCTGTTGTGCTAAGTTAAGAGCTAAGCTTTCTGTCCGAGATGATTAAAACGAACAAACCGCAGGTTTTCTCTTTAAATCTGATGTTTTCATATTTCATCTTCTTGTCCTAACTTGCTCCTCTTGATCCTCTTGCTGCCTGCCATACTCCTCTCTGCAGAAGTATTATGGTCTGGATAATAAGTGGGGTCACATTGAGCAGTGGATGGTAGGACTCTGTATGAGCTGCAGTCTGACACATGCAAACCTTGTATTTACTCTCTCTTTCTTTTTGCAATTTATCGCTAATCCTCCAGTTGTTTGTGATTTGTTAGCTACTTAGCTTAGCACTTAGGGATGGTTTCTCTAGATTTGGCAAATAACAGTTATATGTGATCAAATAATTGGTTTCAACCTTTTAGTCTTTGGACGTCTTACTAAAAGCAGTGTGTAGTCGGGTCACATTTCAGATGTCTATGAGTTGTTAACAGCTCCACCAAATAGTGATTTTTACCTCTAAACTTCTCACATGGTTTCATTTCAATAAATGTTCAAATGATCCAATATTTCAGCAAAAATCAAAGATTAGAGAAAAAGTCCAAAAGCTGAAAACAGATTTGTGTATCAGAACTTTGTTTCTTCTTCTTTCCTCTCCCATTAATCATCTCACGACCCCTCAGATTTATCTGGTGACCCTTTGGAGGGCCCCGACCCCTAGGTTGGGAACCACTGGACTAAACTATCTAACTGTATATAAAGTAGTTGAATCTAGCTCCACCTCCAGCAGCTACAACAGTAACATGCTGCTCTAACACTGATGCTTCAGTATTAATAATCTAATGATGTCGTATATAATATTATTGGAGGTCAAAGGTCAGTTTACACAAAGATTGTGAAACAAGTCAAAATACAAGGTTTTCATGTCATGTCAGCAGGAAGTAGATCTGTTATTTGTTGTTCTGCACATGCTCAGATTGATTGATGAGTGACTGATTATCAATCTTTACTGTGTCTGCGCTGAAAGTGATGAAATGGTTATATGTTTTAATAGCATCATTCAAATTTTAATTAATTCTTTTATTTTCTACAAACTATATTTCCATTGTTTATTTTAGTTTTATTTAAATATCATTTTTAACTTCATTGTTTATTATTTTATTTTATTTTTTTATTCTGTAACCCTAATTTTACATTCCTTGATATTTTTATTTAATATTATTTCAGGTTCTCCTCAGCATGTATGTATGCACGTCTGTTGTTTTTTCTGTCAGGTGTTTCCTCAGAATACTAGGTCTCTATCACAAACCAAACAGTATTAATTTATCCTAATCTGATATGTTCAGGGATCAGTTTGTGTTCAGAGGAAACCCGACTCTCACGCTTCTTTTTTTTTTTTTTTTTTTAATTTTTAGCGCTGTAACTCTTCTCTCTGTTTCTTCTTCGTGGCTTCAGGAGGACAGCGAGCGCTACTCTCGCCACTCCCGGAGACACACCTCGGTCTGTATCTCATCTTCTCCTTTATTTTCTTTTCCTGACCGCGTGTCTCAGGTGTGTGTTGCCGTGGTAACAATGTGAAGAATTAGATTCACGGCTAGTTTCACGATAACATGATGATTGTGTGTTTTCAGGTGTCAGATGATGAGGAGAGGATGTCTGTGGGGAGTCGAGGCAGTCTGAGGGTGAGGCATGCACACATAATCTTAATCAATAACAGATCTGAAAATGAAGAAACAAACATGTCACCGTCGTTACTGGATTAACTCAAAGTGACCAAGAAATTAAGTGAATCGATTTAATCTGCAGATTATAAAATAAGTTAACCTACTGGTCAAACTCCCCCCCCCAGCCTTCGGACCACAGTGGATTTCTGGGCTCCAGTTCCCGAGCTTCCTCCAGGGGCAGCTCGGCCCGTGCAAGCCCAGTGGTGAGCTGTCATTAGTGGGTGTGTGTGTGTGAGCATAACCCACCCCCCATCTGCTGGCTGCTCACATTTCTGCTTATTGATTATTAGTGCTTGATCCTGACATGGCGTATGCAACAGCATCTCTATGTGTTTATGTGTTCAGGTGGAGGAGAGGCCTGACAGAGACTACCTCGTCTCTCAGGGTTCGAGGTCAGCGTCCACGCTTTCTGCCGCTACGCTCGCCTCGCTGGGCGGAGCTTTATCCCGCAGAGGAAGCTGTGACACGTCATTCTCTGTGGAGACGGAGGCGTCCATCAGAGACATGAAGGTACAATATTATACTGATCAATTAATCAATAATAATTTATTAATCAATTTATTTATTCTTAATAATGACAACAATAATGTTATTAATCGTTTCAGGACTCTCTGGCAGAGGCAGAGGAGAAGTATCGTAAAGCGATGGTTTCCAACGCTCAGCTGCACAATGAGAAGTCGACTCTGATGTTTCAGGTGGAAACTCTGCGGGAGGAACTCGGTGACATGGAGGAGCTGCTGTGGGAGGCCCGTCGCCATGGTGACGACAGGACAAAGGTCAGAGGTCACAGAGCACTTTACTATCAGAATAAAAACTTGTGCTTGATGACAATAAAAAGCGTGTGAGTGTGTTTGTGATTTATTATTGATTATTGGTTTATATTTGCAGGATATCTCAAGGAAATTAAATATAACACAATAGAACACTAACGAAGTCAAAACTAACTTTCACCACCCCCATCGACTGTCACTAAACGACTGTCACATGGAGTGTTAATGAGCCAATGACATCACTGGCCATGTGACTGCCTCCACAGAGGTTAAATACCTGGGTTTCTACACCAGCTAGTTGGACTAGTCCCAGTCTAGTCAAGCGAGCATGAACTGATGAAGCCTCTTGGATGAGAGGTGAAACGTCTTCAAAGACAAATAACCAAGTCCAGTTGCGTTCGGTTTAATTTCCTTGAGATAACTATGACCTGGATGAATGAGAATATTCACAGGGTATATTTGCAGGAGTGTGAGCATGAGCGTCAGGCTCACAGTGTTCTTCAGTTCCAATTTGAAGAGATGAGAGAGACTCTGAGACAGACTGAAGAGTTGCTGACGGTCAGTTTAACAAACACACACTCACCCTTTAACTGAAATCTGAATTCTTCATCACCTTGCCTTCGTTGCCCTAACCCTAACCCTAACCCTTCCTCCTCCTCTCAGGAGGTGTCAGCGCTGCGTCTGCAGAGCAAAGTTTATTCTCAGGAGATCTCTGACCTGCAGGAAGCTCTGCAGTGGAAGGAAAAGAAGATTGGGGTACGATGCTGCTGTTTAATCTGTAAAAGTTCCCAGAGGCAGAAAATCCTAAACACAGAAAATTACAACTTTGTTTAAATTAAATTTTTACTTATCAGAAAAAAAATACGAGAAGAAGAAAAACATGAAATAGAAAGAAGTCCGAATAAATTAAAATATTCATGTAAAAATATTTTATCCTAACCAACTTTCTGTCTTCACTAATATTTCTAATATTTCCACTGTTTCACTTCAAAACTGCTAACTTTCTCCTGTTCCTCCTCCTGCTGCCCATCAGGCGTTGGAGAGGCAAAGAGAAATCTCTGACATTGTTCGAGTTGAACGCAACAGGCTCAGAGACGAGGTGGTCCGACTTGGAGATTTACTCAAGGTACAGAAGAAGAAGAAGGAGCTCTGTGATCAAACGTCATCTTTATATTAACTGAAAACAGAGACTTATATCTCATAAAGTTACAACTTTATTTTCTATAATGCAGTATAACAAAGAAAAGCAGCAAATTGTCACACTGAAAAAGTAGAGAATTATTGCAGATTATTGATTGACAAATGACTTTGTGATTTTGTCCTGATCAGAAACACGGAGTGGTCGTTTTCCCTGGGGTCACCACCAACGAGGGGGAGGATGATGTCACTGCGGAGTCTGTCTCCCAATTGGCTCAGGGGCCATCACATGGTGGCAGAGAGAGCATACTGGGTAAAAATCCATGACTGACAGCGATTTTCATTAACAGTTTTGCAATTACAAAGTCGAAATTATGACCTAATAATAATTAGAAATTTTAAAATTAAAATGTTTGACTTGTTCAATCAATATTATGACTTTGTCACATCTATTACATCATAATCAAAATTATGAAGTTTAAATTACGGCTTTTTAATCAGCGTTATGTTTTAAAATAGAATTATGAGTTATGAATCAACATTATGATTTATGAAGTGAAATGTATGTTTTTGTAATCAAGATTATAATGTTTTATAAAGACCAAATTATTACTATTAAAATCAACATTATGAATCATGAATGAGTCAGATTTCGGATATGGTATTAAAATTCCTTTATTAAATGTAAGCTTATCACTTTTTAAGTCAAAATTAAAGATTACATAAATTAAATTGGTAATTTTATTTTTTGCGATTGTTGACAATTTTAGTTTTACCTATTATTAAATATATTAAATATATATAAATAATTTAAATAAATGTGTGTAAAACAGTGTAAATGTTTAAACTGCATCATGATGATAATATTTCAATCAACGGAAAACATCCTGTTCAATCTTCTAACACGTCAGCAGCATCCTACTGAATTAATTAATTAACTCTTACTGAGTTAATTCCCAACATGTTTCTCCTTGTACGTCTCTAACCAGTGAACTATTTGGTCCTCCATGTGTTCTTCGTGGCCTTTCAGGAAAGGTTGGAGAGTGGCAGACAGAGGAGGGGATCAAACTCCCAACCAACCACTGTCACATTTCTAAATGGTCTCAGTCACTGAGCATCATCTCCACCAGTGACCAAACCAGAGGAGACACTTTAAAACAAGTGAAGGAGGCAAAGAAACACACCAGAGAGGGAAAAGAAAAACATGCAGGTGCAAAAAAACAACCCAGAAACAAGGGAGGCACCCGAGATCGGATCAATGAAACTCAGGATGCAAATGTGCTCAGAAACATAGGAATTAAAAAACAACCAGTGAACCAGAAGTGTGAACTAAAATCTGCTCTTGTCCAATCAATAGGTGATAATCAGGCTTTTAGAGGCACAACTGACAGTGAAGCTTCTGCATCACACCAGGATGTCTTTGCTGAGAAAATCCACAAATCAAGACTTGTCCCACCTCGTCCTGTGAAAGACATCATGCTGGACCACAAGGCTCTAGTGTCGAATATCGTCACTGCTGGAAAACAAAGGTGTGTGACGCAAGAGAAACAAAAACAAAATGTCTCAGGTGTGCTGGAATCAGAGACATCTGCCAGGGATGTTGTTGCTCAAACATGTTTGTCTACTGTCTATCAAGAAGGAGACGGACGAAAAAGCAGAGAGGGAAGTTGTTCAGAAAGCAGAGTTGAGTATGATATTTCAACCGTGTGTGCAGAAGGGATGAAAACAGATGAGACAGTGCCCATGAAGGACTCATCAGAAGGAAGTAAAATTGCTGCTGGGCATGTAGTGATAGCAAAAGCCCGTTCAGTCTCAGGGATTTTTGAAGGTCCATCTGTACAGGTACATCCTCAACCTGAGGACGTCTCTGTGGACCCGTCTAGTTCCACAAGTAAAGTTTTTGATGTTCAGGATCCTCCAGCGAGAGAAGATGCAGAAAACACCTCATCCAGCATATGTTACCATGAGGTGGAAGTCGCAGAATCCTCTGAGGATTTCAACTCTTATTTTGGTGAACCCACATTGATGGAGTTGTATGCATCAACAAACACAAAGATGTCTGTAGAAGTCATCTCTGAACCAAAAGAACGAAGAGAGATAAATGAGATGCACCTCAAACCGCATCAAACATCCTCAGCAAACTCTTACGTCGTTGAACAAATTTCAAAGGTCAGAAGACTTTTACGAATAACAGCAGATGAAATCAGGGAGATGGCTGTTCCAGAGCTGACAGTGATGAGCCTACAGGACGGAAGAATCATAGAGGATCGATGGATCAAAGAGTCATCGGGACTGAATATTCAGGTACATGATGAGCTGTCAGTCGCTGTTGTGGACAGCTGTGAGGAGGCCAATGTGGAAGTGATGCAGCGGCCGGCAACAGAACAACAGGAGGAGGAGAAACACCGACGTGGAGGAAAAAGATTCAAAAGTCAATGCAAGATTTCATAGATTCACAAGAATGAACTCAAATCTGAAAACAAACATCACAACAGTTGTAATATCTTTGCACATTGTTCAGGAAGTTGTTTTATTTTATTTTCCAGAAACAGAGTCTAAACTTTAGACTCACCTGCAGTAAAACACCTGCACTCATTGTTTTCTATGCATGACTTCATACCAGCAGCATCTTTACAGACATCAACCTGTCGGGATTCACTTCTGCCTTTTTTTCCAGCAAAAATCTCCAGAAAATTAATTTTATTTGTATAATTTACAGAAATAACAGAAATATTGATACTTTTAAATCTGTGTAAATGATTATGATGTTCTAACTTTTAATAATCAATAAATCCTCTGTCATTATCAAATGTTCATTTGTAGAAATTTATTCCTCACTTTGTGTCACGTTCCTTTTTTTTCTTGACAGTGATGTCACTTGCAGGGTAAGAAATGGATTTAATTACATTTAATGTAATATTTTATTTCTTTATAATTTAACTTCTATGAATTTGTGTATATATTTATAATTTATTTATTTATGATTGCAATGTTCAGTAATAAACATAAATTTAATGAATAAAATCTAATAATAAAGTTTCAAATGTTTAAATTCTTATTATTAACCTTTTAATGCATAATTATTGAATAATCACTTATTTAGTGCTTGAAAGAAAAAACACAACTAATATATCCGTGTTAAAAGGTTTTTTGGTGGTCAAGTTTTTCCTCACTAATCGAGGGTCTAAGGACAGAGGGTGTCTCTCCCTGTACAGATTGTAAAGCCCTCTGAGACACATGTATTTTGTGACTTTGGGCTATATAAATAAAATTTGATTTGATATATTTTTTACAACACAATTGCATATAAATTCAGGTGTCGTGGGGTTAATATTTGTGTTTAACTAAAGAAAAGGACTTTTGGCTTTTTCTTTGTTTTAAAATAACCTTTGACCTCTTCAGGCCTTTAACAAGGAAATCACTTTTTGTATTTAAAGAATTTAATTTCATTTTACGGCATCAGAAGTCAATCAATGTTGGGGTTTCTTTTGTTTGTTTTTTTAATGCACAAAAAGCAGACAATAGAGCTTGACTTTATCATGCACTTTAACCTGAAATGTGTGATCTTTAAGCCTGATGTTATCGATAATATATTTATTATTATTTATTTTTCTTGTTGTGTTGCAGAGCTGCGGTTGGAGAACCTGTTGGAAGAAAGAGAGAGTTTACAGGATCAGGTGAGAACATTTTAGAAATCACCTGAATCAGTCAGAGTAGAAATATAATAAAAAAATAATTATATATATTTAATTATATATAATGTATTTAATTATATATATGTTAAAATGGTGATTTCTGCAGGTAAGGTTGCTAAAGTCTCAGCTGGATCAGAGACAGAAAAACGGGATAGATGGAGTCCAAAATCCAGAGGGGGACGGTCTGGACAACGGCATGGACACTCACCTGCTTGACCTGCAGAGTGAGTGTCCGTCTTCATTTGTGTGGTCTTCATCATCTATTAAGTCTTCTTCTAAATTGTCTTATCTCTTGTCTTTGCCTTAATCTGAATTTACTACTAAAACTTAAACTAAAACTAAATCTTTGTCTTCACCTTTTTCTCCTGTTTTCTTTTTCATCTTTATCTTAATTTTGTCTTTAATTTGTTCTTTATCTTTGTCTTCATCATCTTTGCCTTAATTTGTCTTCTTCAAAATCGTCTTTGTCTTCACCTCCTTGTCTCCAGGAGACGCTAATAGACAAATTAGTGATCTCAAGTTCAAACTGGTGAAGTCTGAACAGGAAGTCACCGCTCTGGAGCAGAATGTGAGTCTTTATAATTTACTTCTGACTGAATGAAGTGTTGTTGTTGTTGTTGTGTCGCTGCAGAATAGACCCAAAAGCAGATTTAGAGAATTTCAATCAGAGGATTATTGAAATGATTGCTCTGGGAATCCAACGAGGATACAAGTAAATGATCAATGAGTGACAGACAGGTGGGTGGTAATGGGAGACAGGTGTGTAGAGCCACACCCACGAAGACACACATGAGGCTCTAAACTATGAACATTGAACCGTCCTGTGACTCTTCACCTCTTCGTTTTAATCCCAGATTATCCGGCTGGAA
The DNA here is from genome assembly GCA_036937835.1 of Pampus argenteus. NCBI lineage: Eukaryota > Metazoa > Chordata > Actinopteri > Scombriformes > Stromateidae > Pampus > Pampus argenteus. Next base: position 98,726 of record CM072883.1, on the reverse strand, counting down.
GGTCAAGTGACTCGATACAAATCTGCATCCGAAAGCGCAGAGAAGATTGAAGACGACCTGAAAGTAGAAAAGAGAAAACTACACCGAGAGGTCAGTATGTTTATTAAAACTCTTAATAGTTCAGATTTGTAATATTTATGTTTGTATTTAAATACTTTTGTGTATTTTTAATTCCACAGTTTTACACAAAGCTTTAAAATGTCCAAATATACAACTTTATATGGTGTCATGTTTGTACGATGATAATGAGAAAATAAGTTATTTATCTGTTTGAACAAGGGTCTAACAGAATAAATGATGATAAATTATTTGAATTTACAGGTACAATATCTTTTTGCTTCAGGGTCATTTTTTTTTTGTCTTGATTTTATTTCAGTCTTTAGTTTGTGGATGTGAAGCGTCACGTTGAGGTTTTTTGTGTTTTTTGACGGTTAATGTTTAATCTCCCTGCAGCTGCGCTCAGCTCTGGACCGGATCGACGAGTTGGAGGCAACCAACAGCCACCTGTCAAAGCGTCTCGAGAAGATGAAGGCCAACCGTAACGCCCTGCTGGCTCAGCAGTGACACACCGTCCTGAGAAGGATCCTCCGCCATCTGAAGGTTGAAGGTCAAAACCTAATCTAACAGGAATTATGTTTGTGCCATGTTTTCATCTCCAAACTAACCGTGACAGACAATCAAAACGTTTGAAGCGCTTATTTTACTCTGCATGCAGCAGCAGACAGGTGGAGTTAACATGTAGTTTCTACATGTGCACCTGAGCTGAAAACGACTAACGAGATACGGATCTTAACTTTTGTGACCTCGAAACAAATTATTAGCAATTATTCGCACAAGATATGTTATTTGCACAAGATCTATATCCTGTTCATGCTTGTTGTGAACAAGATATATATTGTTTACAGAAAATGCTTATTTTGCAAGATTCATATCTGTGAACAAGATATTATCTTGTTCGCACAAAAACTGTTTCTCAAATAAACGTCCTGAAAATGTTAGTTTATCAAACAGTTAATATGAGGGGACTTGATCTCATGTTTTCCTCCATGTTTAAGTGTGTTTTCAAACAAACCCAACATCTGCCTCATCAACATTCAGCTCCATCTGTGAAGTGACACTACCTCCAATCCAACACCAGGGGGCGCTGCTTCTTTTAAAGACCGAATCAGCAGCAGATGTTCTTATTTTTTATTCCTTGTGTTTTGTTGTTTAGTCTGTTTTTTTAGTTTGATGGACGGGGAAGAGTATTAACAACAAAGTGGAAATAATTCAGCCCCACCCATGTTTATTTCTGTACAACATGTGGGGAAACACCTGGCAGGTAAATCAGGAAGATCCAGAAGAATTTAAATCACAAATACCAACTTGTGAACATCTGTAATGAATCATCCCGATACTAATCAATGACTTGAATATTATCAATTATTAGTAATTTTAAAGGGAACATGAACCTGTTGCATCACACAGACATGTTGACAGAACTGATGATGTGTATTGACTTGGAGAAACATGGCAGCATTATTTCGGCGGCTGTGGTGGATTGTCGTGGCAACAAGATGCTGCTGAATGTGAAAACATAGCGATGCCCCAGTTGGCTAATCCTAGCTCGGCTTAAAGGACGATTCTGTTGATTTTCTATATTTGTCTTCACATATGGAGTCAAATAAACGAGGAATAAGATATTTAATGAGCTAGATGCACAGTGTGGAGGGTATTGTTTTATTGTATGTCCTATTGATTAGGATTTGTGGTATCAATATATCAGTATAAACTGGTTATTGATCATTAAGCACGATATTAAAGCAATGCAACATCTCAGTTTCCTGTCTGTAGTTTTGGTGGAAGTTTTAACTCACAGGTTTAATCCTGATTGTAAACCAGATGCATGGAAGTACAGTTTCATGTTTTATTAATAACTCTTTGCTGTATTTATCATCATGTTGTCAGCGTGAACCAAGTCTTGTGCACTTATGGGCTCAGATGTATTTATATACATGAGAAATCTGAGACGGACAGAGACTCTGATTCAGTACAGCCAAACATGAACTGAGATTATTTTCAACTGCAGGCAGAAGAGACAAAACCAGAAACATAAAACTGAAGAGACAAAACTCAGCCTCAGAGTTTTGTACTGAGGAACTCGACCTCCTCGTCTTGGTCTTTAGATTTCCCAGCATGCCTTAGGCCTGCTCTCTCTGAAACATGACCCCCATCTCCAGCTCCTGCAGTCTGTCATATCTCAGTAAAAATAGTAGAATCTCAATAAGGCCGCGAGCCATTCACTGACCCCACTAATAATAGGAAACATGCAGATCCTAAAACGAGACAGTCAGTCTGGAAAGTCCCAGAAAGACACGACAGTGACACAATTGTTAAAACTTTATTCACACCTGCGCGTATACACAAACTATTGCTTCATTTTAAATGAACTCATATTCAAGACTCGAGTGTGAAGTTCCAAAAATGTTAAGAATAAAAAAAGTATCAAAAGTCACAAAACAAAATGTCATGTTTGTATGAATAAAAATATTTTAAAGATTGCACGTTTCCTCCTAAAGTCAGATTACGTCTCCTTCAGCGTCCTGGACCTGGTACGGGACGAAGCCCATGTTCGCGATCACCTGCTCGGCCTGCAGCGTATCCACGGTCAGGTGGTCCATGCAAGTGTCCCTGGGCTCGGGGCTGGTCGGTGGGACCCTCGCTGCCTGCTCTACCTCCTGCAGCAGCTGTTTGGAGCTGAGCAGGAACTCTGCGGCGCCGCAGCGCTGTGCGCTCTGCGCCAGCTGCTCCTGCAGCTGGTTGCCGTGCTGCTGCTGCAGCTTGTAGTGCTCCACAAGGGCTCGCAGCTCCGCCAGCTTCTCCTTCTCCACCCGTTCAATGCGCTCCAGCAGCTGCTGCTTCCTCTCCTCCAGGATGGCAAACAGCAGGTCGAAGCTCTCGCCCAGACGCCTCTGCTGCAGCTCGCCGTTCTGGCGGATCAGCGCATATCTGTCATTCATCTGCGTAATGGCACTCTGCACGCCGCTGTTGGTGGCAGCCAGCTGCTCCACCGCGGCGCGCAGCTCGCTCTTCCGGCTCTGGTAGGCGGTGCTGAGCGGGGACACCTGACAGTCTTTGTGCAGGCCGAACACCTTGCACATGGAGCAGGTGGGCGTCTGACAGCTGACGCAGTAGATGTTGATGCGTTCTTCTTCGTGTTCTTTGCACTTTGGCTCTTTGGCGTCTTTGTCATTTAACGTCAGCTCGTCGTCGCCGCGGCGATCTTGCTGCTGCTTGTAGATGTCGATGATGTTCTCCACCAGGAGGTTTCTCTGCAGGCCGTACACCCCATGGCGGTCCAGCAGCACCTCGAAGCGGCAGCTCGGGCAGCGGAAGCTTCCTCCAGAGAGGTGGTAAGGGTTCTTGGACTCGTACAGCTCTCCGGCACAGCCACGGCACAGGTTGTGCTGACACGGCAGGATAACCACGGGCCTGGTGAACATGTCGAGGCAGATCGGACAGCTGAGCTGCTGCTCCAGGCTCTCCATCTTACTGAGGGGACGCACAAGTTGAGTCGTCTGGATGTCCATGTCGTCTCTCTGCTGTGTCTCCGTTAGCCTTCTTGTCTGTCTGGTTGGTTTATTTTAGTTTAACAGCAGCCGAAGATTTCCAGCCTTTATATCCTCGGAAGGGACAAGCCCCTCCCAGCCCCCCCAATCCTAACTCCACCAGCACCTCATACTGCTGACACACAACAACAACATGTTGCATGAAGTCTGTTTACAGCTTTAAACCTAAAGTATGCTTCTTCATGAAGTTCATGAAACTCAAAAACAATTAAAAGAAAAACAGGTGAATGTGTAACTTCATTATAATAATCTAAGATTATTGAATGTTGTTGTTGTTCATACCTAGACTCCGTTACAGCTGACCTTTGACCCCTGTTGTAATGTGTGTGTGTGTTACACAACAGCAGCAGTGTGTCCTGTAAACGCCATCATGTGTTTGTTGTGTAACGTTGCTGCTTCACTTTTGAAATATGTTTTCTGAAACTGCAGCTGTATTTCGTGGTATTGTAAATGTTCATTTGACTCATCTGTGGTTATTTAAAGGAGCTCAGTCTGATGTAGGTCAGAGGTCAAACATTGATCCCTCAGTTTTAGTTCAAAGTGAGGACATAAATCAGTTGTAGAGCTCATTCAGAGTAAAACTAAAGACTGGGTCACAACCTCTGAAATAAAAGTTTACTGCTGAGCTCAAACAGAGTCTGCGAAAAGTTAAAGACTGCTTCAAATGTCTCGTGGATTCTTTTCATTGATTATTTTGCTTTAAGTCTGACTGAACAACAAACAGACTGCAGCGCTAACGTTGACCCCAACCCCCCCACCCCCTTTATTAATTAACAAGTACTAGACTGTAAAAAGTATAACACTATATTATGAAAATATTACACACAACACCAAACAGCAATAATTATACAACACACAACTACACTGTAAAAATATTACAGATCTACACTTAAATATATTAAATTGAAGATTACACTAAAAAATATTACAACACTAATATTTTGTAATATTTTGAACTGTAAAACTATTTACCTGCAGTGTGAAAATAAAACAGACAATTCAGTCACATTTTATTTATTTGAGGAATTACTGATGTAGTAATAATTATTGTAATAATAATTAAAATGTTTAATGACAGAACATATTTAAAAACATATTCAAACATTCAATGCCTCTAATGTTTTTAACCTTTTTAATGACCCATCTTTATTTATACTGAGCATGACAATGACCTACAATCAGTCTGCAGGGGGCGCTGCTCTCTCACACAACACTGCTGCTGCTTTCAGGGCCCATCAGTAAATGTCGCCAACCTTCAGGTGTTTTTAACGTGTGTGTTTCAGGATGCAGCTTCCTGTATCATGTGCCAGGTAAGTTGCACCTGTCCGGGCAGGATACCTCAACCTAACAAGATAAAACTCCTTAAATGTTAAATAAATAATCAGCTTTATTTAAATATTGATTATGTGACAAAGTGAGAAAGCTTTGATCTTTAATGTTCAGTGTGAATCTGAGGCGACGGTCGTTTAGAGAAGCTGTTTTTATACATTTGTGTTTTTATAACGCAGGTAGTGCAACAGAGCAGCTCTGAATCGTTAGTACGTGTTTGGAGTTTCTTCAGTGGATGCACCACCACATGACTGCCACCGAGGCCAGCAGACCAATCAGAGAGCTTGCTGCAGAGGAGGGGGCGGAGTTACACAGGTCAGAGTTGCAGCACTTGAAGGTAAAACTGGTCATCTGGAAATGATTGGTGAGAATGTGTCATGATCATAAAGTACAAATGTCAATCTCTACATCAGTAATTCAACAATAAGCAATAATACATACTCCTTTCTTACTGTTTATAAAGGTGAGTTTAGCCTCTGAATGTACAATCTGCAGAGTAACCAGCTCTCAGATAAATGTAGAGTAAAAAGTAGAATATTTCTCTCCGATATGGAGTAAAAAAGTAGAAAATTATCCAGTAAAGTCCAGAAACAAAATTGGAGTAGAGAACGATTAGAAACAGACTCAGGTTAGATTAGAAAAGATTTAATAGATTTAACTGAGAGAAAATGACCCATCATGCAAATGTGCTGTACACTGGGTATAGTAGAAAAGAATACTGCACAGTAGAATACAGTAGAGGAGAGTAGAACGCAGTAAGATAGACTGTAGAGTAGGTAAGAGTAAATCAAAGTAGAAAACAGTATAATATATAAATATACAGAAGACAGTAGAGTAGAATACAGCACAGTAGATAGCTAACGTAGAGCAGAGTAGAATACAGTAGAGATAACAATAGAGTAGAATACAGTAGAACATAGTATAGTAGATTTAGAGGAGTTGAAAATGGAGTAGATTAGAGTAGAATACAGTAAATTAGAGTAAAGTACTGTTTGTACCTGTGGGAACATCTGGCTCAGTCTTCTGTACTCACAGTCTGAGTACTTGAGACACTGGCGGTAGGTCATTCCACCTGCAGGATAAACAGGATGATAATAGAAACAGTAGAATCTGAGTAGAAGTGTACAGGTATACAACTAAACGGGTAAAAAGGTCAACAAGTACCTCTCTCGGTGAGCGTCAGACAGGCATCGTCGTAGCTACAATCTCGTTGTTTGGAGCAACTTCCTGTGTAATCCTTACAGCTGTAACACCGAATGGCTGATCCTGAAACACACCTCATTTAATTTTGAATGACCCAAAAGTTCACTAATTGTATTTTTTGAATATTTATTTGTTAATTTTATATTGAACTAAGAGTTCTATATGCAAATTAAGTTTGAATATAAAAAAATCTTATATTTATTTAGCAGTCTAAAAGTCGTCAGCTTAATTATATTTAGTCTAAAAATACAGATCAGCAGATCAAAATATCCTCCATTCAGTGTTTTAATTGTACAAAGTCAAATCTGTAATTAAAACTCAAAGTTCAAAAGAAAAATTTGTAGTTTATTTTTTTGAAGAAACAAATACTGACCAAAAATCAATTTTACTAACAGCAATACCACTTCTGCTACTGCTGCTACTGTTACTACTGGTATTAGTAATACTCTTATTACTAGCACTCCCACTATAAGTAGTAGTAATAATAATTTAAAAAATACTAATACTGTTACTCTTATTACTGCTTACTTATTCTGTGAGTACTGACACTTCAGAACATGATCTTAACATACCGAGTCCGATCAGAGCGCAGCACAGCACCACACAGATCCCCAGGAAGCGCTTCATTTTCAACTCCACACAGCTCACAGGCTCATCTGGAGTCAGTTTGTCCACAGTGTGACTCTGACTAACAGCACAATGGAGCAGCGAGGCCACACCCACTGTGCACATCACGCCCACATGGAAGAGACAAGCATGAAAAAATGAATCGCTTTCATTGTTTTATTGAAAGTTCAGTGTAAACCCAGTTTTTTTCAATTTTAAATAATGTTGCTTGAAATCATGGTATGATGTAATTTATAATGTAACATGTAATATGTGCTTGTGATGTGCAGCAGTTTGTGTTGCTTTGTTTATTACTACAATGGAGGCAGCTTTATGATAAGATGATGTCATGAGGATGATAGTGTATCATAACCCACACTACTGTGAGATGTACATTTATGTAATTGGACATGAATAGACACTAACTACTATAATATAAATATATATACCCACACTAATGTGAGATATATACAGCATATATGTGTGTAGAGATGTATGTTTAAATTGAGACTAAAGTTGCCCCGCTACGACCACACATCGCTGCTGCTGCAATGATGTGATGAAGGCTGATGAGAGCCTCTTTTATTTCTGTCCACGTGAAGAAAAGCTCCACTGTTTTGTACAGCAATGACCCAGAGTCACACAGAGACAAAGGGAACTGGGTTCAGTTGAAACAAACAAATGGAACAAAGAGTTTTCACAGCTGCAACAGCAATACATTCATTGTCTCTTTAGTCATCAGACTACTGAACACATTAAACGTTTATCACATCAGCTCTCTGCTTTCTGGCGGATACTGAGCTCAAACCAAAGCCTTAAACATGTGTACATACAAACTGAAAATGTACACTACGACTCCCAGTATGCATTTCAGCAACATGAGGCTGTAATCATGTGACCTACATATAGATCATTTTTCAGTAGTCTTACATCATTAATTACTTTATAATATGCATGAATGCAGTACGCCAGCAATACGAAAAGTAAAAAGTAAAAGTATGTGATTGCAGTGTTAGGGTTAGAAATGGTGTAGGTGAGCTGTTCCCTGTTCATGATGTCTGTAGTTTGGTAATTGGTCCACAGGTAACAGGTGAGCGTTGCTGACAGGTGAGAAGCTGCTGAGCTCATTAAAGATTCAGAAGCTTCACTTTGTTTCTTCAGACATTTGGCTTGTGAACTCATACAGACTCAGGACGGTCAGTGTACCTTTCTACTCATGTTTCTATTAATGTTTGTTTTTCTATTAATGTTTGTTTGATGTTTATTTGTGTGTTTGTTTGTTTGTGTTTCTATTAATGTTTGTTTGTTGTGTTTCTATTAATGTTTGCATAGTATTTGTTTCTGTTAATGGACTCCGTTAGAAAGTGTCAGTTTTTATTCTTTAGAGTCTTTAATGAAATACAGTTGAGGTTACAGCCAGTGTGCTGGTTTTTTTTAACTGTTCATATGATGACTTAACACTTAAGAATCTGTTTTTATTTCTGCTGATTTTAGATGTTTTTATAAACCTCGTGTTTTTGGACATGTCAGCGAGGAGGCAGGACAAGTCCTGATTTATTGAAAGCATCATGACTTCAAACTGAATATTGATTAAATTACAGACTAAATTAATGACATCCAAACAACCGAATATTGGTAAAAATAAGTATAAAATGATTCATTCATAAATGGAAACACTATTTAATAATACTATTATATGTGTATATATAAAAGTTGTGATATTTCTGTGTTTTTAAACAGAAACTCATTATGGATCTGAACAGCATTGGTGAGCTCAACTCTATTGTCTTCTACTGTCCTCTATTGCCTTCTTCTGTCTTCTACTGTTTTCTGCTGTCCTCCTGGTTCTCCTTGACCTGAGTGCTGCATTTGACAGTGGATAATATGATCCTTTTAGAGCGCCACCATTGAGTCAGACTCAGGTTTCAGTAAGACAAAATAAATCAATATGATGATGTGATATTCGACTGTAACTATTGTAGTGTTGGTGTTAAGTTTTTATGTATAATTGTGTTTGTTTACTTTAGATGTAATTGATTAAAGTGGAGGAGGGGCAGACACTGTTTCTAGGGGGGTTTTGGGTGGCAGGGTTAGGGTTAAGTATGTAGGACTGCAACTCTGCCTTCTGGTCTCAACTCTACGTTGTCATAGTTGCAGCCTGCTAACAACTTAGCACAGGTGAGTTAGCACAGATGAGCCAGCATTCATGAAAAGATAACCCCCTCCACCATCCAAACACCTTCAGCCCTAAGCTCTTATATAATTGTTTATTTATTTATTTTTGGTGTGTTTCCTATTCAGAAGGGTTAAATGAAATCCGTCCATCTGTCTACAGAGCCGCCATGAAGCTCCAGTCTCTGCAGAAACTCTGCCACAGTGAGTACAAACACCTCACTAATATAAGAATTAAATGCCAAATGTGACATCTGAATATAACTGTGTGACTACTATATTAATACTGTATTATAATAGTATTAAAAAAAAGCACAGTGTACAGCTTAAACATAAATGTCACCATTTGATGCATTGTAACAGATATACTATCCTACGTGACTACTATATACAACTACGTGACTACTGTACTACTATATACAACTACGTGACCACTATATACAACTACGTGACTACTGTACTACTATATACAACTACGTGACTACTATATACAACTACGTGACTACTATATACAACTACGTGACTACTACATACAACTACGTGACTACTACATACAACTACGTGACTACTATATAGAACGACTACGTGGCTACTATATAGAACGACTACGTGACTACTATATACGACTACGTGACTACTATATAGAACGACTACGTGACTACTATATAGAACGACTACGTGACTACTATATACGACTACGTGACTACTATATACGACTACGTGGCTACTATATAGAACGACTACGTGACTACTATATAGAACGACTACGTGACTACTATATACGACGACTACGTGACTACTATATACGACGACTACGTGACTACTATATAGGACGACTACGTGACTACTATATAGGACGACTACGTGACTACTATATAGAACGACTACGTGACTACTATATAGAACGACTACGTGACTACTATATAGGACGACTACGTGACTACTATATAGGACGACTACGTGACTACTATATAGGACGACTACGTGACTACTATATAGGACGACTACGTGACTACTATATACAACGACTACGTGACTACTATATAGAACGACTACGTGACTACTATATAGAACGACTACGTGACTACTATATAGAACGACTACGTGGCTACTATATACGACTACGTGGCTACTATATACGACTACGTGGCTACTATATACGACTACGTGACTACTATATAGAACGACTACGTGGCTACTATATAGAACGACTACGTGACTACTATATACGACTACGTGACTACTATATACGACGACTACGTGGCTACTATATACGACGACTACGTGGCTACTATATAGAACGACTACGTGACTACTATATACGACGACTACGTGACTACTATATACGACGACTACGTGGCTACTATATAGAACGACTACGTGGCTACTATATACGACTACGTGGCTACTATATACGACTACGTGGCTACTATATACGACTACGTGACTACTATATAGAACGACTACGTGGCTACTATATAGAACGACTACGTGGCTACTATATACGACTACGTGGCTACTATATACGACTACGTGACTACTATATAGAACGACTACGTGGCTACTATATAGAACGACTACGTGGCTACTATATACGACTACGTGGCTACTATATACGACTACGTGACTACTATATAGAACGACTACGTGGCTACTATATAGAACGACTACGTGACTACTATATAGAACGACTACGTGGCTACTATATAGAACGACTACGTGGCTACTATCCTATGTCAATACTTGAAATAAAGTTGTGTATATAGTAGCTACATACATAGGCTATAAGTGTTATGTTTAGGTTTGTGTTTATATTTAGTTGATCTAAATATAAACATGTTTCTGTATTTGTTTATTCATATTGTTTCTTTGTATTTGTGTCCCAAGTGGACGTTGTGTTCGTTCGACATGTCACAGCGGCCCTGCTTGTGATGGGTGGGGCTAACCGGCAGCAGGACGTGGTGCTGAACTGGCAGGAAGTAATGGGGACTCTGAACAGAATGTTCCACAGCGTGTCACAGGAAGTGCCGGGTCATGTGACGATGGCGGCTCCAGAGGAAATGTGCAGTCTGATGTTTAAGATGTTCGACCGGTCAGTCAGTAAACAAGTTATATCCTGTGGTATTATGTATTTATTTATTTCTCATTTCTATATTTTTGTGTTTCAGGAGTCAAAGTGGATGTGTGGCCGCTGTTTCCCTTCAGGTTGCTCTCATCTGTCTGTCTGCAGATTCTCTGATGGTCAAATACAGAGGTCTGACTGTCACAATAAAATACATGCTGATTATAGTGAAGGTGGATGTTTCCTTCAGAATAAAATAGTGTGTGTGTGTGTGTGTGTGTGTGCAGCTCTTATGAGTGTTGGAGACACCTGTTCAAGTTCAGTCAACAGGTCTTCACTCAGATCTTTACTGCACGACCTCAGCCAGGTAAACACTGCAGACTACATTTCTCAACATGTCCTCCTCCTACTGCTCTCTAATGTGTGTGTGTGTGTGTGTGTGTTGAGGTTCCAGCAACAGTGCAGGAGGGAGGTGTGTTTGGCAGTGTGGAGGCGGCGGTGCGGTCATGTTTTAACGGGGTGAGAACGCACACCTGGCTGCAGGTGAATGATCGTTAGGGTTAGATTGGCACTGACTGTGTGTGTTTACAGGTGTTGACCCCGACTGCAAGCAAGGAACATGTGTTGGCATGGCTGCAGAGTGAGCCACGCCTGTTGCTGTGGTTACCCACGCTATACCGCCTGTCAGTCAGTAAGAACGTCAGTCACAGCGTTCGCTGCCACACCTGCAAGACCTTCCCCATCTCCGGACTTAGGTGAGCAAGTTCACCTGTGAGCTGATTTCTACCCACTGAGGATCCCACCAGGTAAACTGAACAGCAGTGCTGCTCTGTGTGTGTGTTCAGGTATCGCTGTATGAAGTGTGTGAACGTTCAGGTGTGTCAGAGCTGCTTTTTGACCGACAGACAGACAAGGAAACATAAAACACACCATCCAGTGCTCGAGTTCTGCACACAGGTAAATCACAGAGTGGTGAAGACACACAGTAAAGACAACTTCTTAGTGCTTAAACATGTTTGTGTGTACGTGTGTGTCAGCCCACCTGGAGGGAGTCTCTGTCCTTATTAATGCACAGTGCTTGTTACGCCCTGTTACCATGGCGATACACCGAAAGAGAGGCCAACAGGAGGAGAGACCTGGTGTGGGCAGAGCCAGAGGAGACTCGCAACAGGTGAGGCAGAGTGACATCTTATATTAAACAACTTTTAATAAATTAAATATACCTAATACGACTTAAATATAATATAAAGATCATATTTAATTAGAGACTCATTAAAAACCTTTAATTAAAAATACTTGTTTGTTTCATAGTGCTTCATCTGATGTCTTAACACGATTGGGCACCTCTGCTGTCGGTCACAGTCCCTCCTATGTCAGATGCGTTTCCTGTGATGCTTCAGGGCCTCCTCCTTGTTCCTCGTCTAAAGCCCTGCAGACTGAGGAGACCCATCCTGAGCAGGTGACCTCTGACCTGACCCTGATGACCTCACAGGGGGTTGTTAGTAATGAAATGTTTGTGTTCATTTGTGTAATTATAATAATATGATGTAATACGTTGAAGGCATCGGCTCTGCTAAATGAAGTCAGAAACCTGCAGAGAGACAAATGGTGAGACTGAACAACCAATCAGAAGCAAGTATACATTTATACTTGTATTGTTGGTATGTTACTTTTTGTTTGTTTGTTTTCTCTCCTCAGGCTGTTGGAGCAGCAGTTGCAGGCATGGCGGTGTACCATCCAATCAGAGCAGGGCATCCTGGAGAATAGGTGTTCTGAGATTGAGGTTACCATGGAAACATTGAGAGAACACAACAACCGTCTGCAGGGCATGCTCACGCAGGTAAAACACACAGGTTCACCTGCTCGCAAGTCTAGTTTCAACTTTGTTTTGTCAGTTTGGTGGTTGGCTCTAAATACTACATTACCCATGAGCCCCAGCTTCTGAGTATTATCTATCATACTGCTCCTTCAGGCTATGTACAACCTTGAGGCTCATCACAATAAAAACACTCCACACTGCTGCAACACGGAGAACACAAAGGACACAGAATGTGTGGAGAACACAGAGAGAGCTGAGGAGAACATGAACAAAGAAGTATTGATCAGTTCAGAAGAAGAGTGGAGTGAGGATGAACAACATACTCTATCTCCCACAATTCCTCAAGGCACAGCTTCGTCACATGACATACACTGTGTGGAGGAAGAGGAGGAGCATGCAGGTGACACATGTTTGTGTCATCCAATAAGACAACAGGATATACCACAGAAGGCGGGGTCACAGGAGGAAGTCACTGATCTGTCTGAAGAAGAGGATCATGGGACGGGTTCAGAGGAGATGCTGCAGGAGACTGTAGACAGACTGAAGACTGTGATGGAAACAGACAGATGTAGAAACAGACAGACAGGTGAGTGTCTCACTGACTTGCTCTCTCTGACTTATATATGTCTCTATTGCTCTGGTCTACTGTGTTTTCAATCTCCTGAAACATTTTGTTATCATGTTTTTCATTTCCTGTCTCCAGGTGAGAGAAGGGAGGCAGAGCTTCAGGTGGCTGCGGAGCAGGTAGGGGGCTGGATATACCATCTGGTGGACACCGTGAGACACTGATCATGGGACTTATGTTCAGGTAAAATCTGTTTATTCTGTCAACATTCATATAAATATACACAAGTGTAATGAACAACAGTACCTGAAGAACCTGTCTCACCTGACACAACAAGCTTTAGGTGTGTTTAGTGGCGTGGAAGTCTACAGCTGCCAATTACATTAAAATCATTTGTTTGTTTGCATGATGTGACAAAATAAAAAAATAAAAAAATATTTCAAAATGCAAAAATTTTATTTAATTGAAAATTTGAAAATAAAATGTTTTAAATGTAAATAACAGCACATAAATTTTGCTACCTGAATCTTTTTTTAAATGAATTAATGATTCAATCTTAAAATGGGATATTGAAAAGAAATTAAATGAACATTTAAAGTTTTTTGGCAGCTGTAGACTTCCACTTAATATAAAGTCCAGCAGCCTCGTTAATAAACGGACAAATTAGTATCCATTTGTAAATTAGTAGATATAAAAACTGAAAAATAAAGACCTGAAAACTGAGAAATGATGCAGACGATGGCCAGTTCAAGACCTTTGACACAAGATAATGGTGCTCATGGGAAATGCAGACACGCAGGGGCCAAAATAAACAAAAGATGAAAGTTCCTCATTGTAACTTTTGTTTTTAAAAAATATTTTGTAGTTTGTCATTTAAAGACAGAAAACAGAAAAAACTGGCAAATTTAATGAACTTTTTATAATTTGATTTTACTTTGAGATTATAAATGCATAATTTACAGTGTATTAATACATTTATGAAAATTGTTCAATTTTCTCATTGAACTGACTAATAGTTAAACCCTGTAACGCGACACATTTCAGACTACCTAAAAACTACTACACATAGAAGTAAGAAACTCCCTGTCCTGTTGTAATGGAGACAGATGACAGTTTGTTCTTCTTTCATAGTCAAATTTATCATATTTAACAATAAGAACATCAATATTCATTCCATCATTAAACATCCCAACTTTTATGTGACATCTTTAATTTTCTGAATTTATTAATGAGGCTGCTCCCTGAACAGTTATCTGGTTACCTGGACAGGTATCCTGCTCCAGAGCAGGTGAAGCAAGTTAAATACCTGGACAAGTGGGCTACTTTCTTGCCTTGTCGCAGCTCCGCCCCCTCCGCCCCCTTCCCCGGCGGGATAAGGGTGGGTGGGACAGAAGGGCATGGGCTCTACGACGCTGCCCACCCCTCCTGGGCTGTGGGGGTGTGGCCTGAACCCTGGTGCTCCTCTTGGGGGGTGGCAGTTGTGTTCTCTCCCTCCGACCTCCCCTTCCTTGTTCCGACCTGCTGCGAGGGGGAGGAGACGGGGCTTGAGATGTCCTGTCCTGTTTATCAGTCTGAGCATCATCCCTGTGGCTAACATTAGTGTGGGTAAAGGTGTCTAATGACCTCTGAGCTTTGACCCTGGAGGAGTCAGAACCCCCCTCCCCTGGTGCCCTCTCGGAGTTCAGGTCTGGACTCAGACTGCGGAACAGCTGACGGACACACGGCGGAGGAGGTGCCAAGGAGGTGGAGCCTCTGCGCCATAGGAAGCCTTTGGGTGCGTTTTTTAGGATGCGGTTGCTGCTAAGGTCATAAAATGTGACAGGAAGACGTTTGTATTTGACTGTTAACCCCTGGAGGTCGAGAGGACGCCTCTTCTTCCTGCAGCGTTTGGAGGAGAAGACTGATGGATGCCTGTACGTGGAGGTGGGGCCAGCAGGGGAACAAAGTAAGTAGACCAGCGAGGTGCGAGGCTGCAGCGGCGTGATGATGTTGGAGTACGATGGAGGGAGGCAGCGCCAGCTCTGCACTTTAGGAGTCCTCTCTGCTGCGTCGTGATTGGCTGAAGGGACACTAGTGGGTGGGACCTCTGGTTGACGGACAGCTGGAATGACCAACTGCACAGTCTGAGTACTGTGACTCACTTTGACCACCTGAAGAACAAAAACAGCTGATGTAAATGTTTTTATGACAAAGACTGTTACTGAATGCTCATCACTCACCTGACACCTGGAGGCCATTCTGAAGCCCCGCCCCTTGCCCCTGACGTGTGCAGAGTTGCTTTCATTCTGGTCCAATAAGGGAAGGACACCAGTATCGGACCCCGCCCCCTTCTTGTTTTGGCTCCTCCTCCCGTACCTGCAAATGATGACACCAGCAGAAAAGCTAAACCTTTAATCAATATTCATTTCAAATTGAAATATATTATTAATATTAGTTATGATTGCAATATGTTAAGTAATATTACAGTATGTTTTAACAAAGTGTATACACTTGCAGACTGTATATTACTATATATAGTAATATACAGTCTGCAAGTGTATACAAGTGATATGCACTTTGTTAAAACATACATAAAACAGTATATTTTTATCTGTTACTTGTGTATATACTTGCAGACTTTATATAACCTGGCCAGAGACTCGCTGTCGAAGTAGCAGACAAATCGTCCCCGTCTGAACTGTCGGACCAGTTTGTCCACCTTCTGCTCGTCCTCCTGTTCTACCTGGGCCCAGGTCTTCCCCCTGAAGGATTGTGGGATATGTTCTGGTGCCGGCAGCACTTCCTCAATCGGCAGATTCCAGAAGCCTCCGTCCGGTCTTGCCCTGCCCCTATGGCATTTGTGAAGAGCGGAGTCTAGCTGGTACGAGTACACCTGGTCCGCCAGGTTCACCTGAACATCCATCAGATGACTGAGGTCCCACTCCTTGGCCTGGCTAACCTGGACAGATGTGTGACATTGTTGTAAAACCACCTGAAGGGAAAAGTTCCAGCTTCAGAACAAATACAGAACAAACTGGTGGCAGTCACCTGACAGTTACCTGCACATGTGAGTCCCAGTCATCACTCTGTGTTTCCAAGGAGAGGGGACAGCTGACATGGAAGCTCTCTGTCTCCTCCTGCTGGCAGGGAGTGGAACTGACACCATAGCAACACACCTGAATCACCTGAAGTCCAACAAACAACATATATTTCACTTCAATCATTTGGGGTCTAATTTACTGTTGTGGCCTGAAAGATACAAATGCCATCATGACATCAAATAACTTTAAATAATTGCAGAGTAGAGCACTAATAGTTATAATACCTTGTAATACTGTGCATATATTACCAAGTGTCATTTTACTTTCATATAGTTTTTGTGTGCAATATTTCTGCAGTGAACTACAGACACCACGGTGATTTCTGTCTCCTCATTAGCACATCTTCACCACCTGCATTTGTATATTGACTGTGTGAATTAGAGACATGTATGATGGACTTTTGATTAAATATAAATTAATAGTGTTTATTTTATTTTAGATATTGAGAGTGTGGTGTAAAAACTGCTAGGAACTGGCCTGCTGCAAGATGCCTGGTAAGAACTCATTCTACACAGGTGTTTTGGGTTACACACATATCTTTAACTTTTAAATAGATAATGTTTAAATAAACAGTAAAAGTCTGTCCACAGCTGGTACAGTACATGTACATCTTTTCATTGCTTTTGCAGCGACTATTTATGGTTGAATGTGAGCGTGTAAAGGATGGGATATGATCTATGTGTGGACTGTGACCTTTATAAAAGGGAAAACGCATGCATTTGGGAATGCACACAGTTTTAAAGACAACACTGATAACAGACAAACCTCCTCGATGGTTTGGTCCAGAGGGTCAGTGTGGTCTGAGGAGAAGGCCTCCTCTTTATGAGCCTCCAACCTCTCCTTCTGCCAGCTTCTCCAGGGCTGCAGCTCTGAGTGGGCAAAGGGTCTGTGGCCAGGACGTTGAAGTGAGGGTGAGGAGTTGGAGGAGTTGCTGGTTTTCCTCCTGTCCGTCTTCCTGTGGGCTTTCCTGTGGACTGAGGGTGGGGCTTGAGAGTGTAGAGGCCAGGCATGAGTGTGTGATGAATGTGTGTGTCCTGCGGGGTCGGCCTGTCCTCTCTCCTGCTCGCTGATTGGTGCAGACAGCCTCTCATGCCCTGCCCCGTCTGTGAAGCCCTCTGCTGATCGGCTGCAGGTGCTGGGCTCAACCTGCTGATTGACCAGGTGACAGAATGCTTCATCAGAGCAGGGCAGGTGTTCACGAGTATCCAATGCCCGGCTGTCGTCAGGGAAACAGAGTTCATCAAACTCCTCCCTCAGCAATAGTGGGGCGGAGACTGAAGGGAGGTCAGCATGAGATGGCCTGACGGAAACAAAAACATAGGTGTATGCAAATAAATATAGGTATGTTTGTTTACATCACCTGAGGTCAAGTGGATTTGTTACCTGGGGTCATTGTAGCGGTACGGGTGGTGCTGCAGGACATCCTGTAGGAAGCGTTCTAGCAGGGTTAGTTTGGTTCTGCTGCTGCTGGTGGAGGAGACGCTGCTGGAGCCACGGGAGGATGTCCTGACAGAATCCAGGTGTCTGAGACTGGACAGGTGCTGAGAAAGACATATGATGACGGTATGTTAATGAGCTGCAGCTCAGATCACATGACTCAGGAACACAGGCGAAGCCCAACCTGGTCCAGGTTGCTGTAGAGGACTCTGCAGTAGCCGCAGTAACCCTGTCTGCTTGGTTGACACCTGGATGGACCTGGCTGAGACTCCGACCACATCCTGACAGGCAGACAGAGGCATGTTCCAGGTAACATTTATGTTATTATATTGATCATTTGATTTATAAAACATCAGGAAATGTTTCATCCAACATATTTTCAGTGTTTTTACTCTGATTTAAACTGAACTTTGAGTTGACTGATTTATGCTTTCAGACGTAAATGTGTTGACGTGACGCAGCGATGTGGAGGTGAAGTTGATATGTAATATGAGTGCTGACCATGGAAAGGCAAATCTGTTTCAGCAATCTGGAGGGTTAGGTCATTGATTGGAAAACACTCGCTCTCTTAAAAGTTCAATTAGTATCCTGAAAACCTGCCAAATCAGTGTAACATATTCACGATGTTGGGGGCAGATGACACTGGGTCTGAGATATAAAGCAATGAGTCGTCCACATATAGGCACACAATACTGTTTTCTGTAGATTCCCTTAAAGCGTTGCGAAGTGTTTGGCATAATGCATAGAGGTTCGATGGCAGGTAAAGGGTCAGTTAATTAGTTAAAATATGTCTGTTTGTTACATGATCACACTGAGTGGCTAAATTTCATCAGCAATAATGAGAATAATCAAAAGGTAGACTCGCCTGCTGGTAGACTCCACCTTCCTCCTATCATCTGACACACACACACACAGATGAAATAAGACTGTGAAATTAATTTAAATAAATCATATAAATTATGTTATACAGTGTTTTAGTCTTAACCTTCATCAGAAGAATCTGACATTCTGCTGCCTGAAGATCTGAAACACACATCACATATTTTTATCTTATTATAAAATGTATAATAATAATGATAATACTATTAGCTCCTCATGGACCGTAATCATTAATGTCATCAATGTAATCAATAAAGTTTGACTCACAGCTTCAAGTCAAAATGTGATACAGATTATTGATTATCTTAGGTCATTAATCACACCTGGAGTCACTGAAGTATTGGTCCAATCAGATGGCTCCATGTTGGAACCTACGTAACCAGGTGAAGGGTCCAGATGCAGAGTCCATGAGCCTGAGGGAGAAATAAAGGGATGCAGCTCTGTCTTATTGCCTAACCTTAATATTTTATTATTATTATTAAATCATATTAAATGTGTGTGTGTAAGAGATTCTGTGCTAATTGTTTGGCGTGTAGTTACTATTTAAACAGCTTATTGAGCACACTGATAATTTCCGACGTTATCAAACTGTTTCTCTGACGTAGACCAATCACAGCACAGCTGTAACCGCGCTGTGATTGGCTGTTGTTAGCTAACTAGCTTCGGTGTTAACTATTCCTTTTAAACGCGCCTCGCTGAACCCCCGTTATTTCTAGGTTGTCTCCGGGTCGACCCGGGCTCGCGGTAACCATGGTAACACGGCGACGTGTTATAGCTGCTGTTAGCTTAGCAACCGGCTAGCTGTTAGCATGCTACTAGACTGTTAGCTGTGTGGAAAAGCTGATTAGCCGCTAACAGTTATTAATGACGCACAATCGATCAATCTATTTACCTGTTCGGTGTTTACTATCAGACAAAATAAAGTCCCCTTCCTGCTGCCCCGCGCTGTTCTGTTTAGGTTCCGGTCCGCTTCTTCTACTGCCCGAACTCGACAGTCTGAGTACTGCTGTCCCCCACAGGTCACATGGTACTACACAGGCTCAACTATTACCGTTAAACTTGAACCAATATACACGTTTTAAATATTCTATTAAACCTGCAGATTTACAGAATAACGTTTTACTTTCTCAATGTTAATCAGGTGACATTTAATCTAAAATTATTTTTGATTATTTCTATACAACCATCTGCAGGCTTTTTAGACCAATTCTGATCATATTTGCAGATCAAATCTCTAACTTGAATAGCCTGGAAAACAATCAGTTCAGTGCATTTCTTGTTTTTATAGTATGCAAGTGTTTGACCTCAGCACCTGTAAAAATAGTTTAAAGTCAAAGTAAGAATCTACAGAAACCACAAGGAACTTTCTGTTGAAGTGCTTTTTATTCATGTGACATTGTTTTCAGATCTTGTTGAAAGCGGCGACATCCATCGACTGAACAAAGTCCTCAAAAGCTGTGATCTGCTCCTCCAGGATTTCTGTGCCCACCTGGAATACACACATGGGTAAGAGACAGAAAAAGTAAACGGGTTCACAAGTGAATAAATAGATCAAACTCAACAGCCAGTTCATGTTATCACCTTGTCATCTTCTACCACACAGCTGATCTGTAGCTTCTTGATGCCGTAACCAACTGGGACCAGTTTAGCTACAGGAACACAGGAGGGACAAACAAATCGCATGATTTACTTTCACACATACAGCTGACTCAGTCTTTATATATTTTAAAAAAACACAACAAAAAACCTGACAGTGTGTGAAGTTTTCAGATCAGAAAGTGTCATCACATCTTCAGCCGAAAGATGGTGAAGTAGATCATCATTAAGTGTACGTCAGTGGCTGCAGTACTATACGCATTACATGTAGTCTGCCAAAAATCCCCCAATACTGTCACATAATATTGTAGTATTCTTACACTGTCCCCAGACCAGCCCATCCATTTGAACACTGCGGACACACTCTTCCAGCTTGGACATGTCTGTTTCATCGTCCCACGGCTTGACGTCCAATAGGATTGAGGATTTGGCAATGAGGGTGGGCTCTGAGGAGAGAGGGAAAGAGTCAGTTACCATGGAAACCTGTGTACAACAGCCCTGATTGGAGGATGCAGACTCCATCAGGTAAACAAAGTGTCCATCAGATAGTCAGCCGAAAGATGGTGATTGAATCATCATCAAGAGTCCATTTAACCAGCTGCTTCCAGAGCAGCACAGTTCAGTCTAAACAAATACCAAATAAAATATTGATCAATAACGTACTCTTTGACTTCTTGGCAGCATATTCGGCCAGACGCTCCTCCTTCAGCCTGGCTGCTTCTGTGTCTTCCTGCAAGACAGAGGAAATTAAACCCTCCACTTGAAATGATGTCACAGAACGCCATGGTGTTTGACCTCACCTCATCATCGGAGCCAAACAGGTCGATGTCGTCATCTTCCTCCTTGGTGGCAGCAGGGGCGGAGCCAGATGTGCTGTCAGCCACACCTGCGGGGCCATACTGACCAAGAGGCTTCTTTACACCTGGAAGACTGATGGACAGGAAGCAGGATTACCCCTCATATCACAACTGTGTCTGCACTCATTGGATCACAGTTCTCACCTGCTCTTCTCGCTCTGATAGGACCTGATGTGGTTGTACCAGCGGAGGGCATGGCACAGGTCAGCCGAGGGCTGCGCAGAGATCGCCTCAAACACTGCAACATCGGCCTGAGACGGGACGTATCTGAGGACACAACGATGAAGCATTAAGACACCTGAAGGAAATTACTGGATTAATTTCTTAAAACAAAGATAAGTGAGAATTTTTCAGAATGCTTACTTGTACATTTTAATTATTTAGATTACCTGAAATAGCTTGGTGGCTCTTAAAAACAAGAGTCAAGTATACATATAAGGAGTGAAAAGATCCTTTTAAATGTGTTTTCAATGCAAGTGATTTTTTTGGGGGGGGGGGTAAAATTCACAACGTGTCCATACAGTCATTTAGCAGTACGAGTTAAAAATTATAATTGATTACAATATAATTCACTGTTTTCCTGTTGAGCTGTGGTGAAAGTGTAGTAACGGGCACCAGAGGTTGCAACATCTCTACATGATAATCACTTGGTTACAGTGTGAGTGCATTATGAATGTTTCACGGCTCATGTGGCAGTGTTTCTTGCTGTTAGCACCATGTGGCTCGATGCTAAAGAACGTTAGCATGGAGCTACTTCTTCACGTCACACTGAATCATAAACTCAACTTTAACAAAAACCTTAACTCCGCCACCAGCTCACATGTGTTTTAGAGACATTTACAGCTTCATGTCGGATCTTTAAACTCTGCTCCGCTAACAGATAGCTGTGGCTAACCGTTAGCTCTGCGCGGAGCCAAGATGGCGCTGTCTCTGTGTCTCCCGTTAGATTCCTGTTACCCGTTTCTCCCGTTTCTACCGTTTCTACTCTCCGGATCTCACCCCTCTATGTAGCTGCGGTCCGACAGGAAGCCGTTCAATACTTTGAGGCCGGAGGCAGATTTCAGGTCACCGAAGCCCATAACGAAGACACAGAGGAGCCGCCGGAGGAGGAACAAGGAGACGGAAGGAGGGGAGAGGAGCCAGTTTTATACCCCTCCTCACCTGACGCCGCCTCCTTCCCGCTGGGCCTGAAGGAGGAGGCGGAGGAGTAGGGGAGGGGGAGATAAAAAAAATAAATCTATTAAATTAAAACCACATATTGTCCAGGCTAGATTTAAAATGTGGTTGTGTGTGTTTATTTTAATGGACTTAGAATAGTAACATAATTCAAAATATTTCATATTGAAATATTATAAATGCAAATGCAGGTCAGTTTTTATAACAGCTGCTGTATATGTAAATGCTCTTAGATCAGTTTTGGGTGAAAACAGCTGACAGACTCGAGTGACCTCACACACACAAAAATGCTGTCAGACCTGTCACACAGTCACATGACCTACTCTAATTGGAAGCTGCTGAATATGAACACGCCTGCATGACTGGTAGACAGGTGAGTTTCAGTCAAACACAGAGCTTGTATCAGAAGGCTCGTCTGCCTGAGGTTTGGTGTGACTCCACCGCAGAAGAAGAAAAAAAACAGTTAAAGGATAAAACAGCAGAGGAAGAGTGATGGGTCAGGCTCGCAGCTCCACCTCTCCTCAGGTAACTTTAACTAACTCACCTGAACAGAGTTTAGTAAGCTTTGCTTTGTCTGACAGGCTTATGTATGTTATTATGTATGTTTTATATGTATGTGTACAGAAAGTACAGAACCTTAACTTGCATGTATGTAACCTGTGTTCAGGTGATCCTGATGGGTTTGGACTCAGCTGGAAAGTCAACTTTGCTGGCTAAACTGCTGACAGGGCAGGTGAGACTCCTCTCCACAGGTAGTGACTGTATGTCTGAGTAAATATATGTGAGTTTGTCCAGGTGTGACTGACTGCTTGTGGATCTGCAGGTGATGGACACGTCACCTACCATTGGATTCAATGTGGGAACTTTGGACTTGGACAAGAATACGTCTCTGACTGTCTGGGATGTAGGAGGACAGAAGTGCATGAGACCCAACTGGAGGTGAACATGAGCCCAAACGAACCTGCTTCAAGTAAATTGCTGGATGACAGAAGAGAAAATGTAGTATCAATCTCATCACCCTAGTATCGATCCGATACCAATACTCACCTACTCACCTCAATCCAATCCAATAATCATCAATACTATCAATACTACGATAATTAGATCGATACGCGTACCCTAATGTGCAGAATGCAGAATCCGCTTTAGAGGCAATTGCTGAATATACATGACGTTAAAAGCTGACTATGAAGGAATTATCTTGTGTTCTTATTTGATGTTGAGATGTCCGTTACTAAGGTGTTTACATGCACTTTAAAAACTCCAAACTAAATCTGATACGGTCAGAAATGCGAATTTCTTGCTCTAACCCTAACTCACAAGTATTAATACCAACTGTCCATTACAGAGAAAAAAGATAAGATAATACTTTATTTATCCCACAACAGGGAAATTCACTTGTTACCAGCAGTGAAAAATAGAATCAAGGAGGGAAACACAAGTGTACATATTTACAAAAAGTACTAAATTAAAAATGTGCAGATTTAAGAAAAACAAACAAGAACAAAAACAAAAGACGTGTGTCTATATGGGCACAATAATAGGAGAGAGGTTAAATGACTCTGACTTGCACACCTCTACCTGGTGTCCTCATTACTGATGAAACTTCTTCTTCAGGTACTACCTGGACGACTGTAAGGCCCTGGTCTTTGTGGTGGACAGTAGTAATCCAGGCAGGATCCCCGAGGCCCAGAAGGCCCTCAAGAAGGTCCTGAGTGATGAGAAGTTGCAAGCGGTTCCTCTGATGGTTCTGGCCAACAAGAAGGACCTACCCAACTCCATGACCATACGAGAGGTAGGAAACGCATCCCACAATGATGTCAGCATAGAAGAACAGGGTGTTAAAATGAGACACTCCCTGAACTGCTTTGTTCAGATATTAGAAATCAGGACATTAGTTGGAGAACAAGGACAGAATCAGTTTCCTAGTTGGGTTACAAAAAGAGTTTATTCTCCTTTTTTTATTCTTCTCTCCTAAACTTCTTTCTTCATCTGTCTCTCTACCTTGCCCCTTCATCTTCCCTTAGATCTCTAAACAGCTGGACCTCGCCAGCTACACTCACCGGTTGTGGGAGATTCAGGCCTGCAGTGCTCTGAGTGGACTTGGCCTCCAGCAGGCCTTCATGTCTGTTGCCAAACTTATCAAGAAGAGCTGATTGATGAGGTTTTGATTGATCATGCTATTTAGATGTTCCAGACTCGACTGGGATTGACATCAAATATTTATTATTTCAACATAAATGCTGTTTTATGTGAAATCTAGGTAGGTTTGGACGCTTTGTATTTTGAAATTTTTCTTTTTTGGGTCAGATTTTTATTGCATCAAAATAACATTGACTGTCGAAACAATTTGAGCAGTGGAGTACAACTACAGTATCTTTCAGGTTTTGCCCTAAATTAACATGTTCCACAGATTCAAGTAAGTTGCATAAAATTGCTGAAAAGATCCATAAATTACTTTGGTTTTTACATTTAATTACTTAAATTAAATATATACCAACGCATGACATCCCCTTTGAAATAAAATACTATAAATGTAATTCTTATTTGCAATGAAAATAAAGAGATATTTCTCATTATTGAAAAATGAGATATCACTGAAACATTTTTAGCAATAATTACTGGACATGCATTTATCTCTGCAAAGAAGGCGCGGTATTGACCAGACAGAAGTCTGAGAATGTTTTATAGGTTTATTGGAGTGACATGAAAATATAAATCTGATTGGTTGAAGAAATTAATAAAGTCTTTCCAATCACAAAATTAATTTCCAAACATTTTCGGAGTCAGAGTGAAAAGAGCTTCTTCTGGTTTATTGTAATGGTTTAATAAGTTTAAAATGTCCTGGTGAGACGATGTCATCTCTACGTCATCTTCCTGTTAGCAGCGATGTCATCTGGTCTGAGCAGGTGCAGACACTTCAGAGAGGACCAGGACTGGACCAGCAGCAGGACCGGAACCAGGACCCAGATTCCATTAAAGAAGACCAGATAGACCCACAGGTAGAGCCAGTTGGACGTGTTCAGGTGAGGACTGCCAAGCAGCCAATCAGGACAGAAAGTCATCCAGCCACCGTACAGCTCACACACACTCAGGCTGATCTGCAAGAAGTGTCTGAAACATCCAGATATGTATTTATATCACTCACCACTGAGTGGCTGAGGAAAACTCTGGTAGTACCTTAAGTATTACATTATGCAGTATTACCTGTAGTACTTCCGGTTTAGTACTGCGTGTATAAGCAGCAGAGCAAGCAGAGAGCCGATGAAGACGGTCAAAAGTTCCAAAGAAACGATTGTTGGATCAGAAACTAACCAGCGATGGTCAGCTTTACCGTACTCCCTCCCTGAGAGACGGGGACAGAGAGACAGACAAATGAGAGACAGACAAATACAGGGAGACAGGCAGTTGAAAGACAGGCAGACTCACAGAGTTCAGCCAGAGGACCTTCAGATGTTTCCACTGTTCCCACCAGAGACATGTAGACAAACGGACCCTCCTGTGGACAGACAGGTACAGAGAGACAGACAAATGAGAAACAAATGGGTACACAGAAACAGACAGGTACAAGTTTGAATAAAACTCCTACCAGTGTCAGGTGGACGATGACATCATAGAAGAGCCACAGCAACATCCACCTGTCCTCTGCAGAGCACTGCCCCCCAAACCTATGCTCCAATAGGATGGCAGCTAACAACTGGATGCTACATGCTAACAGAGACAGCACCGAGACCAGCGAGACACCAGGACCAGGGGGCGCTGCAGAGTCCATCAGGAGGCAGTATGCTTTGGAGACAGCAGTGTTAAATCCAGGACGGTAATACTCTGAGAACTGCAGTTCATGAGGTATTCTGCTTTGGATGAACTGTGTGAATGTGGAGTGACGTATCAGGCTCTGCCTCTACCTATTTCTATTGGTTGCATTATTTCATAGCTCCACCTCTAAATCTTCATTGGCTGAAGATGAAAACACCCACCTCCTTCACCCGGCCCCTTCAACTCAGGGGTCAAAGGTCACCAGTCTCACTCAAAACATCCTCTGTCTGAGAATCAAATTATATATATATATATATATATATATTCTGTTATCTATTGAAATGAAAACACAGAAACATGGTTACAGGTGTAATTTTATTTTTCTTTGGAGACTTCAGGTGAGTCTCTGACAGATAAAATGAGTCAACTGTTCTTTGGCAGCAGTTTCACAATAAAAGAAAAACTGAGTTTAAATGTGAAAGCAACAAACTAATAAACCAGTTCAAGTTAACACAGCAGATATACATCTTATAAATATATAATATTACATAATATATGGTATAAATCTGATAATATCCAATTTATATATTATTATATCTCCATTCACTTCAGACTGGTTTATTATGAATGTTGAGTTCAGGACTTCTATGTCATTAACATGCAGCTAAATACTGAGGGTAAAATAAAATACAGTTGGCATTAACACACACTGAGGGAACACAAACTGATCGATCAGCTGATTAATGACAATCAATCAGGACAAAGAAAGAACATCAGGGATGTATTTCAGATATTTAAAAAACAAAGCAGCAACACAGGAAGTTTAGTGAAACGTTAGAGAAACCTTGGGTTAAACCCAGGAGGATGTCAGTGGGAACCTTGGTAGAACTTTAAAAATAAGGGAAGAAGAAGAACATTAGAAAAACGTGTGGCAACCTCAGGGAATATTAGAAGAACCATTTGGGGAACCTTGTATCTCCAATGTTATTGGAAATTTAAAGTAATGTTGGGTGAACGTTGGAGTGAGGATAGGGAGACTTATTACACTAATATTAGTGGATTATAACTGGAACCTCAGAGGAACGTTAGACTGATGTTGGTGAAATGTTACAGGTACATTAGACTAATATGAATATTAGAGCTTTGTTAGTCACGCTGGTGGAACATTTTGGGTTAAGTGTAGTGTTTATTCGTTATCAGGTTTAGAGAGATCCAACGTCTAAGAGCATTAATCGTTAAGTGTGTGCATGTCTTTATCAATGACTGATTGACATTTATTGATTACATGATACATCAGATCTGGACTATGATTGATCACATTAGCATTTAAGAACCCTCTTCCTTCTCCTCCTCCTCCTCCTGAGGCAGAGTGGACGACAGAGCGTAAACTTGACCAACCCCCTCTGACATCACTGACAGATTCGCCTCTATAACCGCCGGCGCCTCTTCCACCTCCTCCACCTCTTCCTTCACTATCATCTCCTCTTTCATTACTTTCTCATTCTTCACCTCCTCTTCCTCCTCCTCCTCCTCCTCCTCCTGTTGCTTGGTTGGTGCCAGTTGGGTGTGGACCTCAGTGAAGGTGACCTCCTGCTCAGTGCTGCCCAGCGGAGAGAGTTGAATGTGGGACTCAGCAGGCAGAGACTCCCCGGTCTGAGCCGAGGCTTCTGGAGGCTGAGAGTCAGAGCTGCTGCGAGGCTAAAACACACACAGGTCAAAGGTCAGAGAGGTCAAAGGTTACATAAGTCAGAAGTCAGAGATGGACAGAGGTTACCTTCCTGATGCTGAAGGTCAAAGGTGAGACCTTTAGATTGGAGGTTTTCTGTTTGAGCTTCTCTCGTTGTTCCTGAGAAACGATTTTTGTTCCGATCTTTGTCATTTTCCTCTCAATGTTTTGTTTGGAGAACGCCTTCTTCAGACTGTCTACCTGCAGAGAGACAGTCAGTTACAGCTGTCTATCTGTCCGTCTTTCCGTCTATTCACTTGTCTGCCTGTGGTTCTTACCTTCTTCAGACTGGAGCGCTTCAGTTTCTCGGCTCTTGACTTCTCCATGTTCTCCAGATCTTGAGGCCAGGCCTCCTCCTCCTCTGGCTCCGCCTCCAGACCAACATCCTCATCAGATGATAGGTCAATAGTGCTGAGCCCGCCCTCCTGGAGCTGGTTACCGCTGATGACGCCTGGTGCTGACTCATCACCTTCTTTCAAAATCTCATCACGTGGGAATGGAGGAGGATCCTTCACAAAGACGCTGGACGGGATCTCGTTCTCCTCCTGCAGGAGAATGTCAGATCATCAGCAGTAAGCACAATAGAACATCAGGGGAACATCAGGGGAATAAAGTAGAACCTCTGGTGAACTTTAGGAGAGTACGTGGACAGCCAGACGTGTCGTGCTGAAAGAGGAACAAGCAGCAGACACCAAGTTAGAAGACTTGTCTGAAATATGAGTCAGACTTTTCCCCATCTGATCTCTGGACAGCCTGTCCACATATTTTTGTGTATACGATGGTGTGCAGTGTAAAATATGGACAAAAGTATGTGGACTGGGCTGTCCTCATACTTATGTCCGTGTGAAGGTGTAAACTGAGGTCAGTGTGAGAAGTATCAGTAAGAAATAACGTTCAGAGAGACACATGCAGGAAGATGAAGACCAAAAAGCAGAGTTCTCCCACAGAGAGATAAAGAAAGCTGACGGAGACCCACGCCCACTGAGGAATGCTGGGAATTCTGGGAGGACGAGAATGTTTAGCGTTGGTGAGGAATACTGCTAGCAGCTGCACAACAACACACACGATACACACTGTGCTGCTAATGAGCTGCTTGTAACCATGACAACCACACCACATGATGACAGGTTCACTCTGTACACACACACACACACACACACTGAACTAGTGATGAAGTGACATAGTGTGATGTCATCACCGTACCTGGAAGATGAGCACTTTAAAGTTGTTCCTGTGGATCAGGTGGGCGTGATTTGCCTCCAGCTTCCTTACCTGGACGCCCTGACGCTCCATCTTATCACGCACCTGAAACATAGGCAAGATTCAATCTATATTGATGTGGGATGGACAGGTGAGGCATAGCTGACAGGTATGCTGTCAGCTGACAGGTGTGTTACCTCCTTCATGGTGACAGACAGTTTGCGGCTCTTGTCCAGCAGCTTGCTGACGGTGTTGGAAGTGTGACTGTGACTCTTGGATAGTTTGGTCATATCAGCCTGGATCCCTCTGACCACGCCCTCCATCTCCACCTGGTGCACCTGAGAACATCCAGCCAATCACCAGTCACCTGTGTGTGTTTATCTATCATTGTAAATCGACCTGTTCTGACATGTTTTCACAGATCCTGCTGTAAGCTTTTAAACAGCAGAAACAGGATGTCTGCAGTTTCCACTCTGTTGGTTTTCAGCCAAAAGCTTTTGTTAAAAACTTAAAAGAGTTTTTCATTTTTGGAAACTCTGGAAACTAGCTGCAGCAGCATTTTTTTTTTCAGTTCAAAACTGAGTGGACTGTGGCAACAAAACAGAGTGTAAATGTTTGTAGGTCAACGGCCAAAGTTACAGCTCAGTCAACAGTTTTAACTGAGTTTGGTTTGGACACATAACTTGGGTTTTGCAGTTCTGAAGTAACATTTCTGGGTCTGACCCCACCCCTCACTTACCTCCATCTTGTGCTGGTTTTCTTGCACAGCATCCAGCATGTTGACGAGTTTGTCAAGCAGCGTGAGGACTGTAATGGCGTTCACAGGGCCCTGCCCCATTTTCTCCGGAGGGGAGACCTGGTCCTCCAGGTTCTGATCCTGGAGCTGGTCCTGGAGGTCCTGGAGGTCCTGGATCTGGGGGGGGACCAACAGGTCCTGACTCTCATGGGTTTCAGTGGTCACCATGATTCTGTCAGCCTGAACACCGTCGATCATCAGAGAGAAGAAACTCCCCAACTGCTGCTGAGAGTCTGAAACACTGAGCTCTGTGTGTGTTGGCTCAGACCAAAGCTTTCCATCTAACTTCCCCGACTGGAGACGCCCGTTAAACCATTAACCCTTTCACTCCCACAGACAGACTAACTCTAACCTGCAGCTAAAAACAGACAGACTGCACCTTCAGATTATAAACTAAAGTTTCAGCTTGCTGTTCTGTCTGTAGGAAGTAGTTAGGGTTATGACTGTAAATACATTAAAATTATTTATTTATTTATATTTTACTTTCAGGATTCAGCTGGAAAATTATTTGATTAAAAATTCTGAAGGAAACGGAGCAGTAGTGCACCCCCCCCCCATTTCCCGTCTGCTTCACCTCTCCCTTAAAAAATGCCTGAATGTCTCTGTGTCTCTGTCTGCAGTTCACTAATCTACGCCCAAGGGGAGGGCACTATTACCATGACGACAGCCGTGTTTGTGTTGCATGTTTTCAGGATGAGGTCACATCTCTTCCTCTCTTTGTGTTCATGCCTCTCTTCCTGAAAACTGGTTTGACTGCACTGAATAGAAGGAAATGAGGTTGCAGAAACACCTGCTAAAAGTGCACTGAACAAAATCACAAATTACATTTTAGTAATTTTATAATGTTTGGTATATGTATGTGTATGTATATATATATATATATATATATGTGTGTGTGTGTGTGTGTGTATTATTACCAAATTCAAAAGTCCATTTGAGTGAGAAGTAACAGAAAAATGTTATGATGTTCCACACTCCGGTACAACAGGTGGCACAATAAATCTTTAACGGTGGTTTGTAGCACGAAGAAGAAGAAGAAGAAGAAGCAGCAGCAGCAGCAGAAGAAGAAGAAGACCGAGGATGAAGATAAGTTTGTAGTTGTGAAAGTGATCAGCTGACTGAGCTAAATCTAACAGAGACACATCATGGCGTTCATTACAGCCAACTGGAACCCGCTGGGTGAAGCTTTTTATCGGTTAGTTTCTGTTCAGTTAATCGTTCAGACCGCAGCTAGCCTCCGCAGTTAACGTTAGCTTACGGCTAATCACGGTCCGGCTGGTCATGTGACCCATGCTAACGTTAGCCGCACGCTAGCGCTACATATTATTATTATTATTATGTGACTGTCATTCGCTGTTAGCTGATATATTTCATTAATTAGCAAACAAGGAAGCGTTAAAATGACGTTTAAACGCAGTCTGGTGGAAACACAACAAACGATTTATAATAACTGCCAGTATGTTTATTTATGTATATAACATGTTTATATGTGTGTGCAGCAAAGCAGAGCTGTATGAAATGTGTTGGAGTCTAAGGGACGGACTCAGAGACTGTCTGGTGGCTGCAGCTCCTTACGGAGGACCAATAGGTAACACACACACACACGTATGTATGTATGTATGTGTATATATGTATGTGTGTGTGTGTGTGTGTGTGTGTGTGTGTGTATATATAAGGATTAAAAGATGACCAGAGTAGATCCTTGTCTACCTGTTTGTCTTCCTGACCCTTTTGTATCTCCCCACCTTTCTCCCTCTCAGCTCTCCTCAGAGAACCTCTCAGATGTTCTCCGAGTTTTCGTCCTCAGCTAGAGATTTATTCTGCCTCTGGAGTTTCCATCACCAGCTTCCCGGTAAATATGCACATGACATGATGATCAGCCAATCAGCTTTAGTCCTGCCAGTTGACCTGTCCTTTCTCTCTCTACGTGTGTGTGTCAGTGGAAGAGTGGTCCAGTGGTGCATTTGGGTTGGACGATCCATGACGAGCTTCTGTGTATTCAGGAGGATGGTTCAGTTCTGATCTACGACCTGTTCGGATCCTTTAAGAGACACTTCAGCATGGGACAGGTAACCTGCTGACTCACCTGTAAGACCTACTAAGTCACCTGCTGACTCACCTGTATAACCTGCTAAAATTGTAAAACCTACAGGAGGTGGTCCAGAGTCAGGTGTTGGAGGCCAAAGTGTTCCATTCTCCATATGGGACGGGGGTTGCCATAGTAACAGGCTCTTCCCGCTTCACCTTGACAACCAACATTGATGACCTGAAACTCAGAAGGTTACCTGAAGTCCCAGGTAACACCTGGCTGTGTGTGAGCAGTGTGATGACGAGGACAGCCCCCTAATAGTCAACAAAACTGATTATTCCACAAAATATTTGAGCCACACGACGCAGAGTTGAGATTCAACTTAAATTCACTCTTCATATTTATATTGTATGAAAGTGAGGATGAAGTATCTTAAATCTTAATCAATATCCTAAATGTGTAGCGACTAGTCGACTAATGGCTTGAACTAAGGACTACTAGTGGTTGGGGACAGTCCTTGTGGTGACTTCGCCCACCTCAGGACACTCGGGTGTTTTTCTGCCTTCAGGTCTGCAGGGACCCCCATCTTGCTGGGCCATCCTGACCCAGGACCGCCAGACCAAAGTCCTGCTGGCTACCGGGCCAGACCTCTATATCCTGGACAACACATCCTGCACCGCTGTGGTGAGAAAGGCTGAGAGGAAAAGTTTCCTGTATGTCCCACCTGTCTCTCTGTAACGTACCTTTCTGTGCTCAGTGTCCTCCAGGTCTCGGTCCTCAGGCTGGCAGTATTGTCCACATGTGCGTGTCCTTCAGTTATAAATACTTGGCTCTCTTCACTGACACTGGACACCTGTGGACAGGTCTGTCCCATCTCCAGGTGAGCAGCTCCACTATCCAATCAGCTTTCTATTGTCTTATCTGAGGGGCGTGGTCTTTGTGGATGATTGACAAGAGATTGTGTGTCTACAGGACAAAATGAGTGAGGTGGACACCAAAGTGAGGATGCCTCCCAAACAGATGGTCTGGTAAGTCTACCTGTCTGCTCACCTGTCTGTCATCGTTTATTAACTTCCTTCATCATTGACTCTCCATATGTAAACACCTGGAATCCACACCTGTGTATCACAACAAGAAGACTTCTGGTTGTGTCTCTATCTGTTTGTACCTGTCTCTACCTGTTGTTCTTTTTGTCTTTGTCTCTCTTCCTGTTCAGGTGTCGCAGACCAAAGTCCCAGCAGCCGTCCGTGGTGTTGATGTGGGACAGACTCCTCCTGGTGGCCGGGGTTTGTAATGACACAATCCAGTATCCTTTAAACCAATTCAACTCTGCTGTTTAAGGTGCTACAGGCACTAATTAATGTCAAGCTGCTCGTTAAGTTGATGTCAAGTCTGTGGTCAGCTGATGTTTGACCCTTGACCCCGGCTCAGGTTTCCATTGGAAGATCAGTGTATTTGTGTCGGCGAGCTGGACGGTGTTCGTATCATCAGCTCATCCAATCAGGAGCTGCTGCAGGAGGTTCCTCTGGTCTGTCAGGACATCTTCAAGATAGCCTCCATGGCACCTGGAGCTCTGCTGTTGGAGGCTCACCGCGAGTATGAGGTGCACCTGTCTGACTCACACCTGTCTGTCTGTCTGGGCGCTTTCGGACCAAACAGTCCTGTATGTTTGCTTCTTTTGATGATTATGAAGTGTAAATTTTCATCTCTGTCATTTGTATTTTGTGTATGTGTGTAGAAGTCTAGTCAAAAGGCTGATGAGTACCTGAGGGAGATCAAGGAACAAAGCATGCTGGGAGAAGCAGTCAGACAGTGTGTGGAGGCAGCAGGACACGAATACGACTCCAGCACCCAGAAATCCCTGCTGAGGGTGAGGACACACACACACACACACACACACACACACACACACACACACACACCTGTGTGTTCATACAGGTGAATGTTGACATGAAGCTGTGATGAATCAGTATAATTTATTCTGCTGCAGATATAAACTGATCTATTTATAGATATGAAGATATATGTGTATATTTATTTTTATTTTTGTGGTGTAATGCTGGCTGTCGTCCACCAGGCGGCGTCCTTTGGAAAGTGCTTCCTCACAGACTTTAGCCCAGAGCCATTCGTGTCAACCTGCAGAGAGCTGCGAGTGCTGAATGCTGTCAGAGACGCCAGCGTGGGTCTTCCACTTACACACACTCAGTATCCTCACACATTGCCCCGCTGCATCATGGGAAATGTAGACATCAGACTGAATTGCTGATCTGTGATTGGTTGTTGATGAGCAGTAACTGTTATGTCCATTAACATGGTAATGACTTGACCTTGACTTCTTACCTCAGATTCAAACAGATGACTCTGCAGGTGTTGATAGACAGGTGAGTAATCCTGTCTGTTTCTCGCCTATCTTTCTCGATTGATTTTCAATTTTTATTTTTATATATATATATATGTGTGTGTGTGTGTATGTACACCCGTCTCTCTTGGCGCGCAGGTTGGTGTATCGACAGTTTTATCCATTAGCGATAGAAATCTGTCGTTACCTGAAGATTCCAGATTATCAGGGAGTCAGCAGAGTCCTCAAACACTGGGCTTCATGCAAGGTACCTGATCCTCACATGACCCCTCCCACTAATCACCCGGCTCTTTCCACCATATCTGACTCCTCTCACATCACCCTTAACAAAAATTTGTATGATCTTCCAATCTATCAGTTGTTACATACATGTGTGTGTGTGTGTGTGTGTGTGTGTGTGTGGCCAGGTGCAGCAGAAGGATCTATCAGATGAGGCCATAGCCCGAGCAGTGTGTCTAAAGGTCGGAGACTCACCTGGTGTTTCCTACTCGCACATTGCAGCCAAAGCTTACGAATGTGGACGCACTGAGCTTGCCATCAAGGTAACTCACTGTTCACTTTTATACTCTGCTCAGTAAAGATATGGATCAGTATCAATATTTCTTAATTGTTCGTCAGCTGTTGGACTACGAGGCTCGCTCAGGTGAGCAGGTTCCTCTGCTGCTGAAGATGAAAAGGAGTCAGCTGGCGCTCAGTAAAGCAGTGGAGAGCGGAGACACTGACCTGGGTACGTCTGTAATGGTGATGATGTCACACTGTTACACTGACAAGAACAGGTTGTCTTCTCATCGTCACAAATACTGAAGAGATACATACACACCTGTGCACACCTGAACATACCTGTATGTACATGAACACTCCTGAAGACACCTGATAACTTGAAACTTGATGTGTGTGTGTGTGTGTGTGTCAGTTTACACGGTGGTGAGTTATCTGAAGAACGAGATGAACAGAGGAGATTTCTTTATGACTCTGAGGAACCAGCCAGTCGCTCTCAGCCTGTACAGACAGGTAATGTTCATCACTACATTTCTTCCTCTTCATCGTTACCCTCCTCTTCCTCAGCCCTTACAGAAAGTTGGACAGGATGTGTTAGTGGAGGGCAGGAGACTGTTAATTAGTGTGTGTGTGTGTGTGTCAGTTTTGTAAGCTGCAGGAACAGGAAACGCTGAAGGATCTTTATAACCAAGATGATGACCACCAGGAACTCGCTAACTACTACGTTACTGCGAGTTACAGAGAAAAGGTAACATGTTATTCAACTGTTGTCAGTCTTTCTCTATGATCCCATTTAAAATTTCATTACTTGTTATTTTTATTATTCAAATTACATTCAAAATGTTTATCTTCACATTTAGCCTATTAATATTTATATATGCTGTATACACAGGCTTATGCATTGGCAATGCAACTATTAACATGTGGTTGTTATATTTTGTCCAATGCCTTTTCTTATATTGAGGTTAAATCTTGAAGAGTTTCATTTAAGTTAATGTCTGCAAGTAACTATATCTGAATAAGGTAACGCAGGGTTACGGTTATGGTGACTAAGCCTATGATAAAAGCCTTTTCATTTGCAGTATTATGATTATTATGAACCAGGCGTTGGTGGGGATTTTCCTGCCATGTATTCAGAGCACAGTCTCTGCTAGCATGACATCCCACAGGCGAGATTGTTTGTATCTCATTTGCTCTAATTTCAGCATTCAATTAATATTAATGTTTTCATCTGTGTAACCCCACTCTGTAACTAGTTACAGCAGTTTAGAGGATGGAGCTAACTCACGTATTACCTGTATGTCTCTAGAGGTTGGAGACTCGTCTGTCCCTCCTGCAGGCTGCTGTGGATGAATACAACAAAGCCAAAAATGAGTTTGCTGCCAAGGTAACATGCACACACTCATCACTCTTTTTTTTAACTTTATTGTTAAAAAAATGTAAATGCAGCCCTTTGACGTTTATCTACAGGCCACAGAAGAAGAGATGAGACTCCTGCGATTCCAGAGAAAACTGGATGACGAGAAAGGGGCGGGGTTACTGGGACTGTCTCTACAGGTCGGTACAGGGGCGGGGCTAATTTTTTTTATTTAAAAAAAAAATTATTATTATAATTTCTATTATTTTTCAGAATTTTACTAAACAAATATAATTGTTTTTTAATTGGAACAGATGTAGTATTTAATTTCCTGTGTGTTGCCAGGCAACCATGGAGGCTCTGCTGGCTTTAGGACTTCACAAACAAGCCGAACAACTTTACAGAGACTTCAGAGTACCTGACAAAAGGTTAGACTCATACGATATTGTCACAGCTCTCTGTGCTGAGATTAGTAGTTGATTTTTTTTCATTCATTTAAAAAAAACAAAGAAAAAAAACATTATTTTGTATTTACCTTGATTATATGTGTGTGTGTCCTGTGTACCTGTGTCTCTCCCTGCGTACCTGTACAGGTATTGGTGGCTGAAGCTGAAGTCTCTTGCAGAGAAGGAGGAGTGGGAAGAGTTAGAGAAGTTCTCAAAGAGCAAGAAATCTCCTATTGGCTACCTGGTGAGAAGAAGATCCACCCCTAAATAGTGTTGTTTAGTTTACCTGCTCATTTTAAATAAAGATTGAACTGTATTTCCCATTAGTCATAGCACTGTCTCTTCTTCAGGCATTTGTGGAAGTCTGTATGAAGAGTAACAACAAGTATGAAGCCAAGAAGTATGTTTCCAGGGTGACGCCTGAGCAGAAGGTCAAAGCTCACCTGGCCGTCAGGTAAGACTGTGAAAACCTGGTCAGACAGGTGAGAGTTGATCTCTCAGGTAAACTCTTCTTCTTCTCCTATCAGTGACCTGGAGGGAGCAGCGGAGGTGGCGATTGAGCGCAGGAACGAATCAGAGATGGGGGCGGTCCTCTCCAGATGCTCCTCTTCCGATCGGCTGTTGATTGACAGGTTGAATCGAGCTAAAGCCACTGCTGCCAAAAAATGATCCTGTTGTTGGAATATATGTACAGTGTCAGCCAAAAAGTGATCTCAGTTACCATAGCAACCACTTTCTTTGTGTGCTTAATTGCCAGAACTAATCCAGCTGATATTTATATATATATATATATATATATATATATATATATATATATATATATAATATATGTGTGTGTGCGCGTTATGTGTTGTTAATCACAGATTTATTGATCATCATGAATAAAGCTCTGTTATCAAAAAAATTGACCAATCTATAATTTTTAATTAAATTTTTAATCTCAGTGTTATTTAGTATGAGTCTTTCACGGTTTATTGCCGATATTATTGTTTACGATCGATAGTAAATCAACTGAAGTTTGATCTGGGTGCGTTTAGTTCGAGTCGGCTGGTTGGGAGGGGGCGGAGCTTCATCAGCAAACGATCACGTGAACTTTTGGGATCCGATTGGACGTATCACAAATACAGCAAACAGTACTTCAGAGTGAAGGACTGGAAGTTACTGTTACTGCACGTAAGTTAAAATGTGTATTTCTACCCAGAGTAGGCTACACAGTTACCACGGCTTTACTGCATATTTTTAGTGTTAAATTAAACTACTTACCTTAAACTAAATTACTTACCTGAATGTTTTTTAAAGACTAACGGTCGTGTTAATTAACAAACCAAAACTGCGCGTGACTCCACTGAGCTACAAACGTGAACGCGGACACGGCACGTGACAAACACCGTCTAGTATTTGGACACGTTCATATTTTATCTGAATGTTAGCTAAAGTCCAGATTCATAGAAAGTCTGGAGTCAGGCTTAGACAAACAAAACAAGGTAAACTGACAAATACTGCGTTCTTTGGTACATTCAGTACATATCGGCATGTAATACATAATATAACACTATAATATGCAATTATCATGTTATGTATGTGAACTATTATGTTTAGTACAGCATGTACCACGGTGGTATGACATATAGAAGTACAATACGCAGTAGTTATGTTTTATGCATAAAGTAATATTTAGTGTTGGATGGTAATATGTGGTTATCTCTTATACCATAAGAAATAACACGTTAATGTATAACAGTATTACATTTTGTAGTGTCTATGCAGTGTTACATCATCAAGCATTTAGTATGTTTTATGTAGTAGCTTGATATTTAGTAATATAAAATGTATTAATATGGAATATGTAGTAATCAGTGTAGTACTGTGTGTTCGTTATATTACTTTAGAGTGATTTTATAGGCTCCTGTGGTATAGGTAGTACAATGCGTAATAATTCAATGTTTAGTAATTGCATGTTAATATGCTAAAAGGTACACAGTAATATATTTTACTTTCCTGTTTGTGTCTTCATTTGTGCCTTTCTATTGTTTCCATAGAAACAGTGACAGGTGAGTCTAGCTCAGTGATTGGATTAGAGGCAATGGCGTCATTAGTGAATGTGGAGTGTGTGGTGAAGGAGAGTGCTCTGATTGGTGAAGGGCCAGTGTGGGAGGAGTCAGCGCAGACACTCCTGTTTGTTGACATCGCTGGGCGAAGAATCCACCGCTGGAGTCCAACAACCAATCAGATCCAGTATGTGGAAACAGGTTAGCCAACCAGGCTGCAGGAAATTGATTTCATTTTTTTTGTCTACCTGTCTATCATCTCACCTGTCTGTGTCTTTGCAGATTATATGGTGGGCTTTGCAGTTCCTTGCAGGTCAGGTGGTTATATAGCAGGTGTGGGTCGCAACATTGTGGCTGTTGATTGGTCGACTCAGACGATGAGGTCATTAGTGGAGGTTGATGAGGACAAACCGAACAACCGCCTGAATGATGGGAAGGTGGATCCCATTGGACGCCTGCTGGCAGGTGTGTCTGCTGTTGCCTTGGTAACAGTGTTAACCTGTCTGTTTGTTGTTGCCATTGTAACAAAGTATTCTGTCTCCAGGTACGATGGGGATGGAGGAGCGTCCAACAGTGGTTCAGAGACAGCAGGGCTCACTGTACTCCCTGACCTCTGACCTCACTGTCACCAGACACCTGAGCCAGGTAAACACAGCTGTCTATCTGCTACCTGTCTATCTGCTACCTGTCTGTCTGACACTTGTATGTCCCTCACCTGCCTGTCTTTCAGGTGGACATTTCTAATGGATTGGACTGGTCTGTGGATCAGAGGACGTTCTTCTACATTGACAGTTTATCTCTGACTGTTGATGCCTTTGATTATGACTCAAGCACTGGACAGTTTGGTAACTGTGTACTTATATACTTCAACTGTGTACTTGTATACTCTAACTGTGTATTTACAGTAGTATGCAAAGCTTGCCCACTCCTTGACAAATACTATATTTTGGTGTTTTTTAAATTAATACAAACACAGTCTCTGTAGAACATGGAAAAAAACATTTTCAGCAAACATAAAAGCATAGTTCATTTTTATGACATAAATTGAACAAAAATATAAACATTGTGGTCTGTGCAAATATTTGGGCATTTTACACAGTCAGTACTTCGAGCAGATATCACCGCTTGCATACACTTCTGAAGATGAAAATAAAATGAAAGAAAATCTCATTTTGGTATTGCGAGACCAATCTGTGGCGGAACTGGCACTTGAAATACAGATACACAGATTTTCACAAAATCAACAGTGTAAATATGTGTATTTATACACAGTTACTGTGTATTTATATACTCTAAGTGTGTATTTATACATCAGTCATAAGGTTGTTTGTGTGCATGTTGCCTAGGTAACCGCCGTGTTGTGTACCGCCTGCAGGAGGGGGAGGGGTTTCCAGATGGGATGACAGTAGATGCTGACGGTCGTCTCTGGGTGGCGTGTTACAACGGAGGACGGATCATCAACATCGACCCCGCTACCGGTTCATTCTACTGGTTCTATACTTCTTTAGGTCATACTGGTTCTACCGATCACTCCTGATTATGAAGTTCTGTCTCTCAGGTGTGCGCCTACGGACAATCTTGCTGCCGGTGACGAAGACCACCTCATGTTGTTTCGGAGGTCCGGACTACACTGACCTCTACGTGACCTCAGCCAGTCTGGGCCTTGACCAATCTGAGCAGAGACAGCAACCTCTGGCCGGAGCTACGTTCAGGGTGAGAATCAGATTTATCTTTATTACGTGACTCACCTGTGATAACTTAATTACCTGACCTACGTGTGTTTTATTTCCTGAGTCATGCGTGATCATTTTAGTCTGTGTGTCTGCAGGTAACAGGACTCGGGGTCAAAGGTCGCCCTTCAAACTCATTCTCTGGATGATCATCACCAACGCAACCTGTCATTCAACCCAAACACCCAATCACAGCACAGAAAAACAAGTTGATTGATTGATGATTGATTAACCCTGACTGACAGACACTGCAAGCTTACCGTTAGCTGTTAGCAAATAATAATTAACATTTTAACAAATGGTTAATAATATTAATAATAAGGTTTAGCTTACAAAATGTTCATCTTTAGATTAATAGGGTTTTTTTTCCGTTTCGTCTTCTTCCGCTTATCCGTAGTCGGGTCGCGGGGGCAGCAGCTTCAGCAGGGAAGCCCAGACTTCCCTCTCCCCAGCCACTTCTGCCAGAGCCAGCTTCTGCAACCGGGGGGTCGGACTGCCAGGGTCCCCGCCTCCAACTGCCGCCCATCTCTCTTCGCACCGTTCCCCCCCTGAGACCCCTCCCATGGGTGGTGGGCCCATGGGAAGATTAATGAAAATTAATGTTGGTTTTCATAATAAGAGAAAGAAAGAAATGACAGCCAATTAGAAACAAGGAAAAATTCTAATATGTTACATTTTTATAATTGGTGAAAATAAAATAAACTTTAATACATTTGACAATCAGACCAAGGAGCATCCGTCACTAAGTACAGACAGGGAGGATTATGGGTAATACTGAACTAAGCAAAAGTGACGCACATGTTCATACAATACAGAGTGTAGTTCTTCATGTTAAACTAAGTTTACTACTTTATGTTATACTCACTTCAGTTCATGTTAAACTCAGTTTATTTGTGTGTTTAAAGGTCCCGCTGTTTTCTGTAAATATAATACACAGAGACAGCAACATCATGTTGATACGGTGTGTTTTATTTACACCATGAAGTGCAGAATCACCAACGAACACTAAACAGTAAGAGCAACGCTACAGAGCTTTCTAAAAAATATATGTACATGTATAAAACTTTGTGCTGTTTTTAATTTTTTGTCTTCACTTTTGATTCAGTTTAGACTTGAAATGATGTTTAAATGAAGGATTGAGACAGGGGACAAGGAACAGTGTGGTGTGTAATCTGCCACAGTTTCATCAGTAAACCATTACATTTAATTAATCTTAAACCTGAAATGTGAAAATGTAAAAGTGATGATATCATCCAAGTAAACTCATTTGAGATGTTAAACTGGGTTCATGTGCAGTTTCCGATGAAGTATAGAAGATTCAGCTATCGTTAGCTGCAGCTCTCTTCAGGTCTCACCTGAGTCCTCAGCTTCAGGTGAGATATTTGATCTAAATAAATCTGCTGTGCACTCAGACATCTGTATGTGTCTGGATGAACTTTGTAGCTGGTGCTGCTTGTCTGTTAGTTAGCAGCTAACAGAATGATAATGCTTCTAGCTAAACACTGTTTATGTGTATCTGCAGCTCTTGTAAGGTGAATAAATAAAGTAGAAAACAGTAGAACACAATGTTGTGAAAGGAGTAGAACCCTGTAGGTCTGCAAGGTCCAGTTAAAGAACCAGAACATCCACAGACCTGATGACCCGACAGAACCAGACTCAAGTCTGGCTTTCAAAGACACTTCAGGACCTTCTGACCTCTAAAATAGGAAGAGTTAGGGTTTCAGGACATTTTAAGTCAAATTCACCAGCCTTTAATACACCAGCTTTTCGCTTTACCAGCTGTTTAATTAATCAGCTGTGGAATTTCGCCAGTTAAGATACTAAAAGACAGAAAGTGTTCACACTAGATTTCCAGAATCTGGATGGAGGGACGTGTAGGAGACGTGGAAACCAAAAGCCAGAGGTCAGAGGTCTGACTGGCCAATAAAATAGCATACAATAACATGTCATTAATTCACATCGATTGATCAGAAATGTTCAAAGTGCTGATTGGTCCCATCATTTTGGAGTGGGGATGTCCAGCTGAAGATGACATGTCAGCTGACCTCTCTCTGATGTGATATTTTCTATGACATCTCAGTAGTGTTCCTCAGAGTGGGCTGGGTCACAGAAGAAACGAGAGCTCCGTTTGGCCGATCGAGCCGTGAAGGGGACAGTCTTCAGGGCTGTAGGTAATAAAGACAAATAGCTGTTTACCTGTAATAACATGTTTACTTGTGATGATAACATATAAACTCTGATGATAACATGTCTACCTGTGATGATGTCCTCTATTGCACCGTCCTTCCCTTCATAAACATGACGGCTGTCTTTTCCTTGTCGTCGTCTCAGCTCTGTGACCAGCTCCTGCTGCTGCCGCTTTCCCCTATGGGATGGAGACTGGGGACGGGGGACGGGTATGATCTTTCACCTTCACTTCACTCTACAAATTGCTTATGACAGTCGTCACATTTGTCATCACGTCTGTTATTTTATGAGTCATCACTTCTGTGTTCTGTGTCATGTCAGCAGATGATCAGACAGACAAATCCTCTATAAATCAATCAGAGAGTGTATTGATGATGATGCAACTCTCCACCTTTGAAACGGTGTATCAGCAGCACAT
This sequence comes from Pampus argenteus, assembly GCA_036937835.1. Lineage (NCBI taxonomy): Eukaryota > Metazoa > Chordata > Actinopteri > Scombriformes > Stromateidae > Pampus > Pampus argenteus. The sequence goes on along the minus strand of CM072883.1, from coordinate 55,787 downwards.
GTTCCACCTATCAGAAGTGTCACCTCACCTTAGTCTCCTCCTCCTCCTGCTGCTCCTCTTGTTCTAGTTTCTCCAGCATCATCTGCTCCTGACGCCTCCTCTGCTCATTCTCCTCCTCTGCCAGCTGAACACACACCCACACACTGTACATTCATTTTACAACAGACCCTCTCCATTGCCAGTCAGGCAAGTCACGCTTCACCTCCATCGAGTCAACACTTATGAATTTCTACATTTTGTATATATTTTGTATATTTTACTTATCACTAAATTAAGTTGCAATGTGATCACATGGTTCAGGGATTTCAGTCGGTCTATATTTTATATAAGTGATATGTACAAGGTTGTATTATGTGTCTGACAGCAGAATCAGTTGTCACATCAGAACAAAGGCAGCCAGGAAACACTGAAGTGTAAAAGTGAAAATGTTGAATGTTTTGAGTATGTTTGTGTATATGTGCACATTTTAGGTGGAGTCTGAGGTGTACTGTTTACTCACCCTGTAAGCTTTAATGAAGCGAACGAAGATGGGGAAAAAGACAGATGGCGGCATTGTCTTGGAGCTCTCCCCAAAAAACTTAACCACGTCTTCAAAAGCATCCTAAATCAAATCAAAATTTTACAGTGTAGATATAAAAAAAACATTTATCACAGACACACATTTTATAATTTAGGTAACAGTAACATAATAGTAAGAAACTAGGCTTGTGTTTTGGGGGCCGACAAAGAAGATATCAGTTTTGTCCATTTTTTTTATTTTTTATTATTACTCATCCATTTATTTATTGCCAGAGACGGGTAGTAATGGAGTTAGGGTTTGAAGTTATTTTGTTATTGAAGAACAAGGTAAGGGCTTCACATTTTGTGAGAAGGGGGCAGTGTTGGGGGCGGTTAAGGTTGTCTCGTTTCTTTCTGATAATTCAGCAGAAACTTACTCAGGCCGACCACCAGAGAGCATTGAACTAAGGAAGCTTCATGTTAAAGTAAGCGTTTGTGTGTGTGTGTGTGTGTGTCTCTTTCACTTGTGCAATGCGTGCGTCCTCCTGCAGTTTGCTGAGTCGTGATTCGTTCCTGCTGATGAAGTCTTTGAGTGTTGCGTTGTGCTGTACGCTGAATTCTCTCCAGGTGAGCTCCATGCCACGCTGCAGCTCCTTGACGTCACACAACACATTCTCCAGACTCACTACAGGTACACAGGTGAGGACAAACACAGGTAACCACACACAGCAGCAGTAATAGAGTTAGATATTGAATGTTTGGAGCGCTGTGATTAGTGTACAGATTTTACCTGCAGCAGCCTTGTCGACGTAGTGAAGTTCGTTGTAGAACAAAGACACTGCAGGATATTTCTGTCTCACCACGTTGGAGATGTAGTGAAGCAACGTCTGCTTCCTGTCTGTCGACTTGGTCTCCAGGAGCTGCATGCACACACATACCAAAGCTGACATTTTTTGAAAGCTGATAGGCTGAGAGGCATGCTCGTGTGTGTCTGTGTGTGTGTTACCAGGTCTAAACTCTGCAGTTTGAATCCATACACTGCTCCTCTCTTACTGCTGTTCATGTAGTTCCCCAGAGCCAAGATGATCTACAACATCATCAATACCAACATCAACATTATCAATAACAGAATGACTGACATCAATAGCATCATCTATAAAATCAATAATGGCGTCATTAAAAAAAGGTCCCATGATGTACCAAACTGACCTCCAGGATTTTCTTCAATTTCTGAGACGATTTTATAGAAACTGACGCAGCGATGACGGCATGGAGTTGCTGTGGAAACGCAACACAGTTAGACAGGTAGTTGTCTAACTGTCTGTTTCTATCTCCACCTGTCTCTCCACCTGTCTCACTCACCGGAGTTAACATCTGCACGTTGTCACTGAAGTTACCCATGAACGTCATGATGCTCATGCGCTGATTGAGCCTTTCAATGCGACTGAACTGCATCATGAAGCGGTCCTCATCACTCAGTGCCTCTAGAGGTTTTCTGTCCCTCTCGTATTGCCGTAGCAGCTTCACCTCAGCCTCCGTTGGCAGGAAACGCATCAGACAGTCAACAAAGTCGACTCGAACTGTTCGCAGGTCAAACCTGCACAAACAGCAGTAAGATCGGCTGTCAAGCAGTAATCAGCAGCGGCCTGATCTGAAGACTGCTGTGTTTGGTGTTTTATGTGTCTTACGTGTGGATGGCACGGCAGATGACCTCTGACCCCTGGCCCGCCTTCCTAAGAGTAATGGCCAGGTTCTTGGCCCTGTTGGCCTCCAGCAGAGACACTTTAGATGGAGCTTTCTGAGGAAGCTTCTGTCGGGACAAAGTCAGGTCCACCGCCGGACCCTGAGCTTTCGTCTTAAACAGCTCCTCAAAGCCCTCCACGTCCAGGTCCTGAGAGACAGACAGGTGGAGACAGGTAGATGAGTCTCTGTGGACCAGCAGGTGAAGATACTGCAGGTGGATGTAATGACAGGATGATGTCACCATGTGGCATCACACACAGATAGTATAAATTATAAACATACGTGTGTGTGTGTGAGACTATGAAATCCATCCATACCTGCCTGAAACACCTGCTGCACCTTCACTGCTTCCTCTGAGAGACACACCTGGTGCTACAGGTGTGACATGTCATCTGATAGGACACTCGATGGTTTTTATGGTCTTGTTTGACATTTTTAACATAAACTCCAGGATCAACCTCTGGTTCCAGATATCTGATCAGATGTGATCATATAGATCAGCAGTATTGATCTTGGAACTGTTAACTGTTATTGGGTATGATTGATGATTGACAGGTGAGCAGAGAGCTGTTTATGTGTTTATTGTTAATATATAATGATGATGATGATGATGATGATGATAATGATGATAATAATAAATGATAAAAAAAATAATGATAAAGTAAGTTACCTGCAGGATGGCCTCATCGTCAATGTCGTTGAAAACGGTCCCGTTGATCTGACTTGGCTTCAGTGCGACCCAGTTTAACACTGGCATCCGGAACTTTGTCTGGATCGGCTTCTTAATCTTGACCGCTGCACAGGTAAGACAGGTGAGACAGGTGAGACAAATGACGGAGATGAAGGTATTCATGGGTCCAAAAAAGTGGTTCCAAACCCAAACGACACTGAAATGTACAACCCGAACCGGACCGGTGTATCATTTGAAAACTGGTCCCAGACCCATGCAGAACCAAGAAATGTTGGACCCGAACCCAACCTGACTGTATGGAATGTGAATCTGAACCTCTCTGGGTCGCGGCTTGGGTCTCGGGTCCTAGGGTTTGGTTGGACCCATGAAGACCTCTAGATGAAGAGGATGAGGATGGAGGTGATGGAGGAGGATACTGATGGAAGTGATGTTAGAGGATGAAGATGATGATGGAGGAGTGTAAAGATGTTTACGTACAGACATACAGAATAATAATAATAACGTACAGAATAGCTTGAGCGGACCCTCTGTAAGCAGAGCAAGAGAAAACCAACAAGTTAGTGACATCAAACTATACAGCGTGTGTGTATATATATATATATATATATATATACATACTGTACTGTACCCAAAGAGAATTTATCCAACTCACTAAAAAAAACAAACTATAATAAAAGGTCCATTTTTATCATGCATCCCCATATCAGCAAACGTCCACCTCCATTTTTCACACTCAGCACTGTTCAGAAAGAGATTTTCACACCTAATCCTGGTGTCATATATATATATATATATAACATTTTAATTATATATATATATATATATAATTAAAATGTTTCTCGTTTGGCACACTGGAAGGTTTAGTTTTACAAGCAGCACCTGAACACATCATTGAAACTGTCTCACCTGCCAGTCCAGACGTAAAGATGACAGTGGGCGACCCCCCCGACCCTGGAAGAGGGGGGGCCACCGGGGGGGGTGGGGGGGGCATAGGGATCGAGGAGAGCTCGCTGGTCCGACAGGGGGGAGGAGGAGGAGGAGGGGGAGGAGGGGGTGGAGCAGAAGAGGGAGGTGCTGGGTATGGCCCGTTGGACACTTTAAAGAAGAGAAGAAGAAAAAATCTGTGATTGTTTCCTGTCATACGCAAAGTATTATATCTCTACTTCAATTATGATACCTCTCAGCACATATCAGTTTGTGTTTTGCTCTAATGCTCTCTCATTGCAATTATTGATCAAACCTACTTTTTCTACTTTATCATGTATCAGTATTCTGATTGGTAGAGCTCACACTCACTGCTTCCTGGCATTGGAGGTGGTGGGGGGGGAGGGGGGGGTGACGGCACATCTGGAGCTCCGCCCTTTCCTGGTCCCATGCTGTGATAGGCTATGGTCTCACGGCTGCAGGGTGGAATTTATCACATTATCAGTAGTGACACAGAAACAGCAGATGTGAAATTCATGTCTGAACATGCATATTTACATTCATCACGTCTGCTCTCTGGTTTGTAAAAGTACTTCATGCAGGGAACTGGTCAATGGTTAAACAGACGATCAGTGGAGACGAGGTTTACGTTGCAGCTTTGAAAGACTCCACCTTCAGTCTAACCTCTGATCTGAACCCCATTGATGCAGCGGCTGAATGACTGAGGGTCCTACCTGGGGGAAAGATTGGGGCAGGGAGGAGGAGAGGGGGAAACAGAGTCGGCCACTCCCCCATCACCCTCTCCTCTCTGGGGCTGAGGAGCTCCAGGGCCCCCGGCCTGCTGGGCTTCCTGGGTTTGACGCTCCAGACGACTCTGACGTCGGATCGTCTGGTCCTTCTCCCGTACCATCCGCCGCAAGGTGTGCACCTGTGTGTTGGCACTTGCATACACCTCCTGCACAGGTGACAAGTGTTTATTAGTGTTACTGAGAGAACAGAATAATTAAAAAATTGATTTCATGTTATTTTGTGAAAGTAGTGGTTCAGATTCATCCACTACAAATCTCTTAATACTTCTTATGATAGTCTGTAGTGGAGTTGTCAGGTATGACAGTGATCGAGACCATTTCCTGTCATAGTGGCTAAAGTTTAAGTGGTTTCCATAGTAACATCACTGACCCGGAGATTGTCCAGCTCCTTGTTGGTTTGCATCAGCTGTTTCTCCAGTTCAACAATTTTCAGCATTGCTTCATTCTCCACATCCAACAGACGCTCTGACATCTGAGCAGAGAAAGAAAGACAGGCAGGTTAGTACAACACCTGTCTATCTGACCGCCTGTCTCTCTCTCTCATCCTGTCTGTCTCACCGTGGTCAGGTTCTCCTCCAGCTCCTCTACTCTCTCCAGAGCAGCAGTTTTGGTCTCAGCATCTTCCAGCAGCGTTCCGACGTCAAACACGTTGTCCAGGTAAGCCTGAATCTGCACCTGCAGCCTGTCGCTCTCTGTGTGCTTCAGCCTCTGAGGTGAGACGGGGAGACAGGTGGGAGGACAGGTAGGGTAGGTAAAGAGGTCAAAAGTCATAAATAATATTTGTGATGTTGGAATGCAGAGAACAGGTGAAGCTGATGTGTGACATCAAAGATCATGCGACTGGCAGAGCTGGTCATGTGACAGCTGTGTGTTACCTCCAGGTGTTCATCCAGGTTGAGTTTGGTAAAGTCGTACTGCAGATGGACTCTGAAGTTCATGTCTTCCACCGAGTGAACCACAATGTTAATAAACTGCATACAGGCCACCTGACAACCGTTTCCATGGCAACAGATAAGAAGTCAGTTAGTGACCTTCTGATGCGTTCTATTTTAACATGTCTCCAAGACGACTCACTCAAGTTAGCTTATCCTAACCCAATAGCTACATCCAGGTGAGTTGCGTTCATGTAATTAAGTTAAGACTGAGTTACATTATGTTTGTGGTTTTAAATTAATTTTGAATGAAGGTAGAAACATTTCAAAATTAATCAATCATACCAAGAAGTCAATGTTGTCGTCTTCATTCTTGAAATGTTCCATCAACTTCTCGAATCGCATTGACTCTGAACACACCTGGAAGAGAGCATCAGTTTACCACTAAAGCAAGCAACCGACATCTGCCACTCCGTCAATACTGTGTACACAGTACAGGTGTGTGTCTGTGTGTGCATTTACAGTTTTAAAGTTGTCGAATGCAGACAAGATGATCTCATGTCCTCCTCTGACCAAACACACCGCTGCCAGCAGTTCCAACACAAGAGCCTTCGTCCTGAGGACGAGAGAGACAGACAGGTAGAGAGACAGGTGGAACGTTAGAGACAGACAGACAGGTAGAGAGACAGACAAGTAGAGAGGCAGATAAATGGACAGAGCTGGATTATTAAATCATGTCATTATTTTACTCTACATGTTTTCAGATTTTACCTTTACTAACTGTTCCTGTTGGACATGTTAAACATCACTTCTTTGATATGTAGTTTTATCCATAAGTTTTAGATTTTTTGTTGTTATTTGTAGTTTTATTCCATAATTTCATACCTGATATGTTATGATCCACTAAAGTTTGGCACGATACAAGATGAATAAAAACCGTTATTTGTTATCTTTGCTAACCTGAACCATCTTGACTGCAAGGGAGCCGGGACTGACAACTGAGTGAAATTCAACTCTTCTTTGTTTGAGAGGGGAGATGGAGGTAGGGAGGAGTTTTATTTTGTGTGGTGTGCATCAGATGAATGAACTGAACACCAAACTGCAAGACAAGGGCCTTTTTGTTGATGACATGCACAGCCCGGTGAAGACTTTAATGAGAAAGATGCAGTTATAAAGTATAGATTGTAATTTGTATGGATTTGTAAGTATAGTTTGCAGGTGAAACTGTACCGGTTTGGTGCATATTACTCACCTTGGGTTCCTGTTGTTAAGGCTCAGGGCGATTTCATTGACGGCATGAGGATGAGACATGACCATGTTGAAACCATACTGAGGACAGAGACGAAGATCAGTCATCTCATGTCTTTTAGATCTCTAATGTTAATAATATAATAGAAAGTACATAATAACTTATCATTTTTGCTTAAATCATTCTGTTAAGTAAAATTTTCCACATAAATTATGTTCATTTCTTTGTTGTTAGAGAGGCCAAAAACATTATTCTGATTTCAAAAGAAGTGAAAAATATTGGGATCATTGGCATTTCTTAAAAACTTTGAAGAACACGAAGATCAATTAAAAATACTTTATTTGTTCGTCAAGGGGCAATTTGAAGCTAGCACGTCTGCAAACAAATACACATTCCATACAATACAATCAACACAAAATAAACTGAACATTTCTGGCACTATTTACTAGTTAGGGCTCGTTACTGAATGATGTTCAAATCTGACCTGGTAGTTCATGATGGCTCGCAGACACATGACGCATACATGGACATCATCTTTCTTACAGACAAGTCGTGAATTCTTCAGAGTGCGACGACTTGGCAGAGTGTTGGAGCGAGTCACCAGTGTCGAACTACAAACAAAGAAAACATCGTCAGAGATCTGCGTGAAGATCATCTTGTGAGTCTGGTTTTTATTGTATTTGGTACCTGATGGAGTGTCGTGCTGCTCTGGGTGCAGAGGATGGGGAGGGGAGGCTGCAGTCGCCATGGAGATCCTCTATGGACCGACTCCAGGGAGAGTCGATGGATGACACCTCTCCTCCGGCCTCCGACTGTTCACCATCAAACCTGCATGCATGCAGTCTTTATGTTTAACGTACATCCTGAATGTAGAAACGTTCATAGAGCTGGTCTATTTACTGCATCATGATAGGGTTAGGGTAGGGTTAGCATAGACGCTGTGTCATCTCTGTTGTCACACATGTGCAGACAGTGAATGTCCGTTTCTGATTTTACTGCTGTTTGCACTAATGACTGTTCTCACATTGTAGTGATTGCAGGGACTACATTTTTGTCCCTACCAGGGACAGAGGCAGGGATATATAGACCAGCAAACCCCCCCTGACAAATCACACCCTGCATATAGCACATCAATATTAGAAAATGTGTGTACTCTCATCATCAAAAAAATAGATGAGGGAACATCTTTTGGAAGAACCGTGTTCATCCCTCCAGTAGGCTTCAGAAACCTGATGCCCGACTCCGCCCAACACTTTTCTAGGAAACTTTATGTTGGTTTTTTACTTTAATTTGTCTGTATGTATGACAAGATGTGTATGTAAAACTCTCCAGACTTACGTGACAGCGTACTGAGCAAAGGACAAATACTCGACCAGAACATCCAGACCTCGATTTTCCTCATTCAGAAACTCTCTGACCCACCTAAAGAGAAACAGACAGTTCAGAGAAAAAGACTTGTGAACAGCGAACAGACAGAAAGATAGACAGACAGAGACAGACAGACAGACAGACAGACAGGTACCCGATGTGATTAGTGCGAAGAGAAATCTCAAGTTCTCTGAGCATCTGAGTTGACTCCTGGACCCTCCTCCTGAACTTCTGCAGACAGACAGTTCAGTGATAGACAAACAGGCAGCTATGAAACCTTTTTCTTTTTCTCACAGTTTTTAGTTTGAAAGTTGACAAAACATGCAAAAAATTACATTTACATCTCACCTTGCGTGTGACCGCTGGGTCGAGGAAGCCACGCAGCTTCTGGATGTAGGTGTGTGGAGGGTTCTTCACCTGAAACCTCTCCTAAACACATATCAAAAACACAAAACATATGATTGGATGACACCAGATACAAAGTCCCACCCACCACCAAACACCTGCCTGACCCACAACTAAAAAGTCCAAAATCAGGTTTAAACACACCACTATAAACATGATTAACCCTAACCCTTGAATCCCCACACATCTGCCTATTCAGACTCACTCAAGGTGGTGTCCCATTGGAGATCAGTAATCACCATCCTGTCTCAAAATGGTCTGCCGTGGCTAAAATACTTGAATCACTAGTTAACTCAGAAAATGAAAGATTCGGTTTTAGGACACTAAACAACTACTGCAGCAGTGTTTTAATATCATTATTGTTTCACTTGATAACAAACATTGTGCAGCTGTGTTTGTTGATCCGTCCAAGGCCTTTGACTCAGTGGACTGTTATATTACTACGACTGTCACTGTAGTCTTCAGACAAATTGGCTCCAGTGAAAATGCATTTTTAAAACTGCAAGTTTAAAACTTTAGTTTTGAATGAATTAGACAAAAGGCTCTACATACAAATACCCTGAAATATGGCTGGATGTTTTGTTCAGTCCACTTGTAACTATATTAGATGATGATGATGACACTATATATATCCAGAAATCCTACTCTCTACTTTGTCAGCTATACTCTGGTGACTGTGTTTTATATTGAACAATCGAGCAAGAACCCATTGTAATTTATGCACTTTAGTTGGATGGCCCTCAATGAAAATACACAGAAACGTTCATATCTACCTTTACATTTACATTACAACGCCATCACTGGTAAACTTCCTGGTTCCCTTCTTAAAATTCTACTAATACCGCGTTCATAAATGTATTTTCATACTCTTGACATGGAAACCTTTACATATAAAGTTTTAGTGGAAATGCTGCCTTCAGCTGTGGGCTCATCCACCTCAGTATTGAAGATGTTCCTGACACCTTGACCAATCAGAATCATAAATATCAGGTAGGAAAATATTTAAACAGCACTTACCTGATCACAGATCAGCTCCCACTTCTTCTCGTTGTCATAGGAACGCAACAGACGCACCTTGTCAGGAGGCAGATTCATCGAATTCTGAAACATTAAGAACAAGATTATTCTGAATGGATCCTTCCACCAATCATTAATCAGTACTCTTTATTAAAACATCAAACTGTACAAACTGAATGTTTATATCAGCACACTTCTTCCACCAGCCCCCCCATCACCCCAGACCACCTGAAACATTTACCAGATCCGATGGTCCACATCATACTGGAGGTCTTCTGAATATTTTGTGTATGTGTCTATGTGTGTGTTTCTTTCTGTGTGTATAATGTTTGTATGTGTGTGTTTGTGCGTAATATGTGCATGTTTCTCTGTATGTCTGTAATGTGTGTTTCTCTGTATGTCTGTAATGTGTGTGCGTGTGTGTATTTACCAGAGCAATGGAGAACCTCTCTTCTAGCTCGGCGGGGTCGGGCATCGGGAGTCGGACCGGTGCGGCTCTGGACCGGATGACGGCCAGCTGGCTCTCCATGCTCTCTGTGTTACCCATCATACACACCGATTACCGACCGACACACACTAAACACACCCACAGACACACACACTCAGAAGAAACACAGCAGCAGGAACATGTGGTCGGCCATCACACGCCAGTCGACACTCGGCTGCTCGGTGGAGGTGATGAAGGTCTCTCTCTCTCTCTCTCTCTGTCTCTTTGTCTCTCGCTCCTCGCCGGTGAGGATGATGATCCAGATGAAGCTTCGGTGTGTTGTGTGTATGAATATGATGTGCGTGTGTGTTGTGTGTAAGCGCGTGTCGCAGATCAGCCGGTTAATCCTCCCCCCTCCTCCCCCACAGAAAGAAAGAAAGCGAGAGTCGAGTCGGCAGCCCCCTTCTCTTTGTGTACGTCTATCCGACCCTCCTCTCTCTCTGTCTCTCTCGCTCTCTCCCATTCTTTGTCTCCGCCGCTCGACCCTGCCTCCTCCATCTCGTAATTAAACTCAAATTTTCTTTATTGACATACATTTCACAACAACAATATTGCCGAAGCAAAATAAATACATTAATACAAGAAACGATAAGCACAATATGGTAAAAAATCGTGTGTGGGTGTGCATGTGCACGCGCATGCGTTGTATAGTTGTGTTTGTATATACACACACTGGTTGTTCTGAAGGCAGGAGGAGATGAGATTTGCTGCAGCTTTGGTGATACAGGCCTGTAACCCTTCTGCCGTCTGTTTCAGGACATGTTAGGGTTAGTCTATTTAGAAATGTTTGCTACTTCCAACATGTGGTGAGCAGGTGTAGCTCTGTCTCCACCTGTCCTCTGGCATGTCTATGGCGACCCTCCTCTATGGTGAGACTGTGTTCACCCCCCCTCTCCACACCACCTTTTGTCTGTGTCGCTCGACCTCTTCTTTCTCACTCTCTCGCTCCTCAGACAATGAACCAACTGCCGCTAAAGCCGGAGCCTGTTTTTATTTGTTTCAACTAAATAGCAAAACAAACATTATTATTAGTACTAATAATATTAATCTGTCATATAGTAATATACTTTGAATGTTATTAATATTCTATGTTAATAGTACAAACATTGCTTTTAGTGGTAATAGTACCAACATTATACTAAATAATATACTGCATACTATTAATTGTATTATTTCATCTTCAATCAACGTATTACTTTAGATCTACAACACAATCCATCTGCTTCTCTAAAAGCAAGCAGGGTTGCACAGTATTAAACGCTGAAGTAAAATCAAATAAATTTAAGTCATAGTCTTGAAGTTCTGAGGATGGCATCTTCAATCATATCTAACATTGAGTCATAGAGTAGTAGTGGTTTTTTATAAGAATATCTCCACTAACGTGCAGGGCCTTTGCTAATTTGTTATTTATAAATGGCACTGCACATTAATCAATAATAGCAATTTAACATTAGCGAATTAGTTAACAGTTACTTTCCACCCAACACAACTAAAAAGTGACAAATGAATAAAAAACATTTTATCTAGAAAGTTAACTTAAGACAGTAGGAAAGACTGAAGAGATGTTCCCTGTAAACTCTTCACATTGAAACACGTCCAGCAGTTCAGTTTAATTTATAGCATCTTAACGTCATCTGTTGTATACAAATGCGTTGTGATAACTTGTCTTCGCCAGTAGATGGCACTGTGTCTGCACTTATTTCATACTGTTAGTGCTGACCTTTTATTTATTAATGTGACTGTAACACTAAGCTTAACTCAGAACCAATAACCAGTAATATAGTGGCTGTACACACCGTAGACTGTACACAGTGTTGTGTTGCAGGTTCACGTATTTCAGTAGGTTTTTTTTAGTCACACTGTGAAACTCAGTATGGCGACTAAAAAACTTTGATTGATGACTTTGAATTTAGCGTGTCCTGTTGACTGTCACTATGTCGATGGCTGTAGTTGTATTAATTATGAGGAGCTGTTTCTGTTGAACAGCAGACAAAGGGTTAAAAGTGTCTTTTGAATCTTCAGCTTCACTGCGTCTCCAAAACATCTGAAGTCATCCATCAGCTTCAGCACCACGGACAGAGTCTGCAGAAACCCCGCCCCCTCTGACTTCTTCCATCAGTCTGCATCACACACAGAGAGAGAGAGAGAGAGAGAGAGAGAGAGACAGGTAGTCATAGTCAGACATCGGGACGGACGGAGGCAGACAGACAGACAGACAGACAGACAGGTAGATAGTCGGAGACAGAGAGACTGACAGGCGGTGGAGTGATGGAGCTGCAGACAGGTTTCTGTTTCTTTTTTCTTCACGGTGGTTTTTCATTTACAACGTTTTAACGGGAAGCCCGCCAGACAGACAGTGCTGCAGTGAGGCTCACGCTGCTCGGTCACTGTGTCGTCATGGGAACGGTACTTTCCCTGTCTCCGAGATCGCGGAAAGCTGCGGCTCGTGGGCCAGAGAAGCTCGTGGAGCCCGCGGTCCAGAAGCCGCTGGAGCCCCGCGAGGAGGAGAAAGACCAGAAGGATGAAAAGAAGAAGAAGAAGAAGCGGCACCCGGTGCTGCTGCACGCGCTCAGCTGGAAGAAACGTCTAGTGGCCGCACGAGCTAAAAGGAAGGGCGGGAAGAAGGTAAAACCGGCGTTGTTCGAACCTGGGCACGTCCAGCGAGAGCAGGCCGTCAGCGACAGCCGCCACCGAGCGTTGAAGGGCGGTCACAGACACGGACCAATCCCGGTACCCGTACCCACCGTCCCGGAACAGAACCAGAACAATCCGGACCGGATAATCTCGCCGCAGAGGGTAGTGGTGCAGGTCGGTGTGTGTATGTGTGTGTGTGTGGTGGGGGGGGGGGGGGAGAAATGGGTTTTCATTTTAATGAAAAATGACACAGACGCAGGAATCTAAATATCAAATGACATTTTTTTTTGTTGTTAAAGCAATAGACTAATGATCACTTGAATTTTAATGTATATATGTTTATTTATACAATTATTGTTTACCTAATATGTGTGCTTTATTGTTTGTGAAATCATTTAAAGTCTCAAATGCATAATAACCTCATCAATAGATCATCAATCACTATAAACTAGAAACCGATGTGAAAATAAAATTGAGAGAATATAATGAAAAATCTGAATTCTAGATTTAGAATTAAACTCAATAGGGTTGAAAATATGTCTTGTTTTTACTATATTAAATATTAATTATGCAGAATTAATTACATGTATAAATAGTAAAACAGTTTTCAGATCATAAAATAAATGTTACTAAATTAACGTAATTGATAATATAAAAGAAAATCTAACTTTTTGTATTGGCACAAAAATAAAATTTTACAGAATGATATTTGTTCAGGTGTGAACAAAAGTAAATAAATACATATTTAATCATGTTTTGGTAGTTTTTACACTGCTGATTCATAATTTGTCTTTTCTCATCTACAGGCATCCACAGGTGAACTCCTTCGTTGTCTTTCAGACTTTCTGTGTCATCGCTGTGTCAAACTTAAAGAGCTGTCGTCCAATCAGATCATCCTGTGGTTCAGAAACGTTGACCGAGTGCTATTGGTTCAGGGCTGGCAGGTGTGTGTGTTATCATTTGTCAATTTATTATATAAATATCTCTAAAACTAGTCAGCTAATGTGTTGCTTAAAAAAAGTGTATACAAAATAATTGTAATGCATTACTTTACACAACTGTTAATGTAAGGTTAGGGTTAGTCATTAATCATTTTGGCCTGTTCATGTTTTATGAAAACTCTTGTCTCTTTCTTCTGTAGTATTTTTATTCTTTTCTCTATAGTAGTAATCCTTGTCTTTTCTCTCTGCAGGACCAGTGCTTTATCAGTCCTGCTAGTCTGGTGTTCGTGTACCTGTTGTGCAGGGAGGCGGTGAATGAGGACATGTCCTCAGAGCAGGAGCTCCATGCCACCTTTCTCACTTGCCTTTACCTGGCCTACTCCTACTTGGGCAATGAAATCTCATACCCACTCAAGCCTTTCCTGGTGGAATCTAGCCGTGAGGCATTCTGGGAGCGAGCGTTAGAGCTGATTGACCAGCTGAGTGCTGATATGCTGCGAATCAACGTTGACCCACACTTCTTCACTGAGGTATTTCAGGACCTAAAGAACCAGGGAGGAGTCAGGGATAAAGATAAAGAGAAGGAGAGGGAGAAGGATAGGGAAAAAATTCTCCAAGACAAGGAGACAGAGGAGGAGAAAGAAAACAAAGGAGGCAGCAGGATTGATGATCTGGATCGCTAAGAGAGGAAAAGAGATAAGAGAGAGGACCACAGTATTTATAAATTGACCTGTAGTGGTCTGAATGTAAATGACTGCATCTGCAGCTTGAAGGTAACTGATCTGATGAGCTGTCTGACATCTACCGAACACAGTGTGATTGATCATGACCTTTGATGACCCTCTGATGAAGAGAGACTGAAACATGGACACTAGCTCACTTAACTGCATGCTGTCAATGAAAACCAACTATTGTGGATGTAGATGAGTTACCATGGCAAACTTACATACATTTTCCTTTGGGGGGGGGGGTGGACAACAGAGACAGAAAACATCACAGAAAGATGCTCTACAAATAATCAAAATAGACACCTAACCTAACGACCAAAACTTTTTATCAGTGATTTCAACAGTAACATGCTGGCTGAGGCAGCCTGCAGGTTACATTGGTTCTATGCTCTTCTTTTGTCTTTGTTTCCATGTGATGACTTGTAACTGTCAGTATGATGACACAAATGTTTGTCTCCAGCTATAGTAGCACTTTAACACGAAGAATGAGAGTAAAGGAGACACTAAACCAGACTCCCAGCTGATTAGATCTCCTATACTGAAACCTTTCCTGCAATGTCTTGCTAAGCATGTGTCTTGTGACATTAATTGTCAAGCTGTTGCATTCCTTCCCAGCTGAATGTAGTACGAGGGCTTAGTACCACTTCCTAATACCTGATTCCTCAGGTTATAAACATAACATAAACAGATGACCCTGCCAGGACTCAGTTTTCATTGCAAAAACCTTTTATGCAACAGTAAATTGAGTTTGGAGAATTCCTTGAGACCAATAAAGATATATAAGAATATTGATGTTTTAAATTATTTTACTCTAAAGAAGCTTTTAAAGAAGATTAGTTTATGCCTGATACCTGTAATCAGGTATCAGGCAGTGCTTATAAATGTATTTACTTTTGACCTCCTTGAGATTATTGTTAAATTTTAAAGGTCTGTAATTTAATGTTGTATGATTTTAGAAGAAAGAGTTGCAGATTAGCATAAATGTTTTAAAACATTATAATTGAGGTAACTGTGTACTGCTTTACAGTTAATCTAACCCTAACCCAAGTGTTAATTATGAATCGTATATATTTCTGAAAGTTTCTGTCCAGATAATAGTGTTTGAAAAGCAAATAAACACAGCTGCCTTTTGACTGCTGGTCACCACAATATACCAGTACCAGAGTTACTTATTAAACACACAGGAACCAGTCTGTCATGTAGTTCATCAGCTGAACTTGAATTATAGATTTAAAGAATCATCACAGTCAAAGTAGCAGCTTTGGTTGCAGTTTGGTGTGTTTTTCTTCAACATCTTGTAGCAGTTATACAAAATGGCCCCTCAGCAGCCATGATAAAAACAGCAGGTCATGTAACCTGGTCGATATAACTTCAATGTTGTCTGTCTCTGCTGTCCACAGGCTGAATGTAAACCAGTTAGGCTACATGAACTGTGCCAATTGTTTTTCAAGAGAAATCAAACCACCGACATAAACAACACGAGCGTGCCTGTCGCCTTTTATTTCCTCTGTTCATTTCCAAATGCTGTTTTCTATTGGATTTTATTGTATTTCATGCTATTTCATGTAATTCTATCCACTGCCCAGACTTGGTAAAACTCGTTAAGGTTGATTTAGTTTTTGATTTGTTTTACATTATGAAAACATTGTACAAAAGAAATGTTGAATACTTTAAAAGGCTTTTGAAGTTAGTATTAAATGTGTCATGACTTTAAGTATGGATATATTTTTGGCTGTGGTTATAGTTGTAATATTAGCATTGGCTGAGCCATGAAAACAGCATTTAAGAAAGATATTCTTGCCCAGAATTGAACCTGATTCTGCTAAAAAACATGACAGGTGTGTCGCCAATGCACCTCAGGAGTTCAAGTCAACAGCAATGCTCATCACTCAATCATGAAAGTTCACTGCACTGACCTGTATTTAATGTTAGTATTAAAAACCTGATGTATTTATAGCAGTAGCCTCAACCACAGCCATAGTCATTTGTGGTGGAGTTTTCGGCACCATCTGATAACAGTATGGGTAATGTCAATATCAGTTTAAGATCATTGTCAACCTGCTGTGATAAACAGACTAAACTAGGTATTCTAACCATATTCAATGTAACCCTACCAAATGACTACATAAGGTTAGTTGAGTGCAGAGCTGTACGTAGAGTAAACACAACAAAACATTTTTTGTCAGGTTACCATGACTACTAATCTGCTATTAATACAGTAAAGTTTTGTTTCAGTGCCCAACTTTTATTGATTCCTACAGGCAGATCCAGGTGGGTTCACCTGGGAAGAGTCAGGTAAGGCCTGGTTCAGTCAAGCGTAGTGCTGTGAATGTACAAATCGGTACAACACTGGATGTGCCTACTTTAGCTGTGTTTTTAACAAATGGTGAATGTGGTACAGTGGGAACTTCACTCACCTTTACTACTATTGTGGCAGCCTCGTCTGAGCAATTACAATTGATTAACATTTCATTTTCACTGAGAATGTAGTGGTTGCTAATAAAAATCAGGCAGACAGGTAGACATAGGCAGTCTTACTATGCAGTTTAATCTACAGATGTGCTACAGCATCTGTATTTTTGTGTTACTGCAGTAGATCATCACTGCTCTGGTTTTGTGAATAACGGAGGCCAAAGTCACATGATACACCTCTTCTCACTGCCAATTGGTCTAAATTTGGTGCATAGAGAGAGAGACTGAAACAGGGAGGGACAAGGAAAAAGAAAGAAACATGAGGCAGGGAGATGTAGAGAGACACATGGAAATGTGTGAAAAGGGTCCAGAGAAAGAAGAAGAAAAAATATGCAGGTTAAGGTAAAGAAGAAAGAGAAAATTAGACCAAAGATGTAGTGAAAGTGAGATTTCCATTCAACAAATGAGACTCAAAATATTGACTCCTTCATTTGAGTGAGTTCCTGCCCTCCAGGCCCTACCAGTGGAGATGAGAGAGAGAGAGAGAGAGAGAGAGAGAGAGAGAGAGAGAGAGAGAGAGGGGGGTTTATATTCACCTTTCAACAACCCTAACCCTAACAGCAAGAACTTACCGAGTTACAGTGTATAAAGAATAGTGTCTCTAAAATGTATGTAGAAAAACTAAAGTGGCAGATTATAGTAAGAAGTAGGTACTTGAAGATATTCAATGTAGAAAGTATATTTGTTCCTAGTCAGTGTACTCTAACGTGGTGTACATTGTTTATAATGCTACAGCGCCTCCTTGTGGTTTGCACTCCGCTATTTATTTTGAAAGACTTCTGCCGTTTTGTCCTGAAGCATTCTGGGAACTTCCGTTTTCTTCTCTTGGCGCAAAATGATTTCATCCATCGCTGAAGGTAGGATTAAAAGCACGAAACTGAGCTGATTGTTTATACTGTTCATATGTTTGTATCCTGTAAGCAAAAAACCCCAAAACATTTACATTTATTTATTTACGTTGTTGACTTTGTTTTGTTCGGAAAAGTTTTTCGAAGTAGAGCGAACAACTCGGGCTCACAGAGGGTGAGACTACTGAAAATGTCATGTCTTTCTTTATTAAAACTATACGTATCTGGTTATAAACAACTTCTAAAAGTGGAATAAATTCAATAAAAGGACCTCAGATGCAGGCCACGACAGTTTTCAGTGTTAATTGATATTGATTATCCACGATAGTTAATTAAGTAGTTAAATAATTGTGCGATAGATATTAGACAAATCAATAAATACTAAATAGTACAGGCGTGAGGTAAAAATGTATAAGATAAAATAAAATACGTTTAAAATAAGTGCTCACAAACCCTAACCCTAACACGCCCTCTGAGACAAATGTATTCTGTGATTTTGGGCTATATAAATAAAATTTGATTTGATTTGATATATGTACACTGGAGATCAACATTATAAACTACTGATTTTTCTGATATAATGTCATCTTCACTACTAGAACACTTTGTCCACAAAATAACTACTGGACTGGTCTATATATGTGTATGTCCGTATGTGTATGTCCGCCTCACAGGCGACCTGCAGTATTTAAGGAGCAGCCACACATCCAGTCTCTGCCGGATTGTTGTGAAGCACTTAAACCATCCCTTTCTGAAACGTGACATCCAGAGGTTCTCTATCGGGTTGAGATCAGGACTCTGGGCAGGCCATGTCATTATTTCAATGTTTTCAGTTTTAAGGAAGTGCTTTACCTTTTGTGCTGTGACATAGAGCGTTGTCCTGTCCTGTTAAAACTTATATGGGGTCTTATGTTTCTATGGTGTAGTGGTTGGTTCCACACCTCCATCCAGGGGAGAGCTGGGCCCGATCTCGCATCATCCTCAAACGTTTTGTGCATCATTTAGTCCGTTGGGGATTTTTGTATTCAATCTTAAAATCCAAATCTTTTCGGCTCGCTTCCTCTGTCCGGTGGTCCATCTATCATTTGATTCCAGCCCCGAGATGATGAGGTTATTGGGTGTGTGTTGTTGGAAGTGCTGAATGAGTTGAGTGCCAGGTTTACCTTGTCTGATGTTGTGCATATGTTGTTTTAAACGGGTGTGTATGTCATGTTTAGTTTCACCTATGTAGTGTTTATTGCAGGTGGTGCATGTGATAATGTAAACCGTTTTGCTGGTACTGAGGGAAAGTGAACCAAGGGTGTGATGTGAAGTTCTGCTGTAAGTGTTAACAATGAAATTTCTGTTTTTATAGTGTGTACTGTACTGTAAGTGTTCCCGTGGTCTATGGTCTGTGAATTTGGATTGGATCAAGATGTCCTTTAAGTTTTTGTTTCTTCTGTATGCTGAAATGGATTTGTGATACTGGAAGGCTGGGTGTTGTGACTGTAGTTGGGTGAAGTTATGTTTGATGCTATGGTGAAGTCTGGTGATTTTGGTGATAAGTACTATAAAAGTGCTTGTAGAAAAAGTGCCAAGCTATAATAAAACAAATGTTAAGGTTAGTATACACACAAGTCATCACACATAAGTAGAAAGAAGATAAAATGCATAAAATATATATACACACACACAGGAGTGTAAACAAAATTCAAGTAAATGTATAAAAAATGCATGCACTCACACACATATATAAAGGACATGTGTGTGTGTGTGTATATATATATATATATACACACACACACACATACATACATACACACATCCATATATAGAATAAAAGCATTTAAAATGGATGGTCCATTCTTCAATCAAAGGACATGGGAGAGGCCCTGAGGGGAACTGTGTATGGGTGTGTGTGTGTTTGTTTCTTTCCACCCCTTTTTTCTCCTCTCTCTCTCTCTCTCTCTCTGTGCACAGAGGAGACCTCAGGTGAGACTCATTGTCTCGTCAGCATGAGCTGACTTAAGGAGGTGCCTTTCTCTTTGTCGGGCTCTCTATTTTTCCCCTGTAGGTGATCCAGTGAGAAGGTGAGGCTCTGGTTTCCCCATGCCCGGAGCTGTTTTGGTTTTGTTATTTTAGTTTTGGTTCGGGGGTTCCTTGGTAGTCCTTTTTTCGGCCTTTTCCTTTTCATTTAGGTAGTGGGTTTTAGGTAGGTTTAGTTTAGGAGTGGATGCTGGGTACGACGGCCGTTGGCTGGCTCGGTGTTCTCTCGTTTTGTTTGTTTTGGCCAGGAACCTCCAACCCTTTTGTTTTGTTGTTTTCTTGGGGAATTATTTAGTCTGTTTTTGAATTAATAAAAATTATTATTGGTTTAATGACAACTTTGGTCTTTATGTTGTCTTTAAATATGTTTCGGGCCTTGCGAGCCCTTGATGTCCGTAACATATTTGGGGGCTCGTCCATTTCGAGTTGGTCTTTAGCTTTTTGTTGATTCCAACTGAGTGCCGTGTCTATAAGTGGTGCGTTGTATCCGGTTGACTTTGTGGTGTGCCTTTGTTGTCGCGACACATGTTTTTTGGCTTGTGTTTTAATTGGTGTGTTTTGTTGCACATGCTTTGTGTCGTGACGTGTGTAGTGGCACTTGTCATCCAGGGTAGGCTGCTTTGTATAGATAGCTGTGTGTTTTTACGACCGGTACGTTTAGGGCCATCGTGTTTTTTTTTTTGGTGCTGTTGTGTTTTTTTTGGGTGGATTATTGAGTAGGTAGGTGAGTGGTTGTTTTTTTTTTTTTTTTTTTTCCTCACCCCTTGTGTGTTTGTTCACAATGGAGTTGAGTGTGGAGGAGTTTGTTGCTCATCCAACGTTGGAGCAGTTCCACACTTGCACTAAAGAACAGTTAATTTCTTTGGATACTGTTCTTGAAGTTCCTCTGTCCAAGCAGATGAAAAAGCAGGTTATGAAAGCTGAACTCTTGTCTGTTAACTAAGAAGGGTCTACTGAGTGATGTGACTCTGAAAGCGGTTGTTGCAGGTTCAGATGGAGGTGAAGCGGTACGTCTCAAGGAGTTGGAGATTGAGATGCGCCGTTTAGATCTCAAAGAGAAGGAGTTTGGTGAGCTAGAGGTTAGGAAGATGGAGGAGGAAACGAAAAGGCAAATTCGTCTGAAAGAATTGGAGTTACAACAAAACCCTCAGCCTCCCCCTCCCTCCCTCCCCCAGTGATTTTGATGTCAATAAATACATCCGTTTTGTTCCGTCTTTTATTGATAAAGATGTTGACAAGTACTTCACCCTGTTCGAGCGTGTAGCTGAGTCCTTGCATTGGCCTAAACAGGTTTGGCCTTTGCTTTTGCAATGTGTGTTTACAGGAAAAGCCCAGAATACTTACGCGTATTTGCCGTGTGATTTAAGTTTGAATTATGATCGTGTCAAGGAAGCGGTGCTTAAAGCATACGAGTTGGTGCCCGAGGCATATAGCCAGTGACACACATTAATGATCGTAAAGTGTTGAAAGTCTCTGAGGCAGCAGTGCTCGCTGATGAGTATGTCCTCACGCATAGGGACAGTTTTTATAGGCCGCAGTCCTCTGGGGACCGTAGCTTCTCTGCACCCAGGGCCCCTGCGGCACAGAAAGTGAATGTTAGGGAGGCAAAGCCTGGTGTTAGGGAGAGTGCTGGAGTTAAGGAAAGTGACAGGGTTTGTTTCTTTTGCAAGAAGCGTGGACATACAGTTAATTATTGTTTTGCTTTAAACAAAAGAGGCAAGTCTTGTAAGGCTGTTAATTTTCATTCTGGGAAACGATTTAGCAGGGGGAAAGGTGCAGCTTAATCCTGAAGTAACAGCAGTACCCCGGTCTGAGTGTCCAGATGAGTTGGTGGAAAAGTTTCCAGGGGTGTTTTCCGTCTGCGCTATTACTCGTGCTATGGCAGCGAAGCAACGCCAGCTGCAGATTGAGTCCAGTGATGGGGAAGTGGAGCTGAGTGACAGTTTTATGGCTGAGGAAAGTTTGTCAGCGCTGCGAAGCCTTCCTTCCTCACACTCGGTTTCTCTTCCACCAGCGTTGCCAGCCCTTCCCTCCCCAGACCCAGTTTTTGTCCCTCCGCTATCTCCATTCTCCGTTAGAGTTGTCAGGAACAAAATTGTCCATGTCACTTGAACAGCTTATTATTGAACAGCAGCGTGATCCTACGCTGGTTTCTCTTTTTGCGGCTGTGGGTTCGGATGATAAAGCTGGGGGTGGGTCTCCCAGTTATTTTCTGAAAGACGGTGTGTTGATGCATAGATGGGTGCCACCACGTTTTGATTCTCAAGATGATTTGGGGATTGTGAAGCAGGTTGTGGTTCTGCAGCTGTTTCGACCAGAAGTTCTAAAGCTGGCCCATGATAATCTTTTGGCTGGCCATCTTGGGGTCAATAAAACACAAGACAGAGTGTTGCGTTGTTTTTTTTGGCCGGGTCTTAAGGCCGATGTGCGTCATCACTGTAGGACCTGCCATGTGTGTCAACTTTCTGGTAAGCCCAATCAAACCATTTCCCCGTTTCCCCTCCACCCGATTCCTGTGGTAGGGGAGCCCTTTGAACATGTCATTGTAGATTGTGTAGGCCCTCTTCCCCGTACCAAAGCTGGTCATCAGTTCCTCTTAACCATCATGTGTTCTAACACCTGTTTTCCTGAGGCTATCCCTCTCCGTAAGATCACTGCTTCTGCAGTCATTAAAGTATTAACTACGTTTTTCTCTTTGTTTGGGTTGCCTCGGGTGGTTCAGACAGACCAAGGGACAAATTTTATGTCCAAGGTTTTTGCGCAGGTAGTAAAGCAGCTTGACATCTCCCACTGTTATTCTAGTGCGTACCATCCGGAGAGTCAGGGTGCGCTCGAGCGGTTTCACCAGACCCTAAAATCTATGCTATGCTCTTACTGTCTAGAGTATGGTATGGATTGGGATGAAGGTGTCCACTTACTTCTCTTTACTGTGCGTGAGGTGGAATCACTGGGTTTTAGTCCTGCAGAGCTTGTGTTTGCCCATACGGTGCGTGGTCTGCTTAAACTGCTGCATGAGAAGTGGGTTGGTAGTGCTGAACCACAGAATTTGCTCGACTATGTGTGCGATTTTCGGTCTAAACTTCATCGTGCTTGTGAGTTAGCTAAACAGAGCATGGCTGTTGCCCAGGGCAAGATGAAGTATTGGTTCGATAAATATGCGCAGAGCCGTAGTTTCAGCCTTGGTGACAAGGTGTTGGTGCTGTTGCCCGTCCCTGGCTCATCATTACAGGCACGTTACAGTGGACCCTATGTTGTCCGGGAGAAGGTTGGTGCACGTGACTACGTGGTCGCAACCCCGGACCGCAGGAGGCGAAGTCGGCTTTGTCATATAAACATGTTGCGACGGTCTGTTTTACCATCTCCTGCTGTGCTGACGTCTGTGGTGCTGTCTGGTGCTGAAGTTATTGATCAGGCTGAGAGTGCTGTGGCTCTGTCCGGTGCTGATCTGCTTGATTCATCTGAGGATGTGGATTTTGATGGTGACATTGTTCTGTCCAGCGCTGTTGTTCACGGGCGTTTGAAGAATTCTGAACTGTTGGCTAAACTTGATGGTTGCTTTTCGCATCTGTCGCCATCTCAGAGTGTGGATGTGGTCCGTTTGATTTCTTCTCGTATGTCGTTGTTTTCTGATGTGCCTTCCCAGACCCATGTGCTGTGCAACATGATGTTGATGTCGGTGATTCGATCCCGATTAAGCAACATGCGTACAGAGTAAACCCAGACAAACATGTGCGCTTGCAGAAGCAGGTGGATTACATGTTGGGACATGGCATTGCTGAACCCAGCTGTAGTCCCTGGAGTTCCCCTTGCCTGCTGGCTGTTAAATCGGATAGTTCGGACCGTTTCTGTACAGACTTTAGGAAAGTGAATGGTGTCACTAAGCCAGATTGCTATCCTCTTCCCCGAGTTGAGGATTGTGTGGATCATGTTGGCGATGCGACAAAACTTGACCTGTTGAAAGGATACTGGCAGGTGCCGTTGACTCCTCGGGCAAAAGAAATTTCCGCTTTTGTGACTCCTGATGCTTTCAGAGGAGACCTCAGGTGAGACTCATTGTCTCGTCAGCATGAGCTGACTTAAGGAGGTGTCTCTCTCTTTGTCGGGCTCTCTATTTTTCCCCTGCAGGTGAACCAGTGAGAAAGTGAGGCTCTGGTTTCCCCATGCCCGGAGCCGTTTGGGTTTTGTTATTTTAGTTTTGGTTCGGGGGTTCCTTGGTAGTCCTGTTTTCGGCCTTTTCCTTTTCATTTAGGTAGTGGGTTTTAGGTAGGTTTAGTTTGGGAGTGGATGCTGGGTACGACGGCCGTTGGCTGGCTCAGTGTTCTCTCGTTTTGTTTGTTTTGGCCAGGAACCTCCAACCCTTTTGTTTTGTTGTTTTCTTGGGGAATTATTTCGTCTGTTTTTGAATTAATAAAAATTATTATTGGTTTAATGACAACTTTTGGTCTTTGGCCAGGGAGAAAATGTTCATATAACACGCTTGTGCCATTCCCACTATTAATTTTATGCACGTGTTGTTTTATTCTAGTTTTGATGTCATGTCTCGTCTCCCCCACATAAAGTTTGTGGCAGGCCCTGCATCTTACTGCGTACCTGCTGCAGGTTAATCCCCGTTTTGGCAAATGGGTTGAAAATGTGGGGGAGACGAACAAAACCAATGTCGGAGCCTCGAAGCACCTCCCCGTGTGATTTATTTTTGTTTTTATTAATGTCCGAATGTACCAAAAGGTCTTTCAGATTTTTATTTCTTCGATAGGCGGAGATCAGCCAGCAATCCCTCAGTGCGTCGCATTCCACCCTTGCCCCCTCAAAATTTGTCCTCAGAGTGGACAACAAGGTCTTTAAATTATCTGAGTATGTTATAACAATAGGGACGAGGGTGGATGCAGACGCCCGAGGGCAGGTGATATTCTGTTTGTGTTCAAATAAGCGTCTGGTCTCTGCCCGAATGCTCCTGAGGAAGCGCTTCGAGTAACCCCTGATCCTCAGTGCATCAAACAGGATTCCGGTGGCCTCCTCCACGTCTTCTCTGAAAGCAACTGTAATATATGGCTGTCGGGTCTGGATGAATTTGGGTGTTTATTGAATATGTGCTGTATGGCTTTAAGGCCAAGTGGTGTTTCAATGTTGGTGTAGAGAGAGTCTATGTCTATTGAAAATAGAAGTGTGTGGGTGGGTACATGAAAGTTTTTTATTTTATTAACAAAATCGTATGTGTCTTGGATGTAGCTGGGGTGAAGTTTGGAGAGTGGGTTGATGAAATGGTCTATGTATTCTGTAATCCTATATGTTTCTGAACCGCAGTCACTCACAATGGGTCGGCCGATCGGAACCACATAGGGGACCGTCCACATCTTAGGAGGCTTATGGATCTTGGGCAGCAGGTAAAAGAGGCGGGGCCTGGGTTCATCCGGGCCGTCCAGGTGTTGTTTTTGTTTTAGGGTGATGAATTTATGAGTGTACAGTGTGTGTGTGATGTCCCTAACTAGTGTCTGTGTGTCAGAATGAAGTGGACCCGGTAAGGGTTTGTAATAGGTGGTGTTGTTTAACTGTCTGAGTGCTTCTAATGTGTAATTGTCCCTATCCTGGATGACTATTTGGCCCCCCTTATCTGCTGGTTTTATAACTATGTGTGTGCAGTTTCCTAATGTTTTAATAATGTGTTTGTGTTCCTGACTAATGTTGGATGCTCTGTGTGGGTGGGGCCGCCAATGTGTGAGTACTTGGTTATTTTTATGGATCAGTTGTGCAATAGTGGGTGAAATGGTGTCTGTGTGTGGTTGCCACTGGGACGGTCCGGTAAGGAGTACAGGCTCCCGCTCCTGCGCCCTTGGAAAGTGGTCTAGTAATTTTAGCCTCCTGTGGAAGGTGTGGAGATCCGCCCTGAGTTTCGATCGGGTGGTTGGGCGGGGTGTGGGTATGAAGTTAAGGCCTTTTTCCAGTATCTCCAGTTGTGCAGCTGTGAGGGAGAAAACGGCAGACAGGTTAGTAATATTGGACTGGTGGGAGGGAGGTGGAGGTGTGCAGTTGGCTCCTGTTAATAGTTTCATTGTTGTTTCCAGTACTTGAACAACATCTCGGCCGTCTCAGCAGTCCAGTGTATTCTGTCTTTCTGTACCTGAAAAAGTGAGGGGTTAATTTCCGGGATAAAATTGCATTTGGATGATATTACATGATTGAGTTTGGAAAGTAGTGATTTTTTCTTTTGGTCCAATTCGTGTAAAAAGTTTATAATAGGGATGTATATGGTGGCATTGGGGAAAGTGATTTGGCTGGTCCTCCACATCTGCTGAAACTGTTTGGTGGATGTGGAGGGGTCATGTTCTGAGAGGCAGTTGTTGAGTCCGATTGAAAGTATTACTTGTGTTGTAGTGCGACATGTTGGGATTTTTTTAAGGATGGCTGTAATATGGTGAAAATTGGCTCCTGGATAGCTGTCTATTTGTATGTTTGGGTCTGTAAATGATGCAATCTGGGCTAGGTTTGAGTCCCCCATAATAAGCGTCTTCTTGCATACCTCAAGCGACCAGTCCTGTAATTTACGGAAGGTGCGGTTCCGGGCGACTTGGGGAGCCAGGTGCAGCTGCCAGAGCCCTGTTTTGGCAAGAGGTGGATGTCTCAGATGTTGGAGTAGGGTTTGACTTCATTTCCGTTTTTTGGCTACCCTTCGTCTCCTGAATTTCTTTCACCAACTTTCTATATTTTGCCTCTCTTTTCATTGTATAGTACTTTTCCATAGATTTGCTCATCCTTTCCACTAAAACAAAACTTTTGGAAGGTGAAACTACATAATGGACTGAGGGCTTCTTGGACTGCATCGCGAAGTCCAACTTCTTCTTGGACTTGTGACTTGGATCTGGAAACGATGGGGGCTCATAAAAGCAGGGGGCATTTTTCCAAGACTTCTCGCTCCCACTCGCTCATAGAAGTTCAGGATCAGGTCTGTTTGGCTCGGGGTGGTTGTGGAAAATTTTGGTGAGGGTGCGAAGTCCTAATTGGGTGTTGATGTTAGTGTAAAGACTGTCGATGTCTATTGTAAAAAGGTGTGCTGAATGTGGGACAGCCATGCTCCGGATTTGCTGAAGGAAGTGATATGTGTCTTTTATGTAACTGTCATGTAGGGTGGAGAGGGGCCCTAGGAAATGGTCAATATACTGAGAGACATGATAAGTGGTACTGTTGCAGTCTGAAACTATGGGTCTGCCAGGAGGAACCTCAAAGGGAATGGTCCAAGTTTGTGGTTTTTTATGGATTTTTGGTAGTAGATAAAAATAGCGTGAACGTGGATTGTCCGGTCCGAATAGAAAGTTTTTTTGTTTGGCTGTGATATAATGTTTCTGATAGAGGGTTTGTATGATGCTGTGTAGTTTTGTTTGGGTGTGGTGTTGAATGGAATTGTCGAGTTTTTTGTAATGTGTGGAGTTGTCCAATTGTCTATTAGCTTCGGTGAGATATTGTTGTCTGTCCATAATTACTATTTTGCAGCCCTTGTCTGCTGGTTTGATGATAATGTTGGGATTCTGTTGTAGGTGTTTCAGGGCCTTGCGTTCTTCCCCCGTCAGGTTATCTCTAACATCTGGCGGGGGTCGATAGCGTTGCAAGGCCCGTATGTTTGTGGTGATGAGTTTGTTTAACTGAGGATGGATATGATCTTGTGGCGGTTCCCAATGTGAGGGGAAGGTGAATCTAGTCTGTTTGCTATTGTTGTTCGGGTGAAAGTGGTCTATGAGTTAAAGTCGTCTATGGAAGTTGGGAAGGTCCCTTTTGAAGTTCCTCCTGGTCAAGTTTTTTCGGACGTGGAATGAAAGAAAGACCCCTCTCCAATAAGGACAGTTGTGCGGGTGACGGAGTGAAGAGAGTAGCCAAATTAAGGATGTTGGAAGGTGAATTTGGATTATGATTGTGTGAGGTGATGGGGTGTGAGTCTGGATTGACTTCCAAATTTAATGTAAATTTAGAAGTCGGCACCAGTTGTGAAAAATGGCTTTAGCTGTTGTGGGAGTCCAATGAATGTTATCTTTTTCTGTGTAAAATGCGTCGTGTGGGATTTCTGTGAGAAATGGGAAATGAGTGGCCATAGTGTTGTTGATGAGGGTGAGGTTATTGCGTTGAGTGGTTGTGAGGTTGGGAGAAAAGTTCATTATCGGAAAATAGATGTCGACTTACCTAACCGGAAGAGGGCTTTGAGCTGTTTGATAGTTGTCTGTCTGGGGTCTTGGTCCTTGTTGTTGATGCCGATGGAGAAGATGACGATTTTGGCTTGAGACTGGGGGAGAGTTTTGGCACAGATTTTGAGGAAGTGGTAAGCGTTTGCACCGGGGTAGCTGTCAAGTTGAATGTGTGGGTTGTGATGGGCCAGGATCCGGTTTATATTGGAGTCTCCAAGGATGATGATGGGTTTGCGGCATTTAAAGGACCAGTCCTGGATTTTGCGGTTTGACCTAACCAGATGGTGGGTGGGACGGTACGTGGTGGTGATCTTGTTGAGGGTGGAGATGAGGGGGATGGTCGGAGAGATGGCAGTGGGTGGATTCTGTTGTTGTTCAATGGGTGGAGGGTGATGTCCGGGTTGCAGGGTGGTAGTGGTACCGAGGTCCTGGTTGGGGGAAGGGGAATCCTGTGGTGCGGGAGGAATTGCTGTCAAAGTGTCATTGTGGGGCCTGGGAAGGGGGGACATAGGGGGTGAAGAGGCTGGGATTTCTTCCTGTGTGAGGGAAGGAGGAAAGGAGGGAGGGGCAGCGGGAGAAAAGAATTGGTCTGGGGTTATGAGTGAGTTGGTGCCGAGGGGGCTCAGGCTGTGCAGCGTGTGCTCTGGAGGCGGTAACCTAGTGTTATTATCAGGCTCAGAGTGGGTTCTGTTATGGTAGACCTTTCTGGACCCTGTCATCATGGATGCCTGGTTGGTGGGAGTTAGCTGCTCAAGCCCGTTGTGGTGTCAGAATGGTGTCAGAAATATGAACCGAGACATTGGAATATTTATTAACAAAAACCCTTGTAATTTAGATAGTCAATTCGGTGACGTGCTGGTGGTTTTATCCTAATATGGCTTCCATCTATTGCACCCACAACATTTGTGAAAGCAGGGCTACCGGACAGTTGAGCAAACCCTTGCCCAACTGCAGCCAGCTCTGCAGCCTGGGGGAGGGCAACAGCACGCCGCAGGTTTTTGCAGATGTAATTCGCCACTTTGTGAACGACCCGGTGCACCGTGGATTTCGGGACGTTGAATACACGAGCCACCACGATGTAAGACAGCCCATGCGCCAACCAATACACGTAGATGAGAACTTCTAGCTCCCGTCCCCAGCCATGGTCCTGCTCCGTTTGAAGCAGCCTTTGCACTGCATGCATGGCCCTTCTGCTGAGGCGAAAGTCTTGTCTTAGGTCCGCCTCAACATTGAACCAGACCCTTAAAATGGGCATATTGTGGTCAAGACGGCAATACCTCACCGGATTAGCCGCCTGGAAAGAAACAAATGGAAGGATGTAAGCTACATGTTTACAGGAGGAGGCTAGCGTTACACGTTAGCCTATTGTTTACAACTGTGTTTGCCAAGCTATGCCAACTCCAATCAATAGTTTAGTAATTGAAACGACTCAAACACTGTATCACATCAATACAATTGAAAGCACTTTCAAAACATACAGCTCTGAAGGCTACCAAAACGGCGCCTGGTCTTAGCATAACATAGCTCAGTCACTTGTTATTTGTAGTCATTTTACATACCATAGTGTTACCCAGCCGTGCTGCCAACTGGAGAAGTCGTCTTCGTCTCATGGCATTCCCACGATTCTCAGACATATTTTGAAACAGCTGGTATGTCATTATTAACGCCAGAGTCACAACAGCAGGCATATTTGCTTCTGGTTTGTTATTGTGCTTCAATGTTTGCTTCTGGTAATTGTCGCCTTTTGGTTACGTCATAAGTAGCGGCGCGAACTGCTGACTTTGCGAGTGTTGGAGGGGTATCCCATTTCGTAGGGATTGCTTTTCAGCCCTACCCTTCGCCCCTCCCATTGACGGGGCAAGGGGTAGGGCTAAGGGGTAGGCGTAGGGGTAGAAAATAGAAATGGGATTGGCCCAATGTCTGTCGGTCTTGTGTGTGTATATATGTTGTTTCTTTATAGAGGGAGGTTTTGTCAGGTTTGTGGGGGTTTTAATGGGTCCTGTACGTGTGGGGTTAGTCTGGGTGGAAGAAGTGGATGTTTTGGGTGTGGGCTGTGGTGGAAATGAAGCGGTCAGAGGCTTGGCTTGGTCCTGTTCAGGTGTTGAGCCTTTCTCTTCCGTCTGTTGTTGGGGGTGGGTGGAGAATGTAGTTTTATTTCTTCTGAGATGGATGTCCATTTACCTAGGTACAGATGTAGTTTGTGAGGAGCGGAGGCACGGGGCAGAGGGGGGTAGGTGTCTTCTGAATCTTCCAGTATTGTGGGCTGTTTGATCCTGGTTGTGTTGATATCCTGGGTGGGTTCCGGGTTGGTTGTGGTTGAGGTTGATGACGGTTGGAGTATTTCTTTTGCTGTGGAGAGGGTGTGTTCTGTGAGCCGGTGCCCATAGCGCTTCTGGGCCCAGCCGGTGGCTATCTGCAAAGCTAGTGGGTTATGGGGATGTATGCTTATGCTGGCTATTGTGGTGATGTAATGTTGTAAAATGGTGAGAGTGTTGTGCATCCATTGTGTAGTATTGTTGTGTATCCTGGTGCGTGTTTCTATTCTAGGTGTAGATGGTTTGATAAAGTCCGTTAAGCGGGTGATCTGTCGTAGCATGCCTGGTGGGAATGTGCCTGTAGTGAGTGCTGTATCCATAATCTGTTTATGGTGGATGGCCTGTAGCAATTTGAAGTACTGTTTACTAGTGTATCTGGTTTCTGGGTCTGGCCAGGAGGAACCTCACAGGGAATGGTCCAAGTCTATTGTTCTTTATGGATTTTGGGTAATAGATAGAAGTGTCTGTCTCTTGGATTATCAGGGCCGAATAAGAAGTGTTTTTGTTTGGTTGTAATGTATTTTTTTTTGGTGGAGTGTTTCAATAATTTGCCGGATTGTGATCTGTGTGTTCATCTCAATGCCTGATTCTATTGATTTATAATGGGTTGTGTTTGAAAGTTGTCTGTTTGCTTCAATTAGGTATTGGTGTCTGTCCATGATTACTATTTTCGATCCTTTGTCAGCAGGTTTGATAATGATGTTTGGATTCTGGATGAGTGTGCCTAAGCCCTGTCGTTCGGCCTCCGACAGATTGTCTAACATATCTGTCGGAGGCCGATATCTGCGAAGAATATTTTTATTTTTTTCTATGCGTTGCCGAATTGAAGGGGTGAGTTGTTCTGTTGAGGGTTCCCAATTGGAAGGGTGTGTGAATGGTCTTTTGCTATGTTGTGTGTGGTGGTGAAAATATTCCGTTAATTTGAGTCGTCTGTGCTATTGGTGAAGGTCCCTGTGAAGTTCCTCCTGGTCGAATCTCTGGGGTTTTGGGATGAATGAAAGCCCTTTTTCTAGTAGTGTTATTTGAGGTGATGTTGGTGTAAAAAGTGTGGCGAGATTGAGGATGTTGGAGGTGGAGCTCCAGCCCAGGTCCAGGTCTGGTGGATGTGGTTCCTGTGTCGGTTCAGCTGTAATTATAAATTTAATTGAGAGCACCAGTTTTCAAATATGTGTTTTGCTGTGTCCGGTTTCCAGTGAATATTGTCGTGTTCTGTAGTGAAAGTGTCATGTGGGATTTCTGCTAAAAACGGTAGGTGTGTGGCTATGGTGTTGTTAATTAGCTTAAGGTTATCCTGTTGTTTTTGTGTAAGGTTGGGTGAGTAATTCATTATTGGGAAGTAAATGTCTGCGTTGGGAAAGGTGACTGTGGCCTGTTTATACAGGGCTTTTAACTGTTTGCATGATGTGAGTTTGGCGTCCTGGTCTCTGTTATTGGTGCCAATTGAAAAAATGACTATTTTTGTTGTTGGATTAGGAATTGTTTTTTCACAGATTTTTAAGAAATGGTACAAATTAGCTCCAGGGTAATTATCAAGCTGTATCTGTGGATTGTGGTGAGGTGGGATTCTCTTGATGTTTGAGTCACCAAGTACCACTGGTCATTTAAGGGCAGGAAACCAGTCCTGGAGTTTCCTGCTGGGTCTACTGATATGGTGTGTGGGTTTGAATTTACCGGGGAGGATTGGTGTGAGTGTGCGCTGACGGGGGGGGGAAGCCAATTGAGGGTCTGATGTGTTGACTTCCCTGTTGGTAGGTGGGCTGAGATCCGGGTCGGCACAGCTCACTGCAGGGGCCCCAGAACTGAGTTGAGAGGAGGGTTCAGAATGGGATTTCATGCCGGTGTGTTTGGCTTTGCAGTGCCCTTTCATCATGTTGTTTCCCCTCCTCTTTCTGTTCTGGTGGGGCCCACTGAGGAGTCGCGCCAGCACCACCTGCAGGTGAAGGACAGAGGGGTGAGATCAGTTCTGAGATGAGTATGGAGACATTTGAATTGCTGTGAGTGGTGAGTGAAATGGAATGTAAGTCTGGGGTGGTGTTCAGCTGGTCTGGGGGTCTGTGAATTTGGGCCTGAGTGAGTATTTTTCTATTGTTGGGAGGTGAAGTGACTGTTGTAGCTGATTTGGTTGTCG
Organism: Pampus argenteus; assembly: GCA_036937835.1. Taxonomy (NCBI): domain Eukaryota; kingdom Metazoa; phylum Chordata; class Actinopteri; order Scombriformes; family Stromateidae; genus Pampus; species Pampus argenteus. The sequence continues at coordinate 23,468 of CM072883.1, read as the reverse complement.
TGATTGTATTCTTGATGGGAGATAGTTCAGGTCGTCGGTTGTTTATGGTGTCCGTCATCTTAAATTGTCTTGAGGTTTGTGGTGTTGAAGTCTGTGGCCCTGGTGGAGTCTGTTTAGTTTCCATGGTTATGGGAGAAGTGAAGTGGGGGTTGGGAGGTAACTGAGCTGCTGATGGAAGTTGTGTCTGTCCGGGGGGTTGAGGTCAAGGGATGATCGGTCCATTGCGGGTCTGAGTCCTGGGGGGTATTTTGGTAGTTTTATAAACGGGGAGTCTGTGTGTGGAGAGTGGAGTCTGGTCGGGTCGTTGTGGTTGTGTTGGAGTGGGGAGGAGGGGTGTTCTGGTCTGATGTTGTCTGTTGTAGTTTATGTGTTCCCAGAGTGTGGTTCGCTGGCTGTTACGTGTGGCCAGGAAGAACTGTGTATGGGTGTGTTTGTTTCTCCCCACCCCTTTTTTCTTCCTGTTCTCTCTCTCTCTCTCTGTGCACAGAGGAGACCTCAGGTGAGACTCATTGTCTCGTCAGCATGAGCTGACTTAAGGAGGTGTCTCTCTCTTTGTCACTCTCTCGCTCTGCTCTCTCTATCTATCCCCTGCAGGTGATCCAGTGAGAAGGTGAGGCTCTGGTTTCCCCATGCCTGGAGCCATTTGCGTTTTGTTATATTAGCTTTGGTTCGGGGGTTCCTTGGTAGTCCTGTTTTCGGCCTTTTCCTTTTCATTTAGGTAGTGGGTTTTAGGTTTAGTTTAGGAGTGGATGCTGGGTACGACGGCCGTTGGCTGGCTCAGTGTTCTCTCTCGTTTTGTTTGTTTTGGCCAGGAACCTCCAACTCTTTTGTTTTGTTTTCTTGGGGAATTATTTCGTCTGTGTTTTGAATTAATAAAAATTATTATTGGTTTAATGACAACTTTGGTGTTTATGTTATTTGTAAATATGTTTCGGGCCTTGCGAGCCCTTGAGGTCCGTAACACTAGCCAAGAGAGAGGACTGTGGTCTTGCGTGGTGTGGAGGGAACTCCTCCTCATCCGAAAGTTCCGGGATGGGGAAGAGGGAGTCACCAATCCTCTGCCTGGTCCTGGATATTGCCGGTGGTTTGGTGTATGTAATGGTAGCTTGGGAAGTGCTGGCGGTGTTGGAGGTGGTGTTGGTGCTGATGTTTGAGTGTGCGTGTATGATCTGTTCTACTGTTTGTAATGTTTCTATTCTTAGACGAGTGTTGTATCTTTTACGAGCCCATCCTGTAGCTATCTGCAGGACCGTACTGTTGTAGGTGAGGTTGCTAAGGGTTAGGGGTTAGGGTTAGAGGGTTAGGATGTAGGTTAGGGTTGGGTTAGGGTTAAGGTATCAAGGATAAGTTATGTTGCGCTGGCCTGTTGACCTGTTGCAATACCCCCAGGTGGGGTGCTGTATATGTATAATTGTTTGAGGGTTGTGATTACCAGGCTGAGGTTTGGCGACAAGTGCAGTGCACATCTCCCCCAACCGGAAGGAGCAGGTTCGAATCCCGGACGGAGGAAGAGAGCAGCATTCTGTCGGGTGATGGGGTCAACCTCAGGGAGCATGGAAACAACCACTAATCTTATATTAAAAAAGGATATTTGGTGAATAAGATCCGGGATCACTCCACCATTAAAAAAGGACCACAATTAGTTCATACGTAAATAAATAACAATATATTATTGTCACAGTATATTGTCATGTTCTGTGGTAAATGTGTCATGTGGTATTTCTGTCAAAAATGGAAAGTGTGTGGCTATGGTATTATTGATTAATTTGAGGTTGTTCTGTTGTGTGGGTGTGAGGTGGGGTGAATAATTCATGATTGGAAAATATATATCTGCAGTGGGGAATGTGACAGTAGCTTGCTTGTAAAGTGCTCGTAACTGTTTGACAGAGGTGAGCTTCGCATCCTGGTCTCGGTTGTTAATGCCTATGGAGAAAATTACTATCTTTGTTGTTAAATGTGGTACTGTCTTTTTCACAAATTTTTAGGAAATGATAAAGATTGGCTCCGGGGTAACTGTCTAATTGTATTTGTGGGTTGTGGTGTGATGGGATACGACTAATGTTAGAGTCCCCCAGGACCAGGACCGGCTTCCGACCCCTAAAAGTCCAGTCCTGTAGTTTCCGGCTGGGTCTGCTAATGTGGCGTGTCGGTTTGAATTTACCTGGGAGGGTGGGTGTGAGGGTGCGTTGGTGGAGTGGAGAGTCCAGTGGCGGTAGGGAGGTGTTGTGTTGTGTCCCTGCAGGTGGGCTGGAGTCCGGTTCGGCACGACCCGGTGCAGAGCCCTCTGGATTGTCCTGAGGTAAGGGTTCAGAGTGGGTTTTCATGCTTTTTGTTTCAGCTTTGATTGGCCCTTTCATCATGATTTTACCCTCCTCTTTTTGGTGTAACCGGGCTTGCTGCAGGGTCGCGCCAGCTCCGGAGTTAGTCCCACCTGCAGGAGTGGAACAGAGGGGAGAAATGGTGTCAGAAATGATAATTGATACATTGGAGTTACTGTGTGTGGTGAGTGAAATGGATTGTAGGTCCGAGGTGTTATCCTGTTGGCCGGGGGGTTGGTGAATTTGTGCCTGGGTTGTGATTTTCTGTCTGAATAGTGGTGGGGTCGGAAGGAGCAGTGGGTGGGTCTTGGTGGTTCTAGTCTTGGTCAGCGGGATTGAGGAGAGGTCTGGCTGGTCTGTCTTTGTTGTCTTTGTCCTGGGGGTTTGGGGAGTTGAGGTCTGTGGTCCTGGGGGAGTCTGCTTCGCTTCCTTGGAGGTGGATGAAGTTGGGTGGAGGTTCGGGAGGGATTTCTGTGCTGGTGTGGAGAGTTGTGGTGAGGAGAGAGGTTGGAGTCGGGGAATAATGGGTCCGGTCCGAGTCTGAGGTCTGGGGGCTCTTTGTGGTTTGGCAGTGCTGTAGATGGGGTGTGTGTGTGTTTGTGTGGTGAATGGAGTGGGACTAGGTGTTGGTGGTTGTATTGGAACAGGCGGAGGGGGACTCTTGGTCTGGTGTTGTCTGTTGTACTTACTGATGTGCTCTGCTAGTGTGGTTCGTGGACCAAGTGACAGGACTGTTGATCTGTGCGGTGCTGGTAAGGGAGGGAACTCATCCTCATCCGAGCGTTCCGGGATGGGGGAGAGAGAGTCAGCCAACCTCAGCCTGGTTTTGGATGGTGGTGGAGGTTTTGTGTGTATGGGAGTGTTGTGCATGGTGTTGCTAGTAGTGGTACTAGCTGTGGTATGTATGATGTGTTGAACTGTTGATAATGTGTCTGCATGTAATCTTGTATTATATCGTTTCCTGGCCCATCCAGTTGCTATCTGCAGGGCCAGGTCGTTGAATGTCAAGTTGTTGAGGGTGAGTATGGTGTTGTCATAGTGTTCCTGTAGTATTGTCATGTTTGTTTGCATCCAAAGGGTTGTGTTGTCTTGGACTCTTTTTCTGGTCTGTTCTGTGGGTGCAGCTGGTTTAATAAAATCAGTGAGACGGTTTACTTGTCTCACCATCCCAGGCGGGAGTATGCCCGAAGTAATTGCTCGGGTAATAATCTTTTGGTGATGAACTGCTTGTATCAACTTAAAATACTGTTTGCATGTATTTCTTGTCTCCTGGTCACCATCCACACCTAAAATAGGTGTGGATGGTGTAATCCCATGGTCCAGTGGTTGGCGACATGCTCCCGTCCCCGGGGGAGCCGGGTTCAAATCCCCATGCCCAAGGGCAAGGCCCTAGAAGTGTTGCCTATCATTGAGCCCATTAGGGGCTTTGGTGTCTAATCTAAAGATCCAGATTTTTTCGGCTCTCTTCCTCTGTCCGGTGGTCCAGCGGTCATTGGCCTCCAATGCTGAAATAATCAGGTTATTGAGTGGGTGCTGTTGAAAATGTTGAACCAGGAGGGTGTTGAGTTTTCCCTCCCTGATGTTGTAAATGTGCTGCTTGAGACGGGTGTGTATGTGATGTTTAGTTTCCCCTATGTAGTGTTTATTACAAGTGGTGCACGTGATTATGTAAACAGTGTTCTTTGTACTGAGTGAAAATGAGCCCAGGACCGGATGCGAAGCTCCACTGTGAGTGTTTGTGATGAATTTTCTGTGTTTGTAATGGATGCTATGTTAGTAGTTTAAGGTGAGATGGGGTGGAAGGCTGAAAAAAAATGGTCGTGTCCAGAAAATTAATGTGTGTCTGATGTATGGTGTGTTTAACTTTTATTGTAGGATGGTGATTGTTGAGTGTATGGATGAAGGAGTGAAAGTCATTAATGTGGTGGGTCCAGATACCAAAGATATCGTCCAAAAAGTGGAGGTAAATGAAGGGTTTATGTGTGCACTTGGCCAGTGCCTCTCGCTCCCACGCACTCATGTAGATATTGGCATAAGAGGGGGCGAACCTCTGACCCATGGCTGTCCCATGTACCTGAAGGTAGTTTTGATTGTTGAAGATAAAGTCATTATTGTTTAAACAGATGGTAAGAAGTTGGATTAGTTGTGGATCCGGTCTATTAATGTCCGGATATTTATGGAAGGTGGAAGTGACTGCTTTAATGCCTGCTGTTGTATTGATGTTGGTGTAGAGACTGTCTATATCAATGGTGAATAAGTATGAATTGGATGGGACAGCCATGGGTCGGATAGTTTCTAAAAAGTGATAAGTGTCTTTGATATAGCTGGGATGTTTTGTGGATAGGGGTCCGAGAAAATGTTCAATGTATTCAGTGATCCTGTAAGTGGCGCTATTGCAATCTGAGACTATTGGTCGACCAGGAGGAACCTCACAGGTAATGGTCCAGCTTTGTGGGTCTTTATGAATTTTTGGTAATAGGTAAAAGTGTTGTGGTCGTGGATCGTCGGGGCCAAATAAGTAGTCTTTTTGTTTTGCCGTGATAAATTTTTTTGTGGTAGAGGGACTGAATGATCTCACGAATTGTATGCTGGGTTTGGGTCTGAATGCTGGTTTCTATGGGTCGGTAGTGTGTATTGTTGGACAATTGCCGGTTAGCCTCTATTAAATATTGTTGTCTGTCCATGATTACAATTTTGGAGCCTTTGTCCGCTGGTTTTATTATAATGTTTGGATTGTTTTTTAGTAATGTTGATGCCCTTTCGTTCGGCCTCTGACAGATTGTCTTGTCTATCTGTCGGAGGCCGATACGTGCGTAGGGCCTTTCTATTGTTATGGAGGTGGTTACGAATTGAAGAACTGCTTTGTTGTGTGGTTGGTTCCCAATTTGACGGGTGTGTAAAAGGTTTGGGGTTATGGCTGGGTTTGTTATGAAAATATTCTGTTAATTTCAGACGTCTATGGCATTGGTGTAGGTACCTGTGAAGTTCCTCCTGGTCATCTCAAGTAGATTAAATCGATCGCAACTGGACTTGGTTATTTGTCTTTGAAGACGTTTCACCTCTCATCCAAGAGGCTTCATCAGTTCATGCTCGCTTGACTAGGCTGGGACTAGTCCAACTAGCTGGTGTAGAAACCCAGGTATTTAACCTCTGTGGAGGCAGTCACATGGCCAGTGATGTCATTGGCTCATTAACACTCCATGTGCCCAACGACAGTTGTTTAGTGACAGTCGTTGGGTGTGGTGAAAGTTAGTTTCGACTTCGTTAGTGTTCTATTGTGTTATAACGACAGTTGTTAGAGTCACATGGGGTCTTTTGTGAATGGCTGTTGTTCTTAGAGGCTAAGTTTCTGAATCTCCTGGGAATAGATGAAAGGGTAGCATTGTAAATTGGAGATAGATGGTGTCTCAGACCTCCTCCTCTGTTTAGGGATGGTTTTTCTAATTTAACATAGATGGCTTCTTTTACCCCTCTTTCAAACCATCTATCCTCTCTGTCCAGGATGTAAACATTATTGTCATCAAAGGAGTGAGCTTTCTCCTTGAGGTGTAAGTAGACTGCAGAGTCTAGGCCTGAGGAGTTAGACCTCCGGTGTTGGTACATGTGCTTGTGCAATGGTTGCTTAGTTTCCCCAATGTAGAGGTCTTTGCATTCCTCATTGCACTGTACTGCATACACCAGGTTGTTTTTCCGAGTGTGTAGTGTTCTGTCTTTGGGGTGAACCAGTCTCTGTCTGAGTGTGTTGCTGGGTTTGAAATACACAGGTATATGGTGCTTATTAAAGATCCTCCTGAGTTTCTCTGATACCCCAGATACATATGGAATGACTATGTTGTTTCTTTTGTCTTGTTTTTCTTTCTCAACCCCCTTGTTGGTGTTTTTTCTGGAGCCAGCTGCAGTTTTTACAAAGGCCCATTTAACCACAATTTAAGGGGCATCCCTCAGATGCTCATGTTCTTCCCCTTGTGCCTGTGAGCTGGTGGGTACATTATCAGCCCTGTGTTGCAGGGTTCTGATAACACCTAGCTTGTGTTCCAGTGGGTGGTGTGAGTCGAAAAGGAGATTTTGGTCTGTGTGTGTGGGTTTCCTGTATACCCCAATGTGGAGGCTCCTGTCTTTCTCCATATGGACGTCACAGTCTAAGAAGGGCAAACTGTTGTCCTTAACATCTTCTCCGGTGAACTTGATGTTTCTGTCCACTGAGTTGATGTGTTCAGTAAAAGCTTGCACTTCTTGGGTTTTGATCTTGACCCATGTGTCATTCACATATCTGAACCAGTGGCTTGGTGTTACTCCTTTAAAGGAGCTCAGGGCCCTGCGTTCCATTTCCTCCATGTACAGGTTGGCCACAATGGGGGATACTGGGGAACCCATGGCACAGCCATGTTTCTGTCTGTAAAAGTTGCCATTAAACTGGAAATATGTGGTGTTGAGGCATAAATCCAGAAGTAGGCATATCTGTTCTGGTCCAAGTTTTGTTCTGTCCTGGAGAGAGTTGTCATATGTAAGTTGTTTTCTCACTGTTTTCAAAGCCTCTGTGGTTGGTATGCAAGTGAACAGGGAAGTCACATCGTAGGAAACCATGGTTTCATCTGGCTCCATTCTTAGGTTCCGGACTTTGTTCACAAAATCAATAGAGTTTTGGACGTGGTGAGGGGTGTTGCCTACCAAGGGTGGCAAGATGTTAGCCACATGTTTGGCAATGTTGTAGGTGACCGAGTTTATACTGCTGACAATGGGTCTGAGTGGGGCCCCTTCCTTGTGGATCTTAGGAAGTCCATATATGCAGGGGATTGAGTCTTGTGGATATAACCAGTGGTATTGTATCCTATTAATAATCCCTTCTTTTTGTAGTTTTTGTAGACATTCTATTACCTTCTTTTTGTAATTACTGGTAGGGTCTCTTTTCAGAATTTCATATGTGTCTGTGTCACTGAGCAGTGTAGTGATCTTGTCCTGGTAGTCCGTTTTTATTGAGAATTACTGTGCATCGTCCCTTGTCTGCTGGAAGGAAAGTGAAAGTGAGTCCTTTTTCCAATAATGTTTGTTGTGCTATGGTTGGTATGAATAATTTGGAGAGGTTTAGGATGTTGGATGTAGAGCTCCAACCCAGGTCGGTGTCTGTTGTGTGTGAGTCCTGTATCGGTTTGTTGCGTATTATAAATGTAGTTGCTGACACCAGTTCTCGAAGATGTTTTTGGCTGTGTCAGCTTTCCAATGGATATTGTCATGCTCTGTAGTGAATGTGTCATGTGGGATTTCTGTCAAAAATGGAAAGTGTGTGGCTATGGTATTGTTGATTATTTTAAGGTTGTTCTGTTGTGTGGGTGTGAGGTGGGGTGAATAATTTATGATGGGAAAATATATGTCTTCGTTGGGGAATGTGACCGTGGCTTGTTTGTAGAGTGCTTGTAACTGTTTGACGGAGGTGAGCTTCGCATCCTGGTCCCGGTTGTTGATGCCTATGAAAAAGATTACTATTTTTGTTGTTAGGTGTGGTGCTGTCTTTTCACAAATTTTCAGAAAATGATAAAGGTTAGCTCCGGGGTAACTGTCAAATTGTATTTGTGGGTTGAGGTGTGGTGGGATACGACTAATGTTAGAGTCCCCCAGGACCAGGACCGGCTTCCGACCCCTAAAAGTCCAGTCCTGTAGTTTCCGGCTGGGTCTGCTAAGGTGGTGTGTCGGTTTGAATTTACCTGGGAGGGTGGGTGGGAGGGTGCGTTGGCGAGTGGAGAGTCCAGTGGCGGTTCGGAGGTGTTGTGTCCCTGCAAGTGGGCTGGAGTCCGGTCTGGCACGACCCGGTGCAGAGCCCTCTGAGTTGAGGGGGGGGGGGGGGGGGGGGGGGGGGGGGGGGCAATTGAGGGTCTGATGTGTTGACTTCCCTGTTGGTAGGTGGGCTGAGATTCGGGTCGGTACGGCTCACTGCAGGGGCCCCAGAACTGAGTTGAGAGGAGGGTTCAGAATGGGATTTCATGCCGGTGTGTTTGGCTTTGCAGTGCCCTTTCATCATGTTGTGACCCTCCTCTTTCTGTTCTGGTGGGGCCCACTGAGGAGTCGCGCCAGCACCACCTGCAGGTGAAGGACAGAGGGGTGAGATCAGTTCTGAGATGAGTATGGAGACATTTGAATTGCTGTGAGTGGTGAGTGAAATGGAATGTAAGTCTGGGGTGGTGTTCAGCTGGTCTGGGGGTCTGTGAATTTGGGCCTGAGTGAGTATTTTTCTATTGTTGGGAGGTGAAGTGACTGTTGTAGCTGATTTGGTTGTCGTGGTTGTATTCTTGATGGGAGATAGTTCAGGTCGTCGGTTGTTTATGGTGTCCGTCATCTTAAATTGTCTTGAGGTTTGTGGTGTTGAAGTCTGTGGCCCTGGTGGAGTCTGTTTAGTTTCCATGGTTATGGGAGAAGTGAAGTGGGGGTTGGGAGGTAACTGAGCTGCTGATGGAAGTTGTGTCTGTCCGGGGGGTTGAGGTCGAGGGATGATCGGTCCAGTGCGGGTCTGAGTTCTGGGGGGTATTTTGGTAGTTTTATAAACAGGGAGTCTGTGTGTGGAGAGTGGAGTCTGGTCGGGTCGTTGTGGTTGTGTTGGAGTGGGGATGAGGGGTGTTCTGGTCTGATGTTGTCTGTTGTAGTTTATGTGTTCCCAGAGTGTGGTTCGCTGGCTGTTACGTGTGGCCAGGAAGAACTGTGTATGGGTGTGTTTGTTTCTCCCCACCCCTTTTTTCTTCCTGTTCTCTCTCTCTCTCTCTCTCTCTCTCTGTGCACAGAGGAGACCTCAGGTGAGACTCATTGTCTCGTCAGCATGAGCTGACTTAAGGAGGTGTCTCTCTCTTTGTCACTCTCTCGCTCTGCTCTCTCTATCTATCCCCTGCAGGTGATCCAGTGAGAAGGTGAGGCTCTGGTTTCCCCATGCCCGGAGCCGTTTGGGTTTTGTTATATTAGCTTTGGTTCGGGGGTTCCTTGGTAGTCCTGTTTTCGGCCTTTTCCTTTTCATTTAGGTAGTGGGTTTTAGGTAGGTTTAGTTTAGGAGTGGATGCTGGGTACGACGGCCGTTGGCTGGCTCAGTGTTCTCTCTCGTTTTGTTTGTTTTGGCCAGGAACCTCCAACCCTTTTGTTTTGTTGTTTTCTTGGGGAATTATTTCGTCTGTTTTTGAATTAATAAAAATTATTATTGGTTTAATGAAAACTTTGGTGTTTATGTTGTTTGTAAATATGTTTCGGGCCTTGCGAGCCCTTGAGGTCCGTAACACTGGCCAAGAGAGAGGACTGTGGTCTTGCGTGGTGCGGAGGGAACTCCTCCTCATCCGAAAGTTCTGGGATGGGGAAGAGGGAGTCACCAATCCTCTGCCTGGTCCTGGATATTGCCGGTGGTTTGGTCTATGTAATGGTAGCTTGGGAAGTGCTGGCGGTTTTGGAGCTGATGTTTGAGTGTGCGTGTATGATCTGTTCTACTGTTTGTAATGTTTCTTTTCTGGGGTTGGGGTTAGGGTTGGGGTTAGAGTGTCAGGGGTATGTTTAATTGCACTGGCCTGTTGATCCACTGTGAATGGTTCTTTTGATATATTGATTTTTTTGGAAGGGTGTTTTATAGATTGGGTCAGAGGTCGCCTCACCGACTTCTGAATCAGGCAGAGGCTTGGCGAAGGTGGAAAAGTTCCTCTCCCCCATGCGGAAGGTCCGGGTTCAAGTCCCGGGCAGAGGGAGAGAGACACCAGTGGTGGTGGGATGCCTAGGGAGCGAGGAGTCAGCTAAAACAACCATTTATTAAAAGTGATTATAAATATTTGTTAAGACCTAGTGCCAAGGTGGACTAAAAAATCATGGGCAATTCATAAAATCCATGCACAAAACACTCTCACAGAAACTTATTAAAAATAGTATAAGTGCATGCAATCCTATATACTGTAAAAGAGCAAACATGGAGGGTGGCAAAACTCACCCACAGTAAAAGTCAATAAATAATAAATATATAATTAAGTGCATAAATCAATGAGTAAAAAAATAAATAAATGAATGAATAAATAAATAAATAATTAGTCAATTTCATAAAAGTCCTGAAATGGCAAAAGGTTAAAATCCTCCCAAAAGTGGGGAAGGGAAATGTTTAAAATTAGCTGACCAGGGGGGGGCTGTGGATGCTTGGGAACTTTAAAAGAGGAAGAAGGGTCTTGGGGTTAAGATCATAGTTAAAATCCCAATTCTTTCCTTAGTGTAGAGGCCAGCTCCACGCCCCTGCAATCGGCGGAGCCGGGCTCGACTCCCGCTCTGGGCCCCGCTCCCCACGCATCCACCTTCTCCAAAGGGAGAAGTCAAAAGTTCTCTTTCTCATTTAGCCCTAATGGGGCTCTGGTGTCTAATTTAAAAATCCACATTTTCTCAGCTCTCTTCCTCTGCCCGGTGGTCTATCTCTCATTGGCTTCTATTCCGGAGATGATGAATTTGTTGATACCATGTAGTTGAAAGTGCTGTACCAGGGTGGTTCTGAGTTTGTGTTGATTGATATTATAAATGTGTTGTTTCAGTCTGGTGTGTATGCTGTGTTTGTTCTCTCCTATGTAGTGTTTGTGGCAGTCAGTGCAGGTGATGATGTATACTGTGTTGGTGGTCTGAAGAGAGAGCTGTCCATGGGTCGGATATGAGGTGTTGCTGTAGGTGTTTGTGATGAATTTTCTATTTCTGTAGTGGTTGCTGTGTTCTATGTGTGGTTGTGGTCTATGGTCCGTGTATTTTGAGTGTACCAGAATGTCCTGCAAGTTCTTGTTTCTTCTGAATGCTGAAATGGGTTTGGAGTTATGAAAGGCTGGATGTTGTGTTTGTAAATGAGTGAAGTTGTGTTTGATGGTATGGTGTAACTTTGTGATTGTATGTGAAAAGGTGGAAATGAATGGTATGATGCGTGTGCTGATGTTACCCTGGAGCTTGGTTGGGTCTGGTCCCAGAGAAGGGGGATGAGGGTTAGGACAAGGTATGGGGGTGTTGGGATTGGGCTTAGGGAGATGGTGGGGGTTAGGGTCAGAAAAAGGGTGGGGGTTGTGGTTAGGGTCAGGGAAGGGGTGAGGGTTGCGGTTGGGGTCAGGGAAAGGGTGAGGGTTGGGTTTAGGGTGAGGGTCGGGATTGGGATGCAAACCCTGTTTAGGGTAGGGGTCGGGGTTGGGATGCAAACCCTGTTTAGGGTAGGGGTTGGGGTCAGGGACCAGACCCTGTACCGATTCCTTGTGGGGCGTTGTCTCTGAGACCTGGGCTGGAGCTGATGGAGTGTAGGAGCGAGTGGGAGCGAGGCTGGCCAAGGTACTGTTCTTGATTTGTCGGAGGAAGCGTTTTGAATAGCCCCTGTTACGGAGTGCTTTGAAAAGTAGTGAAGTGGCCTTGTTAAAATCTGATTGTTGGGAGCAGATGCGGTGGAAACGGATAATTTAGGATTTTATGATACCACGGAAGGTGTGTTTGGGGTGATAGCTATTCTTATGTAGTGTAGGGCGTGTGTGTCGGTAGTTTTAAAATATACTTTAGTATAGAGACTAGTGTGAGATGTGGTGGAGGGCTGTAAAAAAACGGTTGTGTCAAGGAAATTGATTTGGGTCCGGTCTATGGAGTGTTTAACTTTGATTGTTGGGTGGTGGTCGTTGAGGGTTTGAATGAAGGGTCCGAATTGGTTGATGTTGTGATTCCAAATATATCATCTAAAAAGCGGAGATATATTAGGGGTTTGTGGGTACATTTGGCCAGTGCTTCTCGTTCCCACTCGCTCATGTAGATGTTTGCGTAGGAGGGTGTGAATTTCTGACCCATGGCTGTCCCATGTATCTGTAGGTAGTGCTGGTTGTTAAATACAAAATCATTATTGTTTAAACAGATGGTTAAGAGTTGGAGGAGTTCTTGATCCGGTCTATTGCTATCTGGGTATTGTTGAAAGATGGAAATGACTGCTTTAATGCCAGTGGTTGTGTTTATATTAGTATACAGACTATCAATATCAATGGTAAACGGGTATGAATTGGATGGGACAGCCATGGGTCAAATGGTCTCTAGGAAGTGGTAAGTGTCTTTTATGTAGCTGGGGTGTTTTGTGGATAGGGGTCCGAGAAAGTGTTCAATGTATTCTGTAATCCTGTATGTGGCGCTATTGCAGTCGGAGACTATTGGTCGACCAGGAGGAACCTCACAGGGAATGGTCCAGCTTTGTGGGTCTTTATGGATTTTTGGTAATAGGTAAAAGTGTCTGTCTCTAGGATTGTCAGGGCCGAATAGGTAGTGTTTTTGTTTGGTTGTAATGTATTTTTGTTGGTGAAGAGTTTCAATGATTTGCCGGATTGTGATCTGCGTGTTCATCTGCATACCTGATTCTATTGGTTTGTAATGAGTTGTATTTGAAAGTTGGCGGTTAGCTTCAATTAAATACTGATGTCTGTCCATGATGACTATTTTTGATCCTTTATCAGCGGGTTTGAAAATGATGTTTAGATTCTGGATGAGTGTGCTTAGGCCCTGTCGTTCGGCTCCGACAGATTGTCTAACATATCTGTCGGAGGCCGATATCTGCGAAGGATATTTTTATTTTTTTTATGTGTTGCCGAATTGAAGGGGTGAGTTGTTCTGTTGTGGGTTCCCAATAGGAAGGGTGTGTGAATGGTTTTTTGCTATGTTGTGTGTGGTGGTGAAAATATTCTGTTAATTTGAGTCGTCTGTGGTATTGGTGAAGGTCCCTGTGAAGTTCCTCCTGGTCGAATCTATGTGGTTTGGGAATGAATGAGAGCCCTTTTTCTAATAGTGTTGTTTGAGGTGATGTTGGTGTAAAGAGTGTGGCGAGATTGAGGATGTTGGAGGTGGAGCTCCAGCCCAGGTCCAGGTCTGGTGGGCGTGGTTCCTGTGTTGGTTCAGTTGTAATTATAAATTTAGTTGAGAGCACCAGTTGTCAAATATGTGTTTTGCTGTGTCCGGTTTCCAGTGAATATTGTCCTGTTCTGTAGTGAAAGTGTCATGTGGGATTTCTATTAAAAACGGTAGGTGTGTGGCTATGGTGTTGTTAATTAACTTAAGGTTATCCTGTTGTTTTTGTGTAAGATTGGGTGAGTAATTTATTATTGGGAAGTAAATGTCTGCGTTGGGAAAAGTGACTGTGGCCTGTTTATACAGGGCTTTTAACTGTTTGCATGATGTGAGTTTGGCGTCCTGGTCTCTGTTATTAGTTCCAATTGAAAAAAATTACTATTTTTGTGGTTGGGTTAGGAATTGTTTTTTCACAGATTTTTAGGAAATGGTACAAATTAGCTCCGGGGTAACTATCAAGCTGTATCTGTGGATTGTGGTGAGGTGGGATTCTCCTGATGTTAGAGTCACCAAGTACCAGGACTGGTTTCCTGCCCTTAAATGACCAGTCCTGGAGTTTTCTGCTGGGTCTACTGATATGGTGTGCGGGTTTGAATTTACCTGGGAGGATTGGTGTGAGTGTGCGCGGCCGGGGGGAGGGGAGGGGGGAAGCCAATTGAGGGTCTGTTGTGTTGACTTCCCTGTTGGTAGGTGGGCTGAGATCCGGGTCGGCACGGTTCACTGCAGGGGCCCCAGAGCTGAGTTGAGAGGAGGGTTCAGAATGGGATTTTATGCCGATGTGTTTGGCTTTGCAGTGCCCTTTCATCATGTTGTTTCCCTCCTCTTTCTGTTCTGGTGGGGCCCGCTGAGGAGTCGCACCAGCACCGGAGTCAGCACCACCTGCAGGTGAAGGACAGAGGGGTGAGATGAGTTCTGAAATGAGTATAGAGACATTTGAATTGCTGTGAGTGGTGAGTGAAATGGAATGTAAGTCTGGGGTGGTGTTCAGCTGGTCTGGGGGTCTGTGAATTTGGGCCTGAGTGAGTATTTTTCTTTTGTTAGGAGGTGAAGTGACTATTGTAGCTGATGTGGTTGTCGTGGTTGTATTCTTGATAGGGGATAGTTCTGGTCGTCGGTGGTTTGTAGTGTCCGTCATCTTAAGTTGTCTTGAGGTTTGTGGTGTAGAAGTCTGTGGCCCTGGTGGAGTCTGTTTAGTTTCCATGGTTATGGGAGAAGTGAAGTGGGGGTTGGGAGGTAGCTGAGCTAGCGATGGGAGTTGTGTCTGTCCGGGGGGTTGAGGTCGGGGGATGATCGGTCCAGTGCGGGTCTGAGTCCTGGGGGGTATTTTATAAACGGGGAGTCTGTGTGCAGAGGGTGGAGTCTGGTCGGGTCGTTGTGGTTGTGCTGGAGTGGGGAGGAGGGGTGTTCTGGTCTGATGTTGTCTGTTGTAGTTTATGTGTTCCCAGAGTGTGGTTCGCTGGCTGTTACGTGTGGCCAGGAAGAACTGTGTATGGGTGTGTTTGTTTCTCCCCACCCCTTTTTTCTCCCTGTTCTCTCTCTCTGTGCACAGAGGAGACCTCAGGTGAGACTCATTGTCTCGTCAGCATGAGCTGACTTAAGGAGGTGTCTCTCTCTATCTATCCCCTGCAGGTGATCCAGTGAGAAGGTGAGGCTCTGGTTTCCCCATGCCCGGAGCCGTTTGGGTTTTGTTATATTAGCTTTGGTTCGGGGGTTCCTTGGTAGTCCTGTTTTCGGCCTTTTCCTTTTCATTTAGGTAGTGGGTTTTAGGTAGGTTTAGTTTAGGAGTGGATGCTGGGTACGACGGCCGTTGGCTGGCTCAGTGTTCTCTCTCGTTTTGTTTGTTTTGGCCAGGAACCTCCAACCCTTTTGTTTTGTTGTTTTCTTGGGGAATTATTTCGTCTGTTTTTGAATTAATAAAAATTATTATTGGTTTAATGACAACTTTGGTGTTTATGTTGTTTGTAAATATGTTTCGGGCCTTGCGAGCCCTTGAGGTCCGTAACACTGGCCAAGAGAGAGGACTGTGGTCTTGCGTGGTGCGGAGGGAACTCCTCCTCATCCGAATAAATATATAAGCATTCCATTATTAGTTATAAAAAACATGCCAAATGTATTTGTTAAAATACGTGTGAGCGGTGGTCCAACTAAAATGGTGGTAGAAGACAGGTGGGTTGTATTGTTGTGTACGTCGCTAGAGTGGAGTAGTCTCCTGGTTGAGTGGCTAGCACCATGCTCCCTTCCCCGAGGGGACCGGGTTCAAGTCCCCATGCAGAGGAAGGCCTCAAAGATTTTGTTTATCATTTAGGCCCCTGGGGGCCTTGGTATCAAGTTTAAAAATCCAGATTTTTTCGGCTCTCTTCCTCTGTCCCGTGCTCCATCTATTGTTTGCCTCCAGACCAGTGATGATGAGTTTATTGTATGGGTGTTGTTGAAAATGTTGAACTAATGGTGTATTGAGTTTGCCTTGTTTAATGGTATATATGTGTTGTTTAAGCCGGGTGTGTATATTGTGTCCTGTTTCGCCTATGTAATGTTTATTGCAAGTGGTGCATGTAATGATGAGACCGTATTGCTGGTGTTAAGTGAGAATGTGTCCAGGATGGGATGTGAAGCTCCGCTGTATGTGTTTGTGATGTATTTTCTATTTCTGTAATAAGTGCTGTGTTCTGGGTGTACCTGTGGTTTGTGGTCTGTAAATTTGGATTGTACCAGGATGTCTTTGAGGTTTTTGTTCCTGCGATAGGCTGATATTGTTTTGTGGTTCTGGAAGGCTGGATGTTGTAACTGGAGGTGGGTAAAATTCTGTTTGATGAGCTGGTGGAATTCGGTTATTTTATGTGCAAAGGTGGAAACGAATGGTATGATGTGTGTCGGGGCAGGAGGGGTAGGGTTAGGATACAAACCCTGTTTCGGGTAGGGGGCAGGAAGGTTAGGGTTAGGGTCAGTAAGGAGGAGGTTAAGGTTAGGATTAGAGTTGGGGTCAGGTTGCGAACCCAGTTTCGGGTAGAGGATGGGGGAGTTAAGGTTGGGGCCTTTGGGAAGAGGGTTAGAATAACCATCCCGCTTAGGGTTGGAATTCGGACCCTGATCCCGACCCTGGGGGTAGGGGTTGCGGGAGGGGTGGGAAAGAAGGTTGGGTATGGAAGCTGTAGTGAGTGAGGTTGTGGATGGGACCTGGGTTGGAACATCCTGCGTGTAGGAGGGAGTGGGAGCAACCCTAACCCTAACCCTTATTTTTAATGTAGCGTAAAAACCGCTTTGAATAACCCCTGTGTCGTAAAACCTTAAATAATGTTGAAACTGCGTTATTGAAGTCAGATTGTTTTGATGAAAGCCGATGAAACCGAATTATTTGGGATTTGATGATGCCCTTAAATGTATGTTTGGGGTGGTAACTGTTTTTGTGTAATAAAGTGTGGGTATCTGTTGCCTTAAAGTATACTTTGGTGAGTAGTTTGGTGTAGGCTGTAGTGGAGGGCTGAAAAAAAACTGTTGTGTCTAGAAAATTGATCTCTGTCTGGTCTATGGTGTGTTTGACTTTTATTGCCGGATGGTGATTGTTGAGTATTTTAATAAATGAATCGAATTGGGTGAGATTGTGGGTCCAGATACCGAAGATGTCGTCCAGGAAACGGAGGTAAATGAGTCGTTTGTGTGTGCATTTGGCCAGTGCTTCTCGCTCCCACTCACTCATGTACATGTTGGCGTATGATGGGGCAAACCTCTGACCCATGGCTGTCCCATGTATTTGTAGGTAGTTAGGGTTAGGGTTATGGAACCGGATTAACTGGGACTTAATGATGCCCTGGAAGGTGTGTTTGGGGTGGTAGCTGCTTTTATGGAGTAGTGCATGTGTATCAGTGGCCTTGAAGTAGACTTTGGTAAATAGTTTGAGATGAGATGGGGTGGAGGGCTGAAAAAAAATAGTCGTGTCCAGAAAGTTAATGTGTCTGATGTATGGTGTGTTTGACTTTTATTGTGGGATGGTGATTGTTAAGTGTATGGATGAAGGAGTGAAAGTCATCTATGTGGTGGGTCCAAATACCAAAGATATCGTCCAAAAAGCGAAGGTAAATGAATGGTTTAAGTGTGCACTTGGCCAGTGCCTCTCGCTCCCACTCACTCATGTAGATGTTGGCGTAAGAGGGGGCGAATCTCTGACCCATGGCTGTCCCATGTACCTGAAGGTAGTTCTGATTGTTAAAGATAAAGTCATTATTATTTAAACAGATGGTGAGAAGTTGGATTAATTGTGGATCCGGTCTGTTAATTTCCGGATATTTATGGAAGATGGAAGTGACTGCTTTAATGCCTGTTGTTGTATTGATGTTAGTGTAGAGACTGTCTATATCAATGGTGAATAAGTATGAATTGGATGGGACAGCCATGGGTCGGATTGTTTCTAAAAAATGGTACGTGTCTTTAATATAACTGGGATGTTTTGTAGATAGGGGTCCGAGAAAGTGTTCGATGTATTCAGTGATCCTGTAAGTGGCGCTATTGCAATCGGAAACTATTGGTCGACCAGGAGGAACTTCACAGGGAATGGTCCAGCTTTGTGGGTCTTTATGAATTTTGGGTAATAAGTAGAAGTGTCGTGGTCGTGGATCGTCGGGGCCGAATAGGTAATCTTTTTGTTTTGCAGTAATGAATTTTTTCTGGTGGAGGGACTGAATGATCTCACGAATCTTGTGCTGGGTTTGGGTCTGAATGCTGGTTTCTATTGGTTGGTAGTGTATAGTGTTGGACAGCTGCCGGTTAGCTTCTATCAAATATTGCTGTCTGTCCATGATAACAATTTTGGATCCTTTGTCGGCTGGTTTTATTATAATGTTTGGGTTGTTTTTGAGTAGTGTGATGCCCTTTCGTTCGGCCTCCGACAGATTGTCTTGTCTATCTGTCGGAGGCCGATATGTGCGTAGGGCCTTTCTATTGTGATGAAGGTGGTTCCGAATTGAAGAGGTGGATTGTTGCGTGGTGGGTTCCAAATTTGACTGGTGTGTGAAAGGTTTGGGGTTATGGCTGTGTTTGTTATGAAAGTATTCTGTTAATTTTAGACGTCTATGGTATTGGTGTAGGTCCCTGTGAAGCTCCTCCTGGTCGAGACTGGGTGGGTATGGGATAAAGGTGAGTCCTTTTTCCAATAAAGTTTGTTGTGCTATGGTTGGTGTGAATAATTTGGAAAGGTTAAGGATGTTGGATGTGGAGCTCCAACCCAGGTCGGTGTCTGTCGTGTGTGAATCCTGTGTCGGTTTCTTGCATATTATAAATTTAGTTGCTGACACCAGTTCTCAAAAATGTTTTTTGCTGTGTCAGCTTTTCA
>CM072882.1:18605000-18609269 GCA_036937835.1 Pampus argenteus | reverse complement strand
CTAACCCTAACCCTAACCCTAACCCTAACCCTAACCCTAACCTCTAACCCTAACCCTAACCCTAACCCTAACCCTAACCCTAACCCTAACCCTAACCCTAACCCTAACCCTAACCCTAACCCTAACCCTAACCCTAACCCTAACCTAACCCTAACCCTCTAACCCTAACCCTAACCCTAACCCTAACCCTAACCCTAACCCTAACCCTAACCCTAACCCTAACCCTAACCCTAACCCTAACCCTAACCCTAACCCTAACCCTAACCCTAACCCTAACCCTAACCCTAACCCTAACCCTAACCCTAACCCTAACCCTAACCCTAACCCTAACCCTAACCCTAACCCTAACCCTAACCCTAACCCTAACCCTAACCCTAACCCTAACCCTAACCCTAACCCTAACCCTAACCCTAACCCTAACCCTAACCCTAACCCTAACCCTAACCCTAACCCTAACCCTAACCCTAACCCTAACCCTAACCCTAACCCTAACCCTAACCTAACCCTAACCCTAACCCTAACCCTAACCCTAACCCTAACCCTAACCCTAACCCTAACCCTAACCCTAACCCTAACCCTAACCCTAACCCTAACCCTAACCCTAACCCTAACCCTAACCCTAACCCTAACCCTAACCCTAACCCTAACCCTAACCCTAACCCTAACCCTAACCCTAACCCTAACCCTAACCCTAACCCTAACCCTAACCCTAACCCTAACCCTAACCCTAACCCTAACCCTAACCCTAACCCTAACCCTAACCCTAACCCTAACCCTAACCCTAACCCTAACCCTAACCCTAACCCTAACCCTAACCCTAACCCTAACCCTAACCCTAACCCTAACCCTAACCCTAAC
Organism: Pampus argenteus; assembly: GCA_036937835.1. Taxonomy (NCBI): domain Eukaryota; kingdom Metazoa; phylum Chordata; class Actinopteri; order Scombriformes; family Stromateidae; genus Pampus; species Pampus argenteus. The sequence goes on along the minus strand of CM072882.1, from coordinate 18,608,411 downwards.
CCTAACCCTAACCCTAACCCTAACCCTAACCCTAACCCTAACCCTAACCCTAACCCTAACCCTAACCCTAACCCTAACCCTAACCCTAACCCTAACCCTAACCCTAACCCTAACCCTAACCCTAACCCTAACCCTAACCCTAACCCTAACCCTAACCCTAACCCTAACCCTAACCCTAACCCTAACCCTAACCCTAACCCTAACCCTAACCCTAACCCTAACCCTAACCCTAACCCTAACCCTAACCCTAACCCTAACCCTAACCCTAACCCTAACCCTAACCCTAACCCTAACCCTAACCCTAACCCTAACCCTAACCCTAACCCTAACCCTAACCCTAACCCTAACCCTAACCCTAACCCTAACCCTAACCCTAACCCTAACCCTAACCCTAACCCTAACCCTAACCCTAACCCTAACCCTAACCCTAACCCTAACCCTAACCCTAACCCTAACCCTAACCCTAACCCTAACCCTAACCCTAACCCTAACCCTAACCCTAACCCTAACCCTAACCCTAACCCTAACCCTAACCCTAACCCTAACCCTAACCCTAACCCTAACCCTAACCCTAACCCTAACCCTAACCCTAACCCTAACCCTAACCCTAACCCTAACCCTAACCCTAACCCTAACCCTAACCCTAACCCTAACCCTAACCCTAACCCTAACCCTAACCCTAACCCTAACCCTAACCCTAACCCTAACCCTAACCCTAACCCTAACCCTAACCCTAACCCTAACCCTAACCCTAACCCTAACCCTAACCCTAACCCTAACCCTAACCCTAACCCTAACCCTAACCCTAACCCTAACCCTAACCCTAACCCTAACCCTAACCCTAACCCTAACCCTAACCCTAACCCTAACCCTAACCCTAACCCTAACCCTAACCCTAACCCTAACCCTAACCCTAACCCTAACCCTAACCCTAACCCTAACCCTAACCCTAACCCTAACCCTAACCCTAACCCTAACCCTAACCCTAACCCTAACCCTAACCCTAACCCTAACCCTAACCCTAACCCTAACCCTAACCCTAACCCTAACCCTAACCCTAACCCTAACCCTAACCCTAACCCTAACCCTAACCCTAACCCTAACCCTAACCCTAACCCTAACCCTAACCCTAACCCTAACCCTAACCCTAACCCTAACCCTAACCCTAACCCTAACCCTAACCCTAACCCTAACCCTAACCCTAACCCTAACCCTAACCCTAACCCTAACCCTAACCCTAACCCTAACCCTAACCCTAACCCTAACCCTAACCCTAACCCTAACCCTAACCCTAACCCTAACCCTAACCCTAACCCTAACCCTAACCCTAACCCTAACCCTAACCCTAACCCTAACCCTAACCCTAACCCTAACCCTAACCCTAACCCTAACCCTAACCCTAACCCTAACCCTAACCCTAACCCTAACCCTAACCCTAACCCTAACCCTAACCCTAACCCTAACCCTAACCCTAACCCTAACCCTAACCCTAACCCTAACCCTAACCCTAACCCTAACCCTAACCCTAACCCTAACCCTAACCCTAACCCTAACCCTAACCCTAACCCTAACCCTAACCCTAACCCTAACCCTAACCCTAACCCTAACCCTAACCCTAACCCTAACCCTAACCCTAACCCTAACCCTAACCCTAACCCTAACCCTAACCCTAACCCTAACCCTAACCCTAACCCTAACCCTAACCCTAACCCTAACCCTAACCCTAACCCTAACCCTAACCCTAACCCTAACCCTAACCCTAACCCTAACCCTAACCCTAACCCTAACCCTAACCCTAACCCTAACCCTAACCCTAACCCTAACCCTAACCCTAACCCTAACCCTAACCCTAACCCTAACCCTAACCCTAACCCTAACCCTAACCCTAACCCTAACCCTAACCCTAACCCTAACCCTAACCCTAACCCTAACCCTAACCCTAACCCTAACCCTAACCCTAACCCTAACCCTAACCCTAACCCTAACCCTAACCCTAACCCTAACCCTAACCCTAACCCTAACCCTAACCCTAACCCTAACCCTAACCCTAACCCTAACCCTAACCCTAACCCTAACCCTAACCCTAACCCTAACCCTAACCCTAACCCTAACCCTAACCCTAACCCTAACCCTAACCCTAACCCTAACCCTAACCCTAACCCTAACCCTAACCCTAACCCTAACCCTAACCCTAACCCTAACCCTAACCCTAACCCTAACCCTAACCCTAACCCTAACCCTAACCCTAACCCTAACCCTAACCCTAACCCTAACCCTAACCCTAACCCTAACCCTAACCCTAACCCTAACCCTAACCCTAACCCTAACCCTAACCCTAACCCTAACCCTAACCCTAACCCTAACCCTAACCCTAACCCTAACCCTAACCCTAACCCTAACCCTAACCCTAACCCTAACCCTAACCCTAACCCTAACCCTAACCCTAACCCTAACCCTAACCCTAACCCTAACCCTAACCCTAACCCTAACCCTAACCCTAACCCTAACCCTAACCCTAACCCTAACCCTAACCCTAACCCTAACCCTAACCCTAACCCTAACCCTAACCCTAACCCTAACCCTAACCCTAACCCTAACCCTAACCCTAACCCTAACCCTAACCCTAACCCTAACCCTAACCCTAACCCTAACCCTAACCCTAACCCTAACCCTAACCCTAACCCTAACCCTAACCCTAACCCTAACCCTAACCCTAACCCTAACCCTAACCCTAACCCTAACCCTAACCCTAACCCTAACCCTAACCCTAACCCTAACCCTAACCCTAACCCTAACCCTAACCCTAACCCTAACCCTAACCCTAACCCTAACCCTAACCCTAACCCTAACCCTAACCCTAACCCTAACCCTAACCCTAACCCTAACCCTAACCCTAACCCTAACCCTAACCCTAACCCTAACCCTAACCCTAACCCTAACCCTAACCCTAACCCTAACCCTAACCCTAACCCTAACCCTAACCCTAACCCTAACCCTAACCCTAACCCTAACCCTAACCCTAACCCTAACCCTAACCCTAACCCTAACCCTAACCCTAACCCTAACCCTAACCCTAACCCTAACCCTAACCCTAACCCTAACCCTAACCCTAACCCTAACCCTAACCCTAACCCTAACCCTAACCCTAACCCTAACCCTAACCCTAACCCTAACCCTAACCCTAACCCTAACCCTAACCCTAACCCTAACCCTAACCCTAACCCTAACCCTAACCCTAACCCTAACCCTAACCCTAACCCTAACCCTAACCCTAACCCTAACCCTAACCCTAACCCTAACCCTAACCCTAACCCTAACCCTAACCCTAACCCTAACCCTAACCCTAACCCTAACCCTAACCCTAACCCTAACCCTAACCCTAACCCTAACCCTAACCCTAACCCTAACCCT
>CM072882.1:18577500-18597500 GCA_036937835.1 Pampus argenteus | reverse complement strand
GGGCCACACGACCATGTTGATCCTGCGGGATCATTATGAAGGAGCATTGGAGGAAGTTTTGGAAGAGTTATCCAAGGATCCGGACCCGGATTGGAAAACGGCCTTCGAGGTAGCGACAAGGTGGGCCCGTAGGAACCTGGCACGTCTGTCTAGAGAAGTGGTGGACCATGCAGAAGCGTTGGTGGCGGCCTCCATTGGATCCAAGCTGGAAGAAGATGGGGATGCAGATCCAAGGGACACAAACCAAACAAAGGAGGACAACCAAACGCGGGGGACATCACGACAGACAAGACGAAAGACAAGGGATGACTCAGCTCAGATGGAGCTCCTGGAGGAGATTGTGGACCTTTCCCCAGAAGCAGGGCGGACCACAGTTCCTTCCACGAGAGCGGTATCGACGATGACAATGACGATGACGGAAGACGAGGACAGAGGGGAACCTGCTGAGGGAATTCGCCGACAGGAGGAAGAACAGGAACCTGCGGAGGGGATTCGCCAGCAGGAAAAAGAATCGTCTCCTCAAAGTTTTCCAAGCTATTCTCCGAAAGAACAGAGACCCTCAAGGAGAGCTCGGGAACCATCACCCATAGAGGATGATGATTACAGCTTGGACTTATTGTTGGGCGAGGTATTTGGGACGGAGATAGATCAGACTCCACCGCTGGCTCCCCGCAAGAAGATGGTGACCACCACAGCACAGGTCCACAGAAATCCAACGCAGGAGGATCTGATGGATCTAGAAGAGCCAGATTCTGAAAACTGGGGAACTAGTGCTACATCCACTCCCCAGCCTCACAAGTTTGGTCCAACTAGACACATCAGAACACAGCGGAAGCTAGTGGACTGGACAGTTTCTGTGACCAAGAAGTGGCTGTTTATTGGAGACTCCAATTTGTCTCGGATGCCATCACATACCATCCCGGATCTCCAAATAGATAGTTATCCGGGAGCAAATTTCAGGCATGTGAGCTCCATTTTGTTCAAGGCCATCGGACAAGTGCAAGTGGAGAAGATTGTCATTGCATGTGGCCTAAACAGCCGTGGACAAAAGACCAAGGAAACTACGGTCAAGCAATTGCAATCGGCGGTACGCATGGCCAAGAAGCGGTTTCCGTATGCGGAAATTTGGATTCCGCTGGTGAACTTTTCCACTGCTCTGCCTGGAAAAGAACAACGCAATCTGAAGCTCCTCAATGATCACATCTTCAAAAACATGCCTTACCTTAATCTCCTTCCTGAGGATGACTTCCGGACAGAGGAGGACCTCATCCATTGGACAAGGGATACGGCGGTGGCCATGTTTGATCATTGGGTAAGCTTGTTAAACTTAAAGGCCCCTTGAGCCTTATTAGGGAGGGGCGTGAGGGGTTGAAACCCCTTATCGCACGTAATGTTATAGTTTTATCAAAAAAGTTCACTCCCACGCAGACTCAGTTAGATGTTCTAAGTAAAGGACTTACGTTTATTCCTACAATTAATATCAACAAAAATAGACAAAAACAATTAAAATTTGATTTACAAAGTTATCACCGTAGGATAAGTTTGGCGGCCTACTTTGGGGACAAAAGTCGTTCTAAACCCATACCTTTCACATTAGCTTCAACATGGATGCCTCCAAAAGAAAAGATTCCGGAGGAAATTAATTTGTTAATTGAAAAAGACAATAGGGACTTGAGTAATAATTTTAAATTCCAATTTGAAAAACCCAATTTAACCAAAGAGGAAGAAACAGCAATTAAAGAACTCAGTAGAACCAAACAAATTGTTATCAAACCAGCTGATAAGGGCAGTTCAGTTGTAATTTTGGATCGGGAACAATACATATTTGAAGTATTAAGACAATTAAATGATAAGACATATTATAGAAAATTGGATGAGCCCATTTATTTAAAAACAATTCCTATAGTTCAGAACATACTTAAGAGTTTAAAAACCAAAAAATTCATTAATCGCAAACAAGAATTATACCTAAAAGGGGAAGGGCAACCAAGGGAAAGACGCTTTTACATTTTACCTAAGATACATAAGGATCCCAAAAATTGGACGATACCTTTTGAGGTTCCCCCAGGTAGGCCGATTGTTTCAGATTGTGGGAGTGAAACGTACCAAACGGCAGAATTTATTGATTTTTTTCTTAATCCGTTATCTACACTTCATCCTTCATATGTCAAAGATACCTATCATTTCGTTGATCTAATTAAGAGCTTAAAAATTCCACAAAATTCATATTTTTTTAGCATGGACGTAGATAGTTTATATACAAACATAGATATTCCAGCAGGATTGGCAACAGTTAAAAAGATTTTTCAAAAATACCCAAACGACGAAAGACCAGACGAAGAAATCTTACAATTATTAGACATCAATTTGACCAAAAATGATTTTGTTTTTAATGACGAATTTTATTTACAGATTAAAGGAACGGCAATGGGGAAGAAGTTCGCCCCCGCCTATGCAAACATTTTCATGGCGAATTGGGAGGAGGAGGTTTTGGCTAGGTGTCCCAAAAAACCCCTCCATTATTTAAGGTATCTTGATGACATATGGGGGATCTGGTGTCACTCGTTGGGGGATTTTGAAGAGTTCATGAGGATTTTAAATGGTCATGATCCCTCTATTCAACTAAAACACATAATTAATCAACATTCTATAGATTTTCTTGACACCACTGTGTACAAAGGTTCTTCATTTTGTTCTACGGGGAAATTAGAGGTGAAAGTTTATTTTAAGGAAACAGACACACATTCTCTTTTATTTAGAACCAGTTTCCATCCCAGACACACCTTCAGAGGTCTGGTGAAATCTCAATTATTAAGGTTTTTCAGAATTTGTACACAGATCAAGGATTTTTGGGTAGCGGTTAAGATTTTGTTTGATTCCTTAAAAACTAGAGGCTACTCCAGAACATTTCTGAGAAAATGCCTTAAGACATTTAGAGACAAGACTCTGGTCAATAAAAAGGAAATCATTCCTCTAATTACTCAATTTTCTTCAACTAGCATGAGTATGAATCGCACATTTAAGAACAATTTTAATAGGATTGTGGGGCAATCAAATTTACTAAATAATTATGAGGTTATTTCAGCGTATAAGAAGAACCAGAACTTAAGGGACATTTTAGTTCGTGCTAAGTTGAGATCTCTGCAACAATCAGATTCAGATACCAAGTTGGTGAATTTTTGTTTATTGAAATATGTGAAGAATGCAGAGAACAATAGGATTTACAAAATCACACAAGATTTTACACCACAAACATCTAATTTAGTTTATGTAATCTTTTGTGCCAAATGTGGCAAGAAATATGTCGGTGAATCCGGAAATTCGATCTTGAAAAGAATGTGGCAACACAGATATAATATCAAAAATAGAATGGACACCGATACTCCTTTAGTTCGTCATTTTCTTTTACATGGGCTGCAGACACTTAAGATAGCAGGTCTTCAAAGCAATTCCAATTGGACTATTAGAGAACGCAAAAATGCAGAGAGAAAATGGATCTCTTATTTAAGCACTAAGGAACCATGGGGGTTAAATAAGAAAGGCAATTAAGTTCTAACGGGAAACTGGACTTGAAATAATTAGAGTACAACCCAAAAATTAGACCCCTTCACCTTCCCTTTTGTCGTTTCCTGGCCTAAACCTAACCTTTCCTTTTTCTTGCCTAATCCCAACCTTCCTTCCTTAATCCTAACCCTGTTTCCCTTTCCTAACCCTAACATCCTAGCCCCTTCTATTCCTAACCCTAACACCTTCCCATCCTTCTGTCCTAACCCTAACCACTCCTTCCCTTGCCTAACCCTAACCTTAACCACTCTTCCTTTCCCTAACTTGCCTAACCCTAACCATTCCTTCCCTTGTCTAACCCTAACCACTCTTCCTTTCCCTAACCCTAACCACTCCTTCCCTTGCCTAACCCTAACCCTTCCCTTGCCTAACCCTAACCACTCCTTCCCTTTCCTAACCCTAACCACTTTCCCTTTTCCTAACCCTAACCTCACCTCTCCTTTCCTAACCCTAACCTCTCTCCTTCCCTAACCCTAACTACCTCCTTTCCTTCATTCCTTACCCTAACTTTACCCACCCCTACTATCCAGTCCCTATCACTATCCTTTTCCCTATTCCATTCCCTATTTGTGGGTCGTAACCCTAATTTGGTTTTATTAAAAATTAATTAAATAATTAAGTTATGTTAAAAATTAAATAAATGACTCAATACACAGATTGGACGGAATAAATATTTATTTCATTACATACAGAATCAAAATACACAATTTTTACAAATTTAATATAATATAAAATTCATAAGTACAAATACAATAAGTTAATAAACGTATACGAATTAAAAATACATCAAATTTCATTTAAATAGTTGAAAAAGTAAAACTTACAATTGATTTGGCAGAAAAAGGGTTAAAAACACATTTCATTTGGCAGAAAAAGGGTTAAACGAACATTCAGTCTGCTGTTATAAATAGGGCAGACCTGCTTCTCACTTCATTTCTTTTCCGGCTTTCAAAGTGAGCACATCTCAAGCCTCTGCAGACCCAGAGTAGCATTTTCTTTTGTGCCCAGTGCCTGAGGAAGACCCCGTTGGGTCGAAACGTCGCGCGTGGGCATATTTTTATAGGATTTAACAGAGGTAAGCTTCCTTTAATTTTAAAACAAAGAAATTTAATTTTTTCACGTTTTTAGACTTTTTTAGACTTTTTATTTTTTAAGTTAGCTTAATTTAAGCTAATTTAAGTTAACTACAAGTACGGCCATAATGGCCTTCGACGACCAGGGCTGGACGGAGGTCCGTTACGGCAGGAGACGCCAGAACCTCCGCCAGCCCCGCTGGGACCAGAGATGGGAGCGGAACCGGGGGATGGACCGTGCATTCCCTGACCCGAGAAGGGGATGGGGCTTCCCCTCACCTAACCGGCCAGTGCCTCCTTCTGGTTTTCCTTCCCGTCCTGGACGTCCCCCTATGCCACCAAGACCCTACGTTCCCCAGAACAGGACGTATACGGAGGTGGTTCGCGGATCCAATCCCGGCTGGGATGGCCGCAGAGGACCATGGAACAGACAGCAGGGAGGATTTTTCCAGCCCCGGAGAGATCAACAGGCTCCGCCAACAACTCCAAAATTTGGGAGGCTGGTTCGCCAGCTTCACAAAGTGATTAAGATCGTCCATCATGGACAGAACGTAACCGGTGAAGATGGCAAGCCTGAACCTAGAATGATCTCTCGTATGGTGGACGTGTTGGCCGCCATGATAAAACCAGCGATCCCCAACCGGAAGACCACTGACATGATCATGGGGAACGCGAAGAACTGGGGCCACACGACCATGTTGATCCTGCGGGATCATTATGAAGGAGCATTGGAGGAAGTTTTGGAAGAGTTATCCAAGGATCCGGACCCGGATTGGAAAACGGCCTTCGAGGTAGCGACAAGGTGGGCCCGTAGGAACCTGGCACGTCTGTCTAGAGAAGTGGTGGACCATGCAGAAGCGTTGGTGGCGGCCTCCATTGGATCCAAGCTGGAAGAAGATGGGGATGCAGATCCAAGGGACACAAACCAAACAAAGGAGGACAACCAAACGCGGGGGACATCACGACAGACAAGACGAAAGACAAGGGATGACTCAGCTCAGATGGAGCTCCTGGAGGAGATTGTGGACCTTTCCCCAGAAGCAGGGCGGACCACAGTTCCTTCCACGAGAGCGGTATCGACGATGACAATGACGATGACGGAAGACGAGGACAGAGGGGAACCTGCTGAGGGAATTCGCCGACAGGAGGAAGAACAGGAACCTGCGGAGGGGATTCGCCAGCAGGAAAAAGAATCGTCTCCTCAAAGTTTTCCAAGCTATTCTCCGAAAGAACAGAGACCCTCAAGGAGAGCTCGGGAACCATCACCCATAGAGGATGATGATTACAGCTTGGACTTATTGTTGGGCGAGGTATTTGGGACGGAGATAGATCAGACTCCACCGCTGGCTCCCCGCAAGAAGATGGTGACCACCACAGCACAGGTCCACAGAAATCCAACGCAGGAGGATCTGATGGATCTAGAAGAGCCAGATTCTGAAAACTGGGGAACTAGTGCTACATCCACTCCCCAGCCTCACAAGTTTGGTCCAACTAGACACATCAGAACACAGCGGAAGCTAGTGGACTGGACAGTTTCTGTGACCAAGAAGTGGCTGTTTATTGGAGACTCCAATTTGTCTCGGATGCCATCACATACCATCCCGGATCTCCAAATAGATAGTTATCCGGGAGCAAATTTCAGGCATGTGAGCTCCATTTTGTTCAAGGCCATCGGACAAGTGCAAGTGGAGAAGATTGTCATTGCATGTGGCCTAAACAGCCGTGGACAAAAGACCAAGGAAACTACGGTCAAGCAATTGCAATCGGCGGTACGCATGGCCAAGAAGCGGTTTCCGTATGCGGAAATTTGGATTCCGCTGGTGAACTTTTCCACTGCTCTGCCTGGAAAAGAACAACGCAATCTGAAGCTCCTCAATGATCACATCTTCAAAAACATGCCTTACCTTAATCTCCTTCCTGAGGATGACTTCCGGACAGAGGAGGACCTCATCCATTGGACAAGGGATACGGCGGTGGCCATGTTTGATCATTGGGTAAGCTTGTTAAACTTAAAGGCCCCTTGAGCCTTATTAGGGAGGGGCGTGAGGGGTTGAAACCCCTTATCGCACGTAATGTTATAGTTTTATCAAAAAAGTTCACTCCCACGCAGACTCAGTTAGATGTTCTAAGTAAAGGACTTACGTTTATTCCTACAATTAATATCAACAAAAATAGACAAAAACAATTAAAATTTGATTTACAAAGTTATCACCGTAGGATAAGTTTGGCGGCCTACTTTGGGGACAAAAGTCGTTCTAAACCCATACCTTTCACATTAGCTTCAACATGGATGCCTCCAAAAGAAAAGATTCCGGAGGAAATTAATTTGTTAATTGAAAAAGACAATAGGGACTTGAGTAATAATTTTAAATTCCAATTTGAAAAACCCAATTTAACCAAAGAGGAAGAAACAGCAATTAAAGAACTCAGTAGAACCAAACAAATTGTTATCAAACCAGCTGATAAGGGCAGTTCAGTTGTAATTTTGGATCGGGAACAATACATATTTGAAGTATTAAGACAATTAAATGATAAGACATATTATAGAAAATTGGATGAGCCCATTTATTTAAAAACAATTCCTATAGTTCAGAACATACTTAAGAGTTTAAAAACCAAAAAATTCATTAATCGCAAACAAGAATTATACCTAAAAGGGGAAGGGCAACCAAGGGAAAGACGCTTTTACATTTTACCTAAGATACATAAGGATCCCAAAAATTGGACGATACCTTTTGAGGTTCCCCCAGGTAGGCCGATTGTTTCAGATTGTGGGAGTGAAACGTACCAAACGGCAGAATTTATTGATTTTTTTCTTAATCCGTTATCTACACTTCATCCTTCATATGTCAAAGATACCTATCATTTCGTTGATCTAATTAAGAGCTTAAAAATTCCACAAAATTCATATTTTTTTAGCATGGACGTAGATAGTTTATATACAAACATAGATATTCCAGCAGGATTGGCAACAGTTAAAAAGATTTTTCAAAAATACCCAAACGACGAAAGACCAGACGAAGAAATCTTACAATTATTAGACATCAATTTGACCAAAAATGATTTTGTTTTTAATGACGAATTTTATTTACAGATTAAAGGAACGGCAATGGGGAAGAAGTTCGCCCCCGCCTATGCAAACATTTTCATGGCGAATTGGGAGGAGGAGGTTTTGGCTAGGTGTCCCAAAAAACCCCTCCATTATTTAAGGTATCTTGATGACATATGGGGGATCTGGTGTCACTCGTTGGGGGATTTTGAAGAGTTCATGAGGATTTTAAATGGTCATGATCCCTCTATTCAACTAAAACACATAATTAATCAACATTCTATAGATTTTCTTGACACCACTGTGTACAAAGGTTCTTCATTTTGTTCTACGGGGAAATTAGAGGTGAAAGTTTATTTTAAGGAAACAGACACACATTCTCTTTTATTTAGAACCAGTTTCCATCCCAGACACACCTTCAGAGGTCTGGTGAAATCTCAATTATTAAGGTTTTTCAGAATTTGTACACAGATCAAGGATTTTTGGGTAGCGGTTAAGATTTTGTTTGATTCCTTAAAAACTAGAGGCTACTCCAGAACATTTCTGAGAAAATGCCTTAAGACATTTAGAGACAAGACTCTGGTCAATAAAAAGGAAATCATTCCTCTAATTACTCAATTTTCTTCAACTAGCATGAGTATGAATCGCACATTTAAGAACAATTTTAATAGGATTGTGGGGCAATCAAATTTACTAAATAATTATGAGGTTATTTCAGCGTATAAGAAGAACCAGAACTTAAGGGACATTTTAGTTCGTGCTAAGTTGAGATCTCTGCAACAATCAGATTCAGATACCAAGTTGGTGAATTTTTGTTTATTGAAATATGTGAAGAATGCAGAGAACAATAGGATTTACAAAATCACACAAGATTTTACACCACAAACATCTAATTTAGTTTATGTAATCTTTTGTGCCAAATGTGGCAAGAAATATGTCGGTGAATCCGGAAATTCGATCTTGAAAAGAATGTGGCAACACAGATATAATATCAAAAATAGAATGGACACCGATACTCCTTTAGTTCGTCATTTTCTTTTACATGGGCTGCAGACACTTAAGATAGCAGGTCTTCAAAGCAATTCCAATTGGACTATTAGAGAACGCAAAAATGCAGAGAGAAAATGGATCTCTTATTTAAGCACTAAGGAACCATGGGGGTTAAATAAGAAAGGCAATTAAGTTCTAACGGGAAACTGGACTTGAAATAATTAGAGTACAACCCAAAAATTAGACCCCTTCACCTTCCCTTTTGTCGTTTCCTGGCCTAAACCTAACCTTTCCTTTTTCTTGCCTAATCCCAACCTTCCTTCCTTAATCCTAACCCTGTTTCCCTTTCCTAACCCTAACATCCTAGCCCCTTCTATTCCTAACCCTAACACCTTCCCATCCTTCTGTCCTAACCCTAACCACTCCTTCCCTTGCCTAACCCTAACCTTAACCACTCTTCCTTTCCCTAACTTGCCTAACCCTAACCATTCCTTCCCTTGTCTAACCCTAACCACTCTTCCTTTCCCTAACCCTAACCACTCCTTCCCTTGCCTAACCCTAACCCTTCCCTTGCCTAACCCTAACCACTCCTTCCCTTTCCTAACCCTAACCACTTTCCCTTTTCCTAACCCTAACCTCACCTCTCCTTTCCTAACCCTAACCTCTCTCCTTCCCTAACCCTAACTACCTCCTTTCCTTCATTCCTTACCCTAACTTTACCCACCCCTACTATCCAGTCCCTATCACTATCCTTTTCCCTATTCCATTCCCTATTTGTGGGTCGTAACCCTAATTTGGTTTTATTAAAAATTAATTAAATAATTAAGTTATGTTAAAAATTAAATAAATGACTCAATACACAGATTGGACGGAATAAATATTTATTTCATTACATACAGAATCAAAATACACAATTTTTACAAATTTAATATAATATAAAATTCATAAGTACAAATACAATAAGTTAATAAACGTATACGAATTAAAAATACATCAAATTTCATTTAAATAGTTGAAAAAGTAAAACTTACAATTGATTTGGCAGAAAAAGGGTTAAAAACACATTTCATTTGGCAGAAAAAGGGTTAAACGAACATTCAGTCTGCTGTTATAAATAGGGCAGACCTGCTTCTCACTTCATTTCTTTTCCGGCTTTCAAAGTGAGCACATCTCAAGCCTCTGCAGACCCAGAGTAGCATTTTCTTTTGTGCCCAGTGCCTGAGGAAGACCCCGTTGGGTCGAAACGTCGCGCGTGGGCATATTTTTATAGGATTTAACAGAGGTAAGCTTCCTTTAATTTTAAAACAAAGAAATTTAATTTTTTCACGTTTTTAGACTTTTTTAGACTTTTTATTTTTTAAGTTAGCTTAATTTAAGCTAATTTAAGTTAACTACAAGTACGGCCATAATGGCCTTCGACGACCAGGGCTGGACGGAGGTCCGTTACGGCAGGAGACGCCAGAACCTCCGCCAGCCCCGCTGGGACCAGAGATGGGAGCGGAACCGGGGGATGGACCGTGCATTCCCTGACCCGAGAAGGGGATGGGGCTTCCCCTCACCTAACCGGCCAGTGCCTCCTTCTGGTTTTCCTTCCCGTCCTGGACGTCCCCCTATGCCACCAAGACCCTACGTTCCCCAGAACAGGACGTATACGGAGGTGGTTCGCGGATCCAATCCCGGCTGGGATGGCCGCAGAGGACCATGGAACAGACAGCAGGGAGGATTTTTCCAGCCCCGGAGAGATCAACAGGCTCCGCCAACAACTCCAAAATTTGGGAGGCTGGTTCGCCAGCTTCACAAAGTGATTAAGATCGTCCATCATGGACAGAACGTAACCGGTGAAGATGGCAAGCCTGAACCTAGAATGATCTCTCGTATGGTGGACGTGTTGGCCGCCATGATAAAACCAGCGATCCCCAACCGGAAGACCACTGACATGATCATGGGGAACGCGAAGAACTGGGGCCACACGACCATGTTGATCCTGCGGGATCATTATGAAGGAGCATTGGAGGAAGTTTTGGAAGAGTTATCCAAGGATCCGGACCCGGATTGGAAAACGGCCTTCGAGGTAGCGACAAGGTGGGCCCGTAGGAACCTGGCACGTCTGTCTAGAGAAGTGGTGGACCATGCAGAAGCGTTGGTGGCGGCCTCCATTGGATCCAAGCTGGAAGAAGATGGGGATGCAGATCCAAGGGACACAAACCAAACAAAGGAGGACAACCAAACGCGGGGGACATCACGACAGACAAGACGAAAGACAAGGGATGACTCAGCTCAGATGGAGCTCCTGGAGGAGATTGTGGACCTTTCCCCAGAAGCAGGGCGGACCACAGTTCCTTCCACGAGAGCGGTATCGACGATGACAATGACGATGACGGAAGACGAGGACAGAGGGGAACCTGCTGAGGGAATTCGCCGACAGGAGGAAGAACAGGAACCTGCGGAGGGGATTCGCCAGCAGGAAAAAGAATCGTCTCCTCAAAGTTTTCCAAGCTATTCTCCGAAAGAACAGAGACCCTCAAGGAGAGCTCGGGAACCATCACCCATAGAGGATGATGATTACAGCTTGGACTTATTGTTGGGCGAGGTATTTGGGACGGAGATAGATCAGACTCCACCGCTGGCTCCCCGCAAGAAGATGGTGACCACCACAGCACAGGTCCACAGAAATCCAACGCAGGAGGATCTGATGGATCTAGAAGAGCCAGATTCTGAAAACTGGGGAACTAGTGCTACATCCACTCCCCAGCCTCACAAGTTTGGTCCAACTAGACACATCAGAACACAGCGGAAGCTAGTGGACTGGACAGTTTCTGTGACCAAGAAGTGGCTGTTTATTGGAGACTCCAATTTGTCTCGGATGCCATCACATACCATCCCGGATCTCCAAATAGATAGTTATCCGGGAGCAAATTTCAGGCATGTGAGCTCCATTTTGTTCAAGGCCATCGGACAAGTGCAAGTGGAGAAGATTGTCATTGCATGTGGCCTAAACAGCCGTGGACAAAAGACCAAGGAAACTACGGTCAAGCAATTGCAATCGGCGGTACGCATGGCCAAGAAGCGGTTTCCGTATGCGGAAATTTGGATTCCGCTGGTGAACTTTTCCACTGCTCTGCCTGGAAAAGAACAACGCAATCTGAAGCTCCTCAATGATCACATCTTCAAAAACATGCCTTACCTTAATCTCCTTCCTGAGGATGACTTCCGGACAGAGGAGGACCTCATCCATTGGACAAGGGATACGGCGGTGGCCATGTTTGATCATTGGGTAAGCTTGTTAAACTTAAAGGCCCCTTGAGCCTTATTAGGGAGGGGCGTGAGGGGTTGAAACCCCTTATCGCACGTAATGTTATAGTTTTATCAAAAAAGTTCACTCCCACGCAGACTCAGTTAGATGTTCTAAGTAAAGGACTTACGTTTATTCCTACAATTAATATCAACAAAAATAGACAAAAACAATTAAAATTTGATTTACAAAGTTATCACCGTAGGATAAGTTTGGCGGCCTACTTTGGGGACAAAAGTCGTTCTAAACCCATACCTTTCACATTAGCTTCAACATGGATGCCTCCAAAAGAAAAGATTCCGGAGGAAATTAATTTGTTAATTGAAAAAGACAATAGGGACTTGAGTAATAATTTTAAATTCCAATTTGAAAAACCCAATTTAACCAAAGAGGAAGAAACAGCAATTAAAGAACTCAGTAGAACCAAACAAATTGTTATCAAACCAGCTGATAAGGGCAGTTCAGTTGTAATTTTGGATCGGGAACAATACATATTTGAAGTATTAAGACAATTAAATGATAAGACATATTATAGAAAATTGGATGAGCCCATTTATTTAAAAACAATTCCTATAGTTCAGAACATACTTAAGAGTTTAAAAACCAAAAAATTCATTAATCGCAAACAAGAATTATACCTAAAAGGGGAAGGGCAACCAAGGGAAAGACGCTTTTACATTTTACCTAAGATACATAAGGATCCCAAAAATTGGACGATACCTTTTGAGGTTCCCCCAGGTAGGCCGATTGTTTCAGATTGTGGGAGTGAAACGTACCAAACGGCAGAATTTATTGATTTTTTTCTTAATCCGTTATCTACACTTCATCCTTCATATGTCAAAGATACCTATCATTTCGTTGATCTAATTAAGAGCTTAAAAATTCCACAAAATTCATATTTTTTTAGCATGGACGTAGATAGTTTATATACAAACATAGATATTCCAGCAGGATTGGCAACAGTTAAAAAGATTTTTCAAAAATACCCAAACGACGAAAGACCAGACGAAGAAATCTTACAATTATTAGACATCAATTTGACCAAAAATGATTTTGTTTTTAATGACGAATTTTATTTACAGATTAAAGGAACGGCAATGGGGAAGAAGTTCGCCCCCGCCTATGCAAACATTTTCATGGCGAATTGGGAGGAGGAGGTTTTGGCTAGGTGTCCCAAAAAACCCCTCCATTATTTAAGGTATCTTGATGACATATGGGGGATCTGGTGTCACTCGTTGGGGGATTTTGAAGAGTTCATGAGGATTTTAAATGGTCATGATCCCTCTATTCAACTAAAACACATAATTAATCAACATTCTATAGATTTTCTTGACACCACTGTGTACAAAGGTTCTTCATTTTGTTCTACGGGGAAATTAGAGGTGAAAGTTTATTTTAAGGAAACAGACACACATTCTCTTTTATTTAGAACCAGTTTCCATCCCAGACACACCTTCAGAGGTCTGGTGAAATCTCAATTATTAAGGTTTTTCAGAATTTGTACACAGATCAAGGATTTTTGGGTAGCGGTTAAGATTTTGTTTGATTCCTTAAAAACTAGAGGCTACTCCAGAACATTTCTGAGAAAATGCCTTAAGACATTTAGAGACAAGACTCTGGTCAATAAAAAGGAAATCATTCCTCTAATTACTCAATTTTCTTCAACTAGCATGAGTATGAATCGCACATTTAAGAACAATTTTAATAGGATTGTGGGGCAATCAAATTTACTAAATAATTATGAGGTTATTTCAGCGTATAAGAAGAACCAGAACTTAAGGGACATTTTAGTTCGTGCTAAGTTGAGATCTCTGCAACAATCAGATTCAGATACCAAGTTGGTGAATTTTTGTTTATTGAAATATGTGAAGAATGCAGAGAACAATAGGATTTACAAAATCACACAAGATTTTACACCACAAACATCTAATTTAGTTTATGTAATCTTTTGTGCCAAATGTGGCAAGAAATATGTCGGTGAATCCGGAAATTCGATCTTGAAAAGAATGTGGCAACACAGATATAATATCAAAAATAGAATGGACACCGATACTCCTTTAGTTCGTCATTTTCTTTTACATGGGCTGCAGACACTTAAGATAGCAGGTCTTCAAAGCAATTCCAATTGGACTATTAGAGAACGCAAAAATGCAGAGAGAAAATGGATCTCTTATTTAAGCACTAAGGAACCATGGGGGTTAAATAAGAAAGGCAATTAAGTTCTAACGGGAAACTGGACTTGAAATAATTAGAGTACAACCCAAAAATTAGACCCCTTCACCTTCCCTTTTGTCGTTTCCTGGCCTAAACCTAACCTTTCCTTTTTCTTGCCTAATCCCAACCTTCCTTCCTTAATCCTAACCCTGTTTCCCTTTCCTAACCCTAACATCCTAGCCCCTTCTATTCCTAACCCTAACACCTTCCCATCCTTCTGTCCTAACCCTAACCACTCCTTCCCTTGCCTAACCCTAACCTTAACCACTCTTCCTTTCCCTAACTTGCCTAACCCTAACCATTCCTTCCCTTGTCTAACCCTAACCACTCTTCCTTTCCCTAACCCTAACCACTCCTTCCCTTGCCTAACCCTAACCCTTCCCTTGCCTAACCCTAACCACTCCTTCCCTTTCCTAACCCTAACCACTTTCCCTTTTCCTAACCCTAACCTCACCTCTCCTTTCCTAACCCTAACCTCTCTCCTTCCCTAACCCTAACTACCTCCTTTCCTTCATTCCTTACCCTAACTTTACCCACCCCTACTATCCAGTCCCTATCACTATCCTTTTCCCTATTCCATTCCCTATTTGTGGGTCGTAACCCTAATTTGGTTTTATTAAAAATTAATTAAATAATTAAGTTATGTTAAAAATTAAATAAATGACTCAATACACAGATTGGACGGAATAAATATTTATTTCATTACATACAGAATCAAAATACACAATTTTTACAAATTTAATATAATATAAAATTCATAAGTACAAATACAATAAGTTAATAAACGTATACGAATTAAAAATACATCAAATTTCATTTAAATAGTTGAAAAAGTAAAACTTACAATTGATTTGGCAGAAAAAGGGTTAAAAACACATTTCATTTGGCAGAAAAAGGGTTAAACGAACATTCAGTCTGCTGTTATAAATAGGGCAGACCTGCTTCTCACTTCATTTCTTTTCCGGCTTTCAAAGTGAGCACATCTCAAGCCTCTGCAGACCCAGAGTAGCATTTTCTTTTGTGCCCAGTGCCTGAGGAAGACCCCGTTGGGTCGAAACGTCGCGCGTGGGCATATTTTTATAGGATTTAACAGAGGTAAGCTTCCTTTAATTTTAAAACAAAGAAATTTAATTTTTTCACGTTTTTAGACTTTTTTAGACTTTTTATTTTTTAAGTTAGCTTAATTTAAGCTAATTTAAGTTAACTACAAGTACGGCCATAATGGCCTTCGACGACCAGGGCTGGACGGAGGTCCGTTACGGCAGGAGACGCCAGAACCTCCGCCAGCCCCGCTGGGACCAGAGATGGGAGCGGAACCGGGGGATGGACCGTGCATTCCCTGACCCGAGAAGGGGATGGGGCTTCCCCTCACCTAACCGGCCAGTGCCTCCTTCTGGTTTTCCTTCCCGTCCTGGACGTCCCCCTATGCCACCAAGACCCTACGTTCCCCAGAACAGGACGTATACGGAGGTGGTTCGCGGATCCAATCCCGGCTGGGATGGCCGCAGAGGACCATGGAACAGACAGCAGGGAGGATTTTTCCAGCCCCGGAGAGATCAACAGGCTCCGCCAACAACTCCAAAATTTGGGAGGCTGGTTCGCCAGCTTCACAAAGTGATTAAGATCGTCCATCATGGACAGAACGTAACCGGTGAAGATGGCAAGCCTGAACCTAGAATGATCTCTCGTATGGTGGACGTGTTGGCCGCCATGATAAAACCAGCGATCCCCAACCGGAAGACCACTGACATGATCATGGGGAACGCGAAGAACTGGGGCCACACGACCATGTTGATCCTGCGGGATCATTATGAAGGAGCATTGGAGGAAGTTTTGGAAGAGTTATCCAAGGATCCGGACCCGGATTGGAAAACGGCCTTCGAGGTAGCGACAAGGTGGGCCCGTAGGAACCTGGCACGTCTGTCTAGAGAAGTGGTGGACCATGCAGAAGCGTTGGTGGCGGCCTCCATTGGATCCAAGCTGGAAGAAGATGGGGATGCAGATCCAAGGGACACAAACCAAACAAAGGAGGACAACCAAACGCGGGGGACATCACGACAGACAAGACGAAAGACAAGGGATGACTCAGCTCAGATGGAGCTCCTGGAGGAGATTGTGGACCTTTCCCCAGAAGCAGGGCGGACCACAGTTCCTTCCACGAGAGCGGTATCGACGATGACAATGACGATGACGGAAGACGAGGACAGAGGGGAACCTGCTGAGGGAATTCGCCGACAGGAGGAAGAACAGGAACCTGCGGAGGGGATTCGCCAGCAGGAAAAAGAATCGTCTCCTCAAAGTTTTCCAAGCTATTCTCCGAAAGAACAGAGACCCTCAAGGAGAGCTCGGGAACCATCACCCATAGAGGATGATGATTACAGCTTGGACTTATTGTTGGGCGAGGTATTTGGGACGGAGATAGATCAGACTCCACCGCTGGCTCCCCGCAAGAAGATGGTGACCACCACAGCACAGGTCCACAGAAATCCAACGCAGGAGGATCTGATGGATCTAGAAGAGCCAGATTCTGAAAACTGGGGAACTAGTGCTACATCCACTCCCCAGCCTCACAAGTTTGGTCCAACTAGACACATCAGAACACAGCGGAAGCTAGTGGACTGGACAGTTTCTGTGACCAAGAAGTGGCTGTTTATTGGAGACTCCAATTTGTCTCGGATGCCATCACATACCATCCCGGATCTCCAAATAGATAGTTATCCGGGAGCAAATTTCAGGCATGTGAGCTCCATTTTGTTCAAGGCCATCGGACAAGTGCAAGTGGAGAAGATTGTCATTGCATGTGGCCTAAACAGCCGTGGACAAAAGACCAAGGAAACTACGGTCAAGCAATTGCAATCGGCGGTACGCATGGCCAAGAAGCGGTTTCCGTATGCGGAAATTTGGATTCCGCTGGTGAACTTTTCCACTGCTCTGCCTGGAAAAGAACAACGCAATCTGAAGCTCCTCAATGATCACATCTTCAAAAACATGCCTTACCTTAATCTCCTTCCTGAGGATGACTTCCGGACAGAGGAGGACCTCATCCATTGGACAAGGGATACGGCGGTGGCCATGTTTGATCATTGGGTAAGCTTGTTAAACTTAAAGGCCCCTTGAGCCTTATTAGGGAGGGGCGTGAGGGGTTGAAACCCCTTATCGCACGTAATGTTATAGTTTTATCAAAAAAGTTCACTCCCACGCAGACTCAGTTAGATGTTCTAAGTAAAGGACTTACGTTTATTCCTACAATTAATATCAACAAAAATAGACAAAAACAATTAAAATTTGATTTACAAAGTTATCACCGTAGGATAAGTTTGGCGGCCTACTTTGGGGACAAAAGTCGTTCTAAACCCATACCTTTCACATTAGCTTCAACATGGATGCCTCCAAAAGAAAAGATTCCGGAGGAAATTAATTTGTTAATTGAAAAAGACAATAGGGACTTGAGTAATAATTTTAAATTCCAATTTGAAAAACCCAATTTAACCAAAGAGGAAGAAACAGCAATTAAAGAACTCAGTAGAACCAAACAAATTGTTATCAAACCAGCTGATAAGGGCAGTTCAGTTGTAATTTTGGATCGGGAACAATACATATTTGAAGTATTAAGACAATTAAATGATAAGACATATTATAGAAAATTGGATGAGCCCATTTATTTAAAAACAATTCCTATAGTTCAGAACATACTTAAGAGTTTAAAAACCAAAAAATTCATTAATCGCAAACAAGAATTATACCTAAAAGGGGAAGGGCAACCAAGGGAAAGACGCTTTTACATTTTACCTAAGATACATAAGGATCCCAAAAATTGGACGATACCTTTTGAGGTTCCCCCAGGTAGGCCGATTGTTTCAGATTGTGGGAGTGAAACGTACCAAACGGCAGAATTTATTGATTTTTTTCTTAATCCGTTATCTACACTTCATCCTTCATATGTCAAAGATACCTATCATTTCGTTGATCTAATTAAGAGCTTAAAAATTCCACAAAATTCATATTTTTTTAGCATGGACGTAGATAGTTTATATACAAACATAGATATTCCAGCAGGATTGGCAACAGTTAAAAAGATTTTTCAAAAATACCCAAACGACGAAAGACCAGACGAAGAAATCTTACAATTATTAGACATCAATTTGACCAAAAATGATTTTGTTTTTAATGACGAATTTTATTTACAGATTAAAGGAACGGCAATGGGGAAGAAGTTCGCCCCCGCCTATGCAAACATTTTCATGGCGAATTGGGAGGAGGAGGTTTTGGCTAGGTGTCCCAAAAAACCCCTCCATTATTTAAGGTATCTTGATGACATATGGGGGATCTGGTGTCACTCGTTGGGGGATTTTGAAGAGTTCATGAGGATTTTAAATGGTCATGATCCCTCTATTCAACTAAAACACATAATTAATCAACATTCTATAGATTTTCTTGACACCACTGTGTACAAAGGTTCTTCATTTTGTTCTACGGGGAAATTAGAGGTGAAAGTTTATTTTAAGGAAACAGACACACATTCTCTTTTATTTAGAACCAGTTTCCATCCCAGACACACCTTCAGAGGTCTGGTGAAATCTCAATTATTAAGGTTTTTCAGAATTTGTACACAGATCAAGGATTTTTGGGTAGCGGTTAAGATTTTGTTTGATTCCTTAAAAACTAGAGGCTACTCCAGAACATTTCTGAGAAAATGCCTTAAGACATTTAGAGACAAGACTCTGGTCAATAAAAAGGAAATCATTCCTCTAATTACTCAATTTTCTTCAACTAGCATGAGTATGAATCGCACATTTAAGAACAATTTTAATAGGATTGTGGGGCAATCAAATTTACTAAATAATTATGAGGTTATTTCAGCGTATAAGAAGAACCAGAACTTAAGGGACATTTTAGTTCGTGCTAAGTTGAGATCTCTGCAACAATCAGATTCAGATACCAAGTTGGTGAATTTTTGTTTATTGAAATATGTGAAGAATGCAGAGAACAATAGGATTTACAAAATCACACAAGATTTTACACCACAAACATCTAATTTAGTTTATGTAATCTTTTGTGCCAAATGTGGCAAGAAATATGTCGGTGAATCCGGAAATTCGATCTTGAAAAGAATGTGGCAACACAGATATAATATCAAAAATAGAATGGACACCGATACTCCTTTAGTTCGTCATTTTCTTTTACATGGGCTGCAGACACTTAAGATAGCAGGTCTTCAAAGCAATTCCAATTGGACTATTAGAGAACGCAAAAATGCAGAGAGAAAATGGATCTCTTATTTAAGCACTAAGGAACCATGGGGGTTAAATAAGAAAGGCAATTAAGTTCTAACGGGAAACTGGACTTGAAATAATTAGAGTACAACCCAAAAATTAGACCCCTTCACCTTCCCTTTTGTCGTTTCCTGGCCTAAACCTAACCTTTCCTTTTTCTTGCCTAATCCCAACCTTCCTTCCTTAATCCTAACCCTGTTTCCCTTTCCTAACCCTAACATCCTAGCCCCTTCTATTCCTAACCCTAACACCTTCCCATCCTTCTGTCCTAACCCTAACCACTCCTTCCCTTGCCTAACCCTAACCTTAACCACTCTTCCTTTCCCTAACTTGCCTAACCCTAACCATTCCTTCCCTTGTCTAACCCTAACCACTCTTCCTTTCCCTAACCCTAACCACTCCTTCCCTTGCCTAACCCTAACCCTTCCCTTGCCTAACCCTAACCACTCCTTCCCTTTCCTAACCCTAACCACTTTCCCTTTTCCTAACCCTAACCTCACCTCTCCTTTCCTAACCCTAACCTCTCTCCTTCCCTAACCCTAACT